>NW_019104505.1:1305473-1346828 GCF_001995035.1 Momordica charantia
AAATTTTAAATTTTAAAATTAAGGAGGAAGTGGAAAGAGGTAGGTTTGGGTTAATGTAGCAGGTACTTTTTTGAAGTTTTTTTTTTTTATTTCTTAGCTTAGTTTACTCCACCAGACTATGTTAAAATTTAGTCAATCATAACATAATTGAACGGGTGAGGACACTTATATCTGATCAGGAGGTTGTGAGTTCAAATTTTTCGCCCCACATGTTGTACTAAAAAATTCATAAATTAAAAGTTCTAATCAAAGTATAGTTTTCTAATGTTTCCTTCTTTCTTTTTGAAATTTGTTATAAAATTCTAAAACATAACCGTAGAGAAAATTTATCAAATTAATAAATATGTGTGGATAAGGGGGTTGAAAAACATTAATGGAATCATTTTCATCAAATTTGATTGCTTTAAAAAATCTGTTTTTGAAAATCAAATTTATTTGCTAATATTTTGTCATTTATAATCTACCCTTAACATACAATTTTGAAAACTGATAAAATAAAATTTCAAATATTTATGTTAATTTTCAAAATTTTCTAAAATTTCACATCTATATTTAAAAACAAGTAGAAAAAAAAATCTAAATAAAAAAAACTATAGGTATATATATCTAGCTATCATCTATTTAGTTTTAAAAAAAAAATTACAGGTATCAAATAAACCCTTAGCTATCACTTCATAGTCTTGATGGTAATAATTTAAAGAGAATTATTGTGTACGAAAAGAGATTCTCTTTCACATTTTTCGTGGAAGGCTCTAATTTTTATCTTCCTTTCATTCTTTTAAGAATTACTTTGTTGTAACATGCTTTTCCCATTAAAATACTTTAAACTAAAAGTTGAATAAAGCTCAATGATTTTCCTTTTCTTTTGTCACTCTCAAAGTAATGGAATCGCTTTAAAGCTGTATATTCCAAGAATTTACAAAATGTTAAAATAAGCTAAAAAGATGTGAACTTCAAATTAAATAAGAAAAAGATAAAAGAAAAGTATATTAAGCTTCTGGAAGGTGGGAGAATTTTAGATAGAGTAGAGTAATTATTTCTCACAAATTTACAGAGTTGCTAAAAGTTACGTTAACGTGATTAATTATAATTAATCTTTGATGTTATTATGTAATTTTGGTAAAATGATGATTGGGTTGACCAAGTGCACGTGAACATGGTTCGAGGGTAGCATATTGTTAAAGATAATGTGTGTGGTGGAAGAATACGATGCAATAATAAGTATTGAATTTAGGGTGGGGTTTAGTCTCTTTTGATGTTTAAGTAAGCTTAATTTCGAGTTTAGTACAGTTTTGAGTATCTTTTTATCATCCTGGCATCGAGTTATTTTTCTGCAGGTCTTCCCCTACAGTATCGTCGATCACCACTAAGAAACATAATTATCCAAAAAACACAATATGTGTTCGGGCCACACCTTCAACAATATAGATTGTCGGATAAAAAGTAACACATTAGTCACAATTACTTCGTGATGACTTGTGAATATATGACCATAATCAATTGAGTAAGGTGACATCAATCACAATTCACTCAGCATCTAACTTGCTAATGGAACTAACTTAAAGATGTATAGCGCCCCACCATTGGCTATACACTTTTTTGGATGTTAGATTAGGATTTGACATATGGTAGGTCGATGTAGAGCATGATAAGACATGTTATTTGGTGGATCTTTTTTACATCTATCATTTAATTATCTTTGATGTAGTAGCACAAATGGATATATAAATGAGGTCTGATGTTGCCTTTTATTGATACTTATACTTGATTGGAGCTAATTAATTAGGTATTTATGGCCACTTAAAAGGTGTGTTTGATCCTAGAATTATATTAGTGATTTTGAAAAAAGATGTTTAATGATAATTGATTTTTCAAAACCACCCACGAGTGATACCTTAAAAGTTAATTTAAAGTATCAATTTCTTTATTTTCCAAACATGATCGATAGAGAGGAAAGTGATTTTTTGGCAACGGAAAAAGTGATGTCGCCAAAATCACTCCCAATCGCACCTAAATAGTTGAGGGGTTGGAGGTAGATAGATAAAGTATCTGGATCAGTAGTCCTAAACCTGATGCAAATCAATTAAATAAATGAAAAGAAGGGAATTATTTTTATACTTATTTAAAAATATTGAAATATGAAGTTAATTAAGATGCAAAGCTTGAGATCCATGGACATGCATGTTATCATATATTAAAAGTGAAAGGGAAGGGAATTGACAAAACCTTACACCTTGCTCCACATAATCCAACCAACTTTAATTCCATTGTTTTTTTGTGTAACAATCTGTCACGGGACATTTTTCGGATGATGGTTGTTTTTCTTCTTTTTCATTTTTAATTTATTTTCAAAAATACTATTGACATAGTTAAATTTGAAAAGATATAATTTTTGTAAATATATTTTTAAGTAGTTACTATCACGAAATTTGAAATGTATTCATTAAAAAAAAATATTGATGTGACATTAAAATACATTATTTTGTTAGTTAAATTGAAAATATTTGTAAAAAAATTAAAATACCTTACATGTTTAATTTAATAAATTTGAAAATCTTCTATGACTCATGCTGAATAACAATATTATTTGGATTTGATCATTAATAGCCTTAATAAAGAAAAAACTCCACCCATACAACGTTATTGTTTCAATTTTTAAGAATAATAAATAATGAAATTGATTATTTTTTTTTAGAAAGAATAATGAAATTGATTATTTTAAAAGGTTGGAGGAAAAAATGACATAAAAGTCAAAAGCTAAATGGTAATTTAGCCAAATATTTATAAAAGAAATTAATTAAAAGAGCCCATCATCTCACAACTAATATATACCTATTCAATATAACTGCTAATCCAACCTATTTTTCATACATACAAAAACAATTCACTAACCTTTTTACCACACTTCTCAATTCTTCTTTCTTATTTCCAATTTTTAAATAACATTCCTAACTAATTTTCCTATTTCTGGTTTCTCACATTTTAAAATTGTATAAAAATTTATTGTTTCTATTTTCATTTATTTTTATAACATAAATAAAAGTACTCTTTTATTCTTCTTTGATCTAAAAAGTGAATAATAAATAAATAAAATGTTAAAGTTGGTATATATACTTAAAAAAACAACTTTCATATAATATTTTTACGTTTTCTTTTAATTAGAACAAGAAACAAGAAATAATTTACATTATGTTTCTCCTTTTAATGTTAAAGGATAGAACAATAAAAAATAATTAAATGTAATTGTATTTTTCTTTATTTAATCATTTTTAGTAAGGATCAGATTCAAACTTATCACAGATATACTTTAATCAATTAAGTTTAACTCAATTGAATTTTTTTTTATATAACAAAAAATTAAAAATTAAAAAACCTTAATGTTACTTCACTAGGTCCATACTTTTTAGCAGAAGGTAACACTAAGAAACAATTTCACGGGGAGGAATGCAAAAACAAAATTTTTTTAAAAAGATTAATCTGAAGACAAGTTAAAAGGAGCCAAATATTTTCTTTTTTTACCCCTCAACTAATTTCTCTTGAAATGGATTGTGCACCTTTGTCATCTCATCAAACAGTGACCAAGTAACCATATACATTGATATAATAATATATATATATATATATATATCCATTTCTCTAAAGCTTGACAATTCCCCATCATTAGCTTATAACTACCAACAATGTCACACAAATCAGAGGTAGCAGAGAGAAGATCAGAGAAGAGAGAGAAAACCCCATCTTCTCCCTAAACCCAAACCGATCTCTTATTATTTCCCAAACTCCAAAAATGAGGATGAGGAGCTCTGTTCCTCTCACTCTTCTCCTAATTCTCTCATCTCTCCCACTCCCCTCCCTCTCCGCCGTCGACACCTTCGTCTTCGGCGGCTGCACCCAGCTCCGGTACCTCCCCAACTCCCCCTACGAGTCAAACCTCAACTCGCTACTCACCTCCCTGGTCAACTCAGCCACCTACTCGTCCTACAACAACTTCACCATCCAGGCCTCCTCCCCACAGGACGCCCTGTACGGCCTCTACCAGTGCCGCGGCGACCTCTCCATGCCCGACTGCGCCACCTGCATCGCACGCGCCGTCACCCAGCTCGGCGGCCTCTGCTCCTCCACGTGCGGCGGCGCCCTCCAGCTCGACGGCTGCTACGTCAAGTACGACAACTCCACGTTCCTGGGCGTCGAGGACAAGACGGTGGTGCTCAAGAAGTGCGGGCCCTCCGTCGGGTACGAGGAGGAGGCCATGGCGCGCCGGGACGCGGTGCTCGCCGCGCTGGCGGGGTCCAGTGGGGCCTACCGCGTGGGTGGGGCCGGGAAGGTGCAGGGCGTGGCGCAGTGCGTGGGGGATCTGAGCGCGCCCGAGTGCGGGGACTGCGTCGGCGAGGCCATCGGACGGCTCAAAAGCGACTGCGGGACTGCGGATTATGGGGACATGTTTTTGGGGAAGTGCTACGCGAGATACTCCACTCATGGGCCTCCGTTTTTTTCCAAGGCCCATCATGGTAAGCCCTCGTTTCTCGCTCCAATTTCCAGCTTCCTCCTGATGGTAATGCATTTTTTTTCCTTCTTTTTTATTATTTTTGTTTGGGATTTTTAATTTTGGGGATTAAAAAAAAAACGGTTTGAATTTGAACAGATAAATCCGGCGGTGGCGGTGATGGGGAGAAGACATTTGCGATTATCATTGGCCTTCTAGCGGGAGTTGCTCTCGTCATTATTTTTCTCGTCTTCATAAGAAAGGTGTTCCAAGGATCTGGTAATTACAAATCATTCCATTTTTCAAACCCAAATGAAGTATTTGTTTAATTACAATTTTTAAACACTACTTTTCACTTAAATCTTACTCAAGTTCATCATGTTTTGAAAGTGATTCATAAGTTTTTTCATTTTTTTATTTTTTTGGAAAAAGTCAAATGCATTTTCAAAATAACTTGTTTAGTATTTTTGGCCAAAGTGTTAGCTGTATTAATATTCACGGGGTTCTTTTTCAAAATCAATTGACAATGTGAAATACTTAACATGCACTATTAAGATGAACAATGCCTTTTTTTTCATCAATCTTGACTAGATCTCATTTTTTGACTGGACGCTCATTTGAGATTTTTGGGCTTTGATACCATATTAATATTCATGGATTCTATCATCAAATCAATTGGTAATGAGATGAGTAAACCGTATCTCCTATAAATCTTTGTAAGGTTCATTTTCAACGTGTGATTTAACATGGATCGTGGCCCTTTTTGGCTTATCGATCTTGGTCAAATCTCTTTTTTTAGACGAGATATGTGCTCTTGAAAAATACTTAAAAAGGGCTTTTACTAAAGTGCTTTATAATCAAAATAATTTTCATACAACTATTTGTTTTGAACATAAAATGACACCACTAAGTTTTTTTTTACCGTTGTTTGTAGTTTTGATTAAAGAAGAAAAAAAAAGTATCTTCTCTTTCATTCTTTTACTTACTTTTGTGGTATTGGTCTGTGCATTGTGATGCAGGTAAATAATAATTAAACAGCAAATGGAAAAGCTTTATTAAAAGGAGTTGGATTATCTTTTGGGTTCCACTTTTCCTCTACATTTTTATTTTCTCTCCTTTATTGGTTTTGGATTTGGTGTTTCCAAGAGAACTTTGTGTAATATGTTTATTATTACTTTACTTGGCTCAAAAGAAAACCCACATAGAGAAGAAACAACACAAAAAAAGCTGTATCCCCATTCCCTCTCTACTGTGGAAACTGTGGCACATTCTTTGTAAAACATCATATGCAGAAAATTTTTCATTTTTTTAATCATAATATTATTCTACTTACTTTTGGAGTTCATCTTTTTGTTTATTTTCTTTTACCTCAAGAAGAAATTAATAATTCGATATTATAGAATTAGAAGGGAAAAAAAAAACAACAAAACATGATGAAAAGTTGTGCAAGTTGAAGTTTATTTCTTCTTTTTTCACTTAAATTAGAATTCTTATCAGTTTTACAAATGAGAAATCTTTGTAACTTTGAAAATTACAAAACAAGTTAGTCAATATGAAATACAGCTCATCTAGACCAAAAATCTCGACCAAAAAAAGGTTGGGAGTTCAAATTCTTAATACCAAACAAGTTAGTCAATATGAAATACAGCATATTCTTCACTGTCACAGCCTGCAAATCAAACTAGATAAGGAAATACAAAGTCTAAATCAAAATAATTAAAAGTGAAAGATGGCTACACAATTGGTTGGGGTTGAGTTAATGCATATATTTGTTTCCAAATACGAATGTTCCCGCTAGTTATTTAACAAAATTTTGAACCAATTATGATATTAAATCCTAGATAGGTGGCTACCATGGATTTGAACTCATTCCTTCTAAGTCATTTGATATTTGCATTGGACTTCATTGACCACTTGAGTTATCCCATAATGGTTGTTACACTATCTATAATTACGGTCGTTTTTAGATGGGATAGATTTAAATATGAACCACTATGGTAGCATTATAAAGTTTCTTTATTAATTCTATCGAGCCTCTGGCCTTAGGTCAAATAGTAAAAAAGAAAAGAAAATAAAGCAAGGAAGGAAGGCAAAGCAAATTAAAGGCATGCAATTCTTAGAAAATGGCCATTCAACTTCAGTTCTTTATCCCATAAATGGTTGCATGGGC
Organism: Momordica charantia; assembly: GCF_001995035.1. The sequence goes on from NW_019104505.1 coordinate 1,312,127, forward strand.
ATGTCTTTTTCTCTATAGTGAGACACACTCTCTAAAAGAGCAATTCCTCAAAGATGAAAATTTCATTGAGTTGTTTCCATTCAATAATTGACCTGCCAATGGGTTGTTGTTGTGACCTTATTGGTTAAGCAACACACACCAAACAAAAAGCTTTTGAAGTTGAGAAGAGAATTTTTTTTTCTCAACTTTTATGGGTGTGGTTTGCTTTTTGGAAAATTTTAAAGAATTTATGATTGGAGAATGTGGGTATAGTTTTGAAAAAATCTTTGGTATTCAAGCCGAGGAGAAAATGATGTGTGCCCTACCCATTAAAATAAAATATGACTTATTATTCAGCTTTGAAATAGACGATATAATATCGTATCATTACGGGTATATGAAGGAGTTGATTCTCCTTACATTTATGTTTGAAAATATAGAGTGATAAGAAAATAAACAATAATAATCCTATTTCTTTTTATGAATGGTTAAAAAAAATTGTTAGGTTATTATCAAAATGAAAGGAAAAATTGTATGTATATAGCTTTCATTTACAAAATATTTGTAAATATGTAACTATGTTAATAAAAGAGAATTATAAAGGTTGATTAATGTTTTTTTTTAAATGACGGGAAAATCATTGCTTACTCCTAAATTTAGAAAGTTGTATAATTTTAACAAAAATAAAGTAATGTATAAAAACTTCAAAAAGAGTGGCTAATTTAATGAAAATCAAGTTTTATACAAAATTAAATTTGGTTAATACACAAAATCGACCATTAAATAATTCCATCAAAACTTACAAATTTCAATAAAAGAAATCTATTATAAGTGCATATTAGAACATTTGGATGAGAAATATGAATTGGAACTTAATCAACATAAAATTGATTATTGAAACCAAAAACAAGATGCGATTTGATCCCAAAGAACAAAAGAGTGGCTTTTAAAGAGGTCAATAATGCTTGAAAAGAGACAAATAAAAGATGTAAATTATTTCCTTTTGCTTTTTCCAATTGCTAATTAAAAGAAGGGTATCAAAAATTTGATGGAGTGGAACTCCCATGGAACTCTTTTTAACTTATATATATATAATATACAAGACATCATTATTGCCTTTACTTTTTTTCGCTTTTCCTTTTTGACATATGGCCTTTCAAAACTATATATAAACTGCTTGAGTTGTTTCGATATAAATCAAAATAATCGATAAATAACTTAAGATGAAAGTTTGAATCCACATTTTACCCCTCGTCACATCGCGTTACAAAGAATACATTACAATCATCTTGATAAATGACATACTCTTATTTTCCCTAACTTTTTTATAAGCTTTGATTAGAATACAAGTGAGAGCACGAGAACTTTTTTATCATTTGAAATAGACGTGAAACCTTAGAAAGTTGCAGATAAAAACCCTTCCACCGAATGAAACCCTTAAACTATTAATACCTAAAACTTCAAAATCAAATTAGCACAATCCCAAAGAAAAAATTAGCACAATCCCAAAGAAAAAATTAGATGACCGATTAGTTTGTTGATCGAAGACCAAGAAGCCAATAAATTAGGAGAACTAGTTCCCTACTCAAGGTTCTGAAAAAAGCTTTTCCGACCTAAAATTTTCGTCAGGAATAGTTATGATAAGCTATTCAAATCTGATTTATATTATAATGTAAATAAACAAATTCTTAACTTATTCACCTACTATATTTTTCTAGAAGTCGAAGAAAAGAGCTTCATCAAAAAGATTGGAAGTTGTAGTAGTTTTTTTTATTACTTGGTCATCTTATATGTTATTTAGTTGTTTATTGAGTTATATCCTTACCATAATTTTAAGTTTAACCTCGTAGAGAAATTAGAAAATATATCCTCACTCAAAAACAATATATTTTTAAAACAATTTGGCTGCCCGGATTCGAACCGGAGACCTTAGAGAAATTAGAAAATATATCCTCACTCAAAAACCATATATTTTATAAACAATTTGGCGTCGCCCGGATTCGAACCGGAGACCTTCAGTGTGTTAGACTGACGTGATAACCAACTACACCACGACACCAGATGTTGAAATCGTGTAATAAATTTAATAAAACAAAACTTATGTTTAGGAATTTTGACAAACGGCCCAAATAATCTAATTGGGCCCGATTACACCATAAAAAAACAGCCCACAAACATGAACAATCTATTTCTATATATATATATTTTGAAATATATTACTACCTTTTTTCATACATAATATAATATTTTGCAAATTTCACAACATGGTTTTATTGTTAGAAATATTATCTTTTCTTCTATCTATTTTATTAAACTCCCTCTCTGAACTTTTAATGAAGTTAGTTCTCCACATGAGAGTTTAGTTATGTACTCGAAATAATAATAATAACAGTACTAAAAAAGAGTTTAGTTTTTTTTTTTTCCCTTCTTGACTTCTGGATAGAAGAGGACTCAAATCTATTGGATGCCAACACTAAATCTCTTGCGCCAACATCCGCCAACATCTGAGAGTATTCATCTGAGAGTGAAAAAATAAGAGTCTAGTTATTCCTAAGAAAAGAATCCAAAAAAGAAGTGCAACCTAACGAAACTCTCAAAAGTATTTCATCCGTTTTCTATATTTACCTACTTCAAAACACGCTTAGCAAGGCTTAAGCAATCAATTGAGAAGAAAACTTTTAACTTGATATTTGACCAGTCACGACTCTCATACTAAGCGAACCTAAAGTTTTAAATTTCAATTTTATATGTCAAAATATTGATAATGAGACTTTTTAGACAGACAAGCAAGCAATTAATATGATATTTTGATATATTTTGATGAGGTGATTACATTAATTCTTATACAGTACGTTACATATACTAATTCGTAATAATTTACTATTTAGCAACTTAATTCATTATTTATCAATCAACGTAAGCATAACTCAATAGATTAACACATATATCTCCGACTAAACGATCGTGAGTTCGAATCAGCATCGCTTACAATTTTCACCGAAAACATTCTTTTAACATTACTAATAATAAGAACATAACTGTACATGCAACGAGTTTGGGCATACACAAATACACTCTTCTAAACATATGAAATCCCAGAGTCTACATTAACAATGTCTAATTTCATTTCATAAAAATCAATGAACAAATGGGTTTTCCTTTTGGTAATTTTGAAAAGGAAAGAACACCATATGTAAATAAAGAACAAATTAGTTTTTAGGATCAAGTTTCCAATTTGCCATTATCTCAAAAGTATGGGCTCTTCAACAATGGTTTCCAATAACGGCTTCCTGGACCTGCACATAGACCTCCGATGCTTCATCTCCGGCGAAGAAAATTCCTCCACATCATCCAATTTCAACTTCCCTTCCGATTCCGATTCCTCTGCCGAGACATTAACAGATCCTCCTCCTCCTCCGCCGCCGATGACGACGGCGACCGGGGGCTTCTTCCGGGCGGAGACCCGCTCGGCGGCGAGGAACATGGCCCCCATGTCGGCAACCGAGATCACCGAATTGAGCTTCTTCATCGGAAACATGAGGTACAAATTAGCCATCTCGAGGTCCTCATCCGCCGCCAGAGCAGAGAATCTCCGGCCAACGCGCAGCGACTGGGAATTCACGACGAAGAAATTGGGCATCTCCAGCATCAGCTCCGCCGCCTTGAGCGGCTCGTGAAATTGGCGAATTTCGCCGCTCGGAAAAAGCACCGCCGTCGTCGCCGAGCTCGAGCTTTTCCCTCCAATTGGAGTCGAAAGTGTACAAGAGATGTAATTCCCCATGATTAATTAACTATTGTTGAAGAAGAAGAAGAAGATTTAATTAATTTGTGAACGATTCGAAATTTTATATATAGAGATTAGAGAGAGGTGGAATTATGAGATCATGTGATTTCATTGGAAAAGTGTTGAACTCGGAAATGAGGAATCGGTTGAATTTCAAACCAAAGTGAAGCCCAGTTGTTGTTGTTGACAATTATTATTGCTCATTCCGCGTGGAGCCACACGAAATAAATTAAATAAACAGAAATACCATCTTTATGAAAACCAATAATATATATATATATATATATATATATATATATATATATATATTTGTTGGGTTTATTAAATTTTAGTTTATGGAAATGATTTTGGGTGCAACTTGAAATTAAGAGCGTTTTAATTTGTCAAATTACATTTCAGCATGCGAAGCTTTTGGTGCTATCCATAAACTGAGGTCAACCCATTGCAAATATTATCCAAGAGATGGGTAAAGATTTTTGTTTGTAGAAGTCTTTTTTTTTTTTTCCTTAATTACTTTCACTCCTAACTATCAAACATTTACCCATATTTTAGCAGCGGTTAGTTTTTCAGGAAATTGCACAAATCGTGGTGGTTGAAAGTTAAACTCTCAATCTTGTTGAAATTGAGCAATATTATTGTTGAATCAGTTAAAAAAAATAGTCGTTTAGGCAAACTTCTTGAAAAAATTCATGATTTTGATAAGAAGAAAAAAATGAAAAAGGAAGGCGGCGGTGACATCCGAGCTTTGCGTGACTGTAAAATGAAGGCAGCGGCGGGTGTCACTGTCGGTTATTTGTATAATAGGCGTGCCGCGTCGCGAGGCTGTACAGCGACTCGGTTATTGCGTTGCGGCGGTGGCAACGGCCACGGGCATGCCTATATTCCACCAACAAAATTTTCTAATACTCTTCAATCCAAAAATTCGATCAAAGCAATAGATCTCCAAACAACACCCAAAATTAGAATTCAATGTGCACAAATTTTCAAAATCAAAGTTTGTGTATCTCCCTCGTTCAATTTCAAGGTATTTACATGAAGTATCGATAAATGTTCTTGTCATGAATTTAAATTCACGGTTATTCTCCAAATTGAAGGCGTAAAGTACCTATTAAGGATAAAATACAACTGTACGTACATATTTTAACGTTTAGATTAAGTTCAACTGCATTAATGACTTCGTTCAGTAATTTTTCGAGCAACTTATCCAAATTTGCTTATGAACTTTATCCTTTGGGGGTCGATGCACGTGCACATGACTTTCTGTGGAGTTGATGATTACATGTCTCTCGACTAAAATCATGTCTTCATCAACTCTCAACTAAGATTTTAAATGTTAATATCGTTAAGGTCTCAATTTTATAAAAATATCAATAGAAATATTGATAAAATTTATAACAAATATTTAAATTAACAAATTATCCTCCGTTGTTATAGAATAAATTTAAAGAAAAATCATCTTTCGCACCGTTCCTAAGTGATTTATTATTTTATTACATAGATTTTACATATTTTTAAATATTGTTGATCGGACAAAAAATAAATGGTATAACAAAATTTTTCCACCTATGTAGGACTAGATATTTTTTTCATCTCGCTTTCATAAGCTCATTTTGGCACTGCTTATTGCATCATCTTTATTAAAAATATTGAGAAAAATGCAGAAACATATATATATATATATTAATTAAGAGCTTTCAATTTTTTTTTAGTATTTTTATTAATCATTTGTGTTTACATTATTCAAATCTTTTGCATGTCATGTCATGTGAGTCATAACCCCACGTTATTGGAATAATTATCATTTATTCTTAATAATGCTTTCTCGGCTTTCTACGTTTCATCGATTTGGTCTATTGTGGAATATGATGGGTAGTTTAGTCATTTGCTTTCGTATTTTGCTGCCCTATTCTCGAGCCGATGCCATTTTTTACTTTCCAAAGGTCTCCGTTAAGAGGGATTTTTCAGGATAGCAATCTATTGTTTATTATTATTATATTTTTAATAACGAATGAGACAGGTTAAATCAACCTCAAAATTATTTGAACTAGAGTTTTAGGTCAGTAAGAGACGAGAGATGACTCCATCTTTTTCGAGTACAGCATGTGAAGGTGGGGGGATCGAAGTCACAACCTCGTGGTTGGAGATAAATATTAATTATTGTTGAATTATGCTAGTTTTGAATTGCCAAATATGATCAATAGAAAGGGAAATGATTTTGACAATGTCAAAATTGAAGTTTAATTGCGTTCATCGATAGTTAGTGAGTTTTTCTTTTTGTTTTTTTTAAACTGATATTTAGTGAGCTAGTAACTTATTTGGATATAAATACTTTAAGTAATCATTTTTATTTGAAATGAATATAAGTTTTAATATGCACATAATTTCATTCCTTGTTTTCTTCGTTTTTCTTTCTCGTTAAAGAGGAGGAAGATGATGCTTTGAGAAGTATTACGTGAGTTTGAAAGGTTACCAATATTTTCAGAACAAACAAACTTATACAAATTTATTTGTGTTATCTCTAGCGGTCTAATTTATATATATCATAGAAATTCATGTATAATTAAATCAATGGAAATTGTATAATCATATGATAAACTACCAACTACTTTATAAAATAATGGGAGCTTTATAATAATTTAAGGAAGCAAGATGAGCAAAGGAAAACATAACTAAAATATCATACTATTAAGATGCATATAGTGAAAAAAGATGCATGTGAAGAGATAATCTCGTCTTAAAATAGACTAGGTCGTCCCTGTGACATTAACGGATATATGAAGATTGATTTTTATATCAAGATTGAAAGTTAAAATATAGTATTTGAAGGTTTCGAAACTAAGTATAAAAATGTAAAGAATAAACTTATTAATTATCAAAAATAGAAAGGGACAACATTTCAAGGAGTTAAAATCATAATTGAATTGTTATATATGCTTTAACATCATATTATGTGCTTCTTTCTTATAATCCACTTGGGAAATTTTCATAACAAACTAAAGAATTGCAAATATTTTATTTGATTAATTTAAATGCACTTAAATAGATTAAAATTTAAAAGAGGCGAACAAAATAAAAAAGAAGAAAAAAAAACCCATTTTTCATTTCCAAGACATTCTCAAATCTTGATCCGAGAACTTTTGAACAGCATTAAAGGACACTTTCGGTATTTAAAAAAATATTAAATTGAAACATTAAATGAACATAATGGTCAGAAGAAAATATATAATTATTGGGAAAAGGAAATTGGGAGTACAACTGTCTTTTCTGTAGTTAACGTACTTAATTAAAATATTTCTATAAATACAGATGCTGCGAAATTAAAGCCCCCCTCTTTTCTTTTCTTTTTTCCCCTTTTTTTATTAGAGAATTTAAAGGCTGTTGATTAGGAGGACTTGATTTTTGATATATTCAAATTATTTTAGGGCGGAAATATCCACAAAATAAAAAATGTCTTTGAAATTCAACATATTACCATTACAACACATGGCTACTTATTCTATTCTATTTCATTTCTATGTTTTGCGGATAGAATTTGTCTACAGTTTTTAGACTTCATTTATGAAAATCTACATATGACTGCGATTAAGTCTAACAATAAAAATGGACATAATAAACATTTTTTTTTTCCCTTTTCGAGTACAGCAACCGATCATAGGAAGATTCAAACTGATCAGATAGTTCAGTGAGAACATTATAACCATGGAAAAAGAATCCACCAAACTTGATAATAAATTAATGGTTGAAATGAACAATAAAGGAAACTAAACAAAGGGAAAAAGTACCAGTAAAAAAGGTAAAACCAAGAGAGGCAGTAATTAGTAATAAAAAGTGAAGAAACTGAGAGAATTGTTTGTGATTTTTGAGTTTGTAATCATAGGAGGAAGTATAGTTCCATCCATTTTTGGCTCTGCAACTCAAACATCTCTCAAGTTTCTCCCTCATCTTCACATCTTCCATTCTCTTTCTTAAAACTCCCAAGTTTCCATCTACCATCCTACTCAACCTCTCTGCAAAAACTCAAGTTTAGAATTTATGACAATTTAATTCTTAACGTAAAAAATTCAATACTCTTTACTACATCGTCAACTAAATCGTTACAAATTTTATACAGAAAGTCACCTTCATCTCTGAAGTTACTCTGAGCTCGTATTTGCAAACGACGACGAGAAACAGGCAAAACCAAAACGCATGGTTTTGATATTGATGCATACAGAGAACAAGCCATGTTTCTGGGTGGCTTCTTATATCTTTCTGAATTTTTCACACAATTTTGCAAACTTTCTCTCTCTTTTGGGCTTATTTCCAAGGAGAAAACAATGTTGTTTTTTGATCTCTTGGGGCGTTATAAAGAGGGGTGGATTAACAAGACAAGAATATATTTGTTCGGTGGTCAAACCGTTTGGAATTACACAACTATTTTATATTTCAAGGAAAGGCCAAATTCTCAGAATTAATTTTTTTAAAAAAAATGTTACTTTTTTTTTTTTTTTAATTTTGCATACTCAATTGGTTAACGCGTAACTTTATAAATAAACCATTTTGATTTTGGAGTTAGTATGTGGATTATAAGCTAACATCCAAATGAAAATCCATGCTTTAACGGTTGGACTTTTTATAGTTTATTATTACTATTTTATATAATTACCCCAAAAATAAAATTTAAAAAATTAATTGTTTTAACGTACGGCTGGTCTTATTCATGCATCTTGATCTACGGAAAGTGTGTGTGTATTGTTTTTGACCCTTAGCTTGTTCTCTAGTACATTCAATTTTAAACATTTCAAAATTAACGGATTCAATACTTTAAGTTAAAAATTTTAATTAATTGTTAATTACTTCTACTCGTTCAAACTTCAAACCAAAGCAACATTCAACCAACTTTAATTGACTTAGAAGTTACTGCTATTGAAAAGTATTTCTAAGAGATAGAAAAACCAAATAAATATTTAATTAACAAGCTTAAATTTTATAAATAAATAACAAAACACAAAAATCAAATGGGTCTCTGAAACAATCAACTTCAGCTTATTAAAATATAAAATAAAGGAAAATAGTGCTTTGAAAGAAGCACTTCCATGCACGTAGGAAAAATACTATAATTATTTTTAAACATAGAACGAGGCATAAAAAATGGCATGTTATATTAGAAATCTAAATAAAAATATATTAAGTGGATATAAGTGGGTTAAATGATTAGCTTAGTTTTAATTTGGTCCTAGTTAAATATCACAATTCAAAAATCATCATCTCAACCCTGAACATACATTTTACCGATTTCAAAATTTACAATAATCTTCCTCCAAATTTTCACGTAGATGTAAATCATAATTCAATCAACAAACACAACCCATCAAATTAAAAAATACCCATTCATTATCATATGGATGGATAGAAAGGTGTCCCCAATCCAATAGAGAGATGATTTATATAACCAGGAATATAAAGATCAAATAACAATTAAGTTGAAGCCACAAGCATCAAACTAGTAATTTAGCCACAGGAATATTAGTAATAACTTAGAAAAGAACCACGAAATCTATATTTATTAATTAATTAAAATAAACTTTATGCTAAGTTAGAAAAGGACAATGGATTGTGTGGTCGAAATAGTTTGAAATTCTCAAAAGTATACTATTTTGTGTTATAAATTCGTGTAAAGTATAATATATATAGTTAGTTGGGCAGGCACAGGCACGAGATGATGATGATGCGGAGACGCGTATTTCATGGGAACAATTCAAGGGTATGTTTTTGGATGGGTATTACCCCGAGGCTGTCAGGGTTGAGAAAGAGAAGGAGTTCCTGAACTTAAAACAAGGCAACATGAGCGTGTATGAGTATGAGAGAAGCTTTGCTTGTTTTGCTCCATATCTGGTGAACACTCAGTCAAGGATGGCACGTCGTTTTGTTTCGGGAGCCGATCACGGGACAAGTCGCTCTCCAAAGTCCCAAAGACTACTCTTCAGCTATTTGGACACAAAATAGTAAACCCTAAAATCATGCCGAGTGAGTCTCTGTTAGGATGAAAAAGGTTCACTGGAATCTCTGTACAGGGAGCCATTGACTGATAACAAACAAACAGCCTTAAGCATACAAACCAGATGAATAATCACACAACAAAAGAATTATGGAAAGTATTTCATAAGCAAAAATAATACCTACGGACATGAATGGTGATGGCAGACTAGAGAGCTTGCCTATAAAAAATCTAGCCTACAAAATCTGTACTCTATTTCCCTTAACTATCCAAAGTATACTTCCTTAGTTACGTCAGTACTAACAAAGATCTTTTGCAACCTTTTCATTAATCAGATTGGTTACTCTGCTTGGTCCAACAAAAGCATCATCAATTTAATCGTTTTTTATATTCGTGAGCGTCCGGATCAGTTTATCCTCAACTAATCTCATGGAACAACCGTTTAACTCTATAAAATTTGGTGTCGGAAAATACATAAGAATTACTAATTCCTAAATCCCAAGACAGGTGAACATCATGGAAATTGAACTTGTTCCCTAGCAATTACTCATAGCCTCTTTAGACCAATGACGATGGTTACCATCAATTTAATTGTAAAATTGGTTCCTTTGCTTGTTCCACTATAATAGGGGTGATTCCTCAGTACTTTTTCTTGACATTCCAACATAAATAACTTCATGAAATTACTCAAATTGTCATAATACTTTAAACAGGAGCTTTCCCATTATGCAATCTAAGCTATAATTCAGCAAGAAGCCAAACCTGTTCTTGAGATGATGGCATGGATCTTTTTGCCTCCACAAAGACGTTAAGCTCTTCAACATTATCCCCCATTGTACAACTTCCTTGATTAACCAAGGATCAGCAACTGCAATGGATTACAAAGTTATTTGTACCAGTAGTTCAGAAGAATAGTATACCAAGAGAAATTGAAGGGAGCAAATTCCAAAGAGAAGGGCTAAACCAGGAACTGAAACTTAAATGAAGCATAAACAAAGGTCTACATAATGCTTTACTAAGCATAACATTCAGTAAAGTCACAAAAGCTACATGAAGACTAGGCAGTGTGTGGCGTGCAAACTTCAGTGCAGTGAAATGCAGTTATAAAAGAATTTCAACTCATAAACCAAATCTCATTATCACAAGAACAAGAAAGTAAAGACCACAAAGTACAATGGTGTGATATTTTACCACACTAACCATAGAGGTCCTTCATATACTGCGAAGAGAGGGTGACTACTGACTAGAACCACTCTTGATTGGAAAAATAAGATTGTACCCAATAACAAATTCAATTTTAATCTGGTTTCACAGGCTCATAAAATTTTGAACTTTGATGATAAGAGAAGAATTCAAACGAAAACTTGGATTTGGAATATTTGCATGCCTCTAATCAAAATGAAATTAGTTATCACTCCTGACATGGCCAAAATCACTTTTAATCATGGATGATGTTCCTTTAAATTAATTTTTAAAGTGGAAAATCACTCCTCCTTAAATCTATTGTTTCAGTTACCATCACTTCCAAATACAAATACACCCTATATCAAAGTTGATCTGAGTTCCAACAAAGTGTTTTGCCTCAAAAATTATAGAAGTGTTTCTTAGTTCCCAATTTGTTTGATATACAAATGGAATGCCAATCCCTAAAAGTTAAAACAAAGAAGTAAAGCGCAAACAGTAAAAGGAAGGAAAACAGAGAGAGAATTCAGAAATATAAAGAACCAGTCCTCCAAAAATCCAAAACGCAGATATTTGTTGTTCCCCAATGCAGTTGAATTAAAAATAAGATGTTCATAAATTTATGCAATCGAGACTCTACATCGATGATCATAACTCTTAATTGCGCGAAATATTTGAATTATATCAAATTAAGCGAAACGGGTATCAATTGCAAGGAAATTAACGATGTTCTTATACGCAAATTATGATTTAAAACGAAGGAAACAGAATATTGAAGAGTAGCTGGAACTGGAAGTTGTTGATTTCGAAATATAGATATATATAATAAAATCCATGAAGAAAGTGATGGTAAATAGTAATAAACCTGCGCGTTGAAGTAGACGGTGAAATCAAATAATTGAAGCCGAGAATTAGAAACGCTTTGAGCTTTTCTCGTTTTCTATGGTGATTTCATTTTTTTCTTATTCTGTTTGATGAAAATGTAGAATTACATTCAGAAATTAAAAATTTTGATAAATATATTATTTATTCTATACCCTCATTTTATTTGTGTTAAAATTAAAATATAATATATTATAAATCATATAATATTGTAAAATAATTGTTCTATAAAATTTACAAAATATATGTTATTAAATAAATTAATATTGCTTTAGATGGAACTAGATGGTAACACATTGCTAATTTAAAAATATATTATTAAATACACGTGGCATAATTTTATAAATTAAAATTCATTTTTTAAATATGCTACTAAAACCATATTTGAAAAGTATACCTCTATATTTTTAATTGAATCCCTCACCGAGAAATCTTGATTAAATTATTAACTTAATCTCTCGTTATAAGTTTAGTAATTTAAATCCAACTTTTTGATCAAGAATATAGCCAATAATAAGATTTTTTTTTTAATAAATAGTCAATATATAAGTTGGGCTATTATATTAATTAATAATCATTTGATAAAATAAGTAATATATTGATTATCATTATTAGAGTAAATCGATAACTAATAATTTTTTTTAAAATCTATGTTTTAGAAAAGATACTATTTCTTAATTTGAGAATATATTATATAATAAATATATTAAAATATAAAGTTACACATTCAAATGTCAAAGTTTATTTCTAAAATACATATAAGGTAAATTTATTTTCTATAATAAATCAAATTTGCTTTTTCTATCCAATTTACTTGCTCAACGAATTAAAACACTTATTCCTACTAAAAATCATGAATTTGAATCTTATCCCCACTAAAAAGAGTTCTGTTTGTTCCACACATGTTCTCTTAAACTATTTTCTCAAACGAAGATGCAGATGAACAAAAAATCAAAAGAACTTAAATAAATATACAAAGGAGTTCTCATTATTGGGCCATGGAAAAGTTTTCCATCTAAAAGAGTTCATAAATAAACCAAGGAAATGGAGGACTTATATATACAAACTATACAGCATAAATGAGCTTTTAAGATGACCTTGTTTTCCATGATATATACAATATTAACACTGATGCACAAATTTATATACAAATTCATACAAACAACACAATATATCCGTTTTGACTCACCCCTGCCTTTCATCTATGCATACCGGGGACGAACCGTCTCTCCATATGCATATATCCAACTTGATCTGGCCACGAGAGTCGAATAAATCACTTGGAATCAAAAGGAACCTCGTTGAGTGGCAGCAATCGGATGACGACTTAATGTTCTTCATGGAAGAATGTAAAAAGAGGGAGAGATCCTGAGTTTCTGCCTTTAGATCATAAGTAAATGCTTCCTTCAAAAAATTAGGCCTAAGGCAACAAACTTTAACAGCACTTCCCAGATGTTCAAAACTATTGCTGAGAATAAAAAGAATACCATCATCCTGTTCTTGAAGAATGTGGTAACTGTCATCAGTTTTTAAGCAAATGGTGAAGCTGGAACTGAACTGGAAGTTGGTAGCAGAGTTTTTGTGTTTACTGCTGAAATGTAGTGATAACTGCTTAGATGAGGCCGTAAAGTTGCAATCAGAAAGGGGGCATAAACAAGGGGCATATAGGCATGTCTTCTCATGCTCACTTTCATTACCATAACTAACCATCTCCTTGCATCCATACTGTGATTGTTTGCACGGTAATTTAATCGATTCAAGAACCTTCTCAACGGCTCGACAACGATTATAGCCAATAGGCCAAGAGCAGGATGCACATTTATTCTTAAGTTTGTTGCAGCAGGAAGAACATGCAATATGCCCATTCTCACACTGAATTCCATGAAATCAATAAAAATACTGTTATGTCGGGACAATGTTGATATGTGATATGACTGAACAAAACAGACAATTGTTAGATAATGATGTCTACAATTCACATAATCAGTCCATGTGATTTTATGCTTCTCAGTAGATATTCGATCTACTCGAACAGTCATAGCTTCATTGTCGATATAAATGAAATATGTCATATTTACTTTTCATGCACACTAGCATATTACTGGCGTTTAAGAGCAAAATTAAATTCAGACATGATGAAGTGATGAACTATACATCCAAATAAAGAAAAAATAAAATTGAAGAGAAAAACTACAAACTCGCCATTGGATTTCTAAAGAAAAAAAAAAACTTTGGGTAGAAAGATCGTGCTACATTAAAAACATTTTACTAAGAATCTAACTTCATTGAAGAGGGGGAAATTTGACTAAGAGGTCAAACATGCCCCCTCCCTTTAATTAAAAATCTATCTTCATGGAAGAGGGCGAAATTTGACTAAGAAGCTCTGTTTCCCTTATTGCAACTCAAAAACTTAATGAGAACTCCAAGTGTCCACAAGAAAAAAGGCAGTCATCTTTACCAAGATCAAATGTTCTGGGATTGGCATTCTGATTTCTATTCCTTTTTTTTTATTTGATATACGTGAGTGTCTGGACCAGCTTACGCGCACTTCGACTAATCTCACGGGACAAGTGCCTGATCCTACAATATTTGGTGCCGGAAAACACATAGGAATTACTAATTCCTAAGGTAGGTGGCCATCATGGGATTTGAGATTTCTATTACATTATAAGGAAGTAAAATGAGATAGCTGATCAAGATATTCAACATACTAAAGAAGTTATAGGTGGTCTCAGTACACATTGAAGCTGAGGAGATCCTTATTCATACTGAATACAAATACTTTCATACATCAATTGGCACGAGGAAGGATCCTATTTAGTATGATTTAGAGCCAAAGGAAAGACCCATGAACAGCAAAGCTTCCAATTTGTTTCCAAACCGAGCCACACTACTGAATTTTTACAGGCATTCTAATCTATGCAACCTCATCCAAATAACTTCTACGGACATTTTGCACTCTACTAGAATAGCCAAAAGTCTTGAGGAATGGCCGACCACGACTTGCACCACAAATCTCCCTTCTCTCGGATGTTCAATCTCAATACTGGCCAGAATAAACCCACAAAAATTACCCCTAATCTCTAAACATGCTTCTAAATAATCGAGCATGCTAGTAGTTTTCGTAGCACACTGAACAAAACCCCACAATTTTCCTCAATTGCTCCAAATATAACCTCAATTTTTCCATGCTCTTGAATATACTAAATACCGAACTTAAGAGAGCAGCCCCCTCATATCTGCCCAACGAACTAAACCGAACCCAACACATACCCTATAAGTTAATTAATCAAAATTTTCAAATCCATCTGATCTTTTGAACACCCCTATACATATACAGGATCAACGAACTAAAAGGTCAACTGGGAATCGAAGTAAAGTGTAGGACAAAATTACAAACAGAAGTATGGAGAGATTGAGGAGAGCGGACCTGGAAGATGGGGACGGTCAAGGGTTCGCAGCAAATGGAGCAATCCAACACTTCTGGGTCAATCAAGAACATCGGAACAGAGCCGCCGCCGTTTGTCTTTAGGGTTTTGGAACAGGACGTAACCGACCACAGTGCCTTTTTAGTAGCGCCCTCTGGCACTTGTTGGTGTATTTCATGAATCCGATGTCGCTTCCTCTGGTCTAATTCCTCGGTCTCAGTTTGTTCCTTGTCGGAATCGAAGGCCTCGCGTGGTTCATTCTGGTGGGGATAATCAACTGTGGCGTTGATTCGAGAAGAGGGCCTCCTCCTCTTCCCCGTAGGACTACTTGGGCCGCCGTCTTCGCCGTCGTCTTCTCCACCAACCGAGAACTTCGCCATTTTCGATGCGATGCCCCTTCTCCCGCGAGGAACAGGAAGAAGATCGTTATCTGAAAGATGGCCACGCATCCTCTTCCATCGCATCAAGCGGGATGGGAAAACTGTACACAGACCACTTTTTATTTTCTTTTTTGTTTTAATTTGCTCCTTTAAACTTTAATTTTGATGTATTATAATTCTCAACTATGTCACCAAAAAAAAAAAAAATGTATTAAACTTTTGGTAACGAAAAATTAATGAGTTATTAAGGTATGACTCCATAACCAATCACTCGTTTAAAAGCCAAATAATTACAACTAGCGATTTCCAAATCCAAACAATAGTTAACTCGTAGATGGAGTAGTATATGAAGGTAGAAGAAGGCGATGGTGAAACTTTATATCAATAGATTTTTACTATTTTTTAATTTTGTTATTTTTGGTCCATGTTGGGTTTGAGGTATTATTTTCTTAGACACTTATTTTTTAAATTTATTATGTCACTTAATTTGGGGTAATATAGTTTTTTAACTTCCTTTCGAGATTAAGGATTTAATTTTGTGAACATATGGATGAATTTTAGTTTTTCTTAGAATGAATTCTATGGCAATTACCGTTGTTTGTAATTCTTGATCTTGGTCGCAAGTTGAAACATTCAAGTTGGATTTGATTGACCTTTTTTTTATGAAGAGTTCAACGCCTTGAGTAGGGAGCTAGTTCACTTTACCTAAGACCAACAAGATAATCCATAATCTAATCTCTTTCTTGAGATTGTGCCAAATTGGGGTTTTAGGTTTTGATAGTTGGGATTCTTTGATGGAAGGGTTTTTATCTGCAACTTCCTAAGGTCTCCTATCATATTTTTTATCAATATATTTGACATATGGTCATGCTATTTGAATTTGTCACGTGGAAAGAGTGGATTTCATTAATGAGTGAATCATATTGTTTTCTTAATTGGTGGGTTGGAATTCATGTGTTAAATAGCATCTCAAGTAGCATATAATAATTTTTTAACAATAAGACCTAATTGAAAATTTTTAATACATTAAAAGTAAAATTGAGAATTTTAAAGTATTAAGAATCAATTTGAGAATTAAATAAAAATTTAGGTGCGTTTGGTTGGTGATGTGAAAAGGGTAAATTTAAAAATAAATGATTCAATAAAAATCAAAGTTGTATTCATTATTTTAGGATATTTGTTTGGTGGTAGATTTAGAAATTTAATCTCAATTTAAAAAGTTGTCTGGAGTATTTAATAATTTATTTACTAACTAGTGGTAATTACCAAATAAATATTTAGTTTAACCTAAAATAATATTAATTAATTTATTAACCTATATGTTATAGATTTTGTAGAACTACAATATTATATAAGTTACAATATATTATATTTAATAAACTAAATTTTAACGCTGAGTTTATAATCTGAAATAATATATTTGTCACGTTTTTTTTTTTATTCTGCATTTTAGAAGTTTTAAATTTAACATCTGAAAATAGTGAAAATATAAAAAATATAGTTTTTATAATTTTTACTCAGTTTGAACCACATAAGTTAGTTTTAAAAACAAATATGTCAAAACAGATTATATTCACTTACTTCATTTGATTGAATGAATCTGAAAACAAGAAACATCATTTGGATAATTATATGGTCTATTTGGATAATTTTCTACGAAGAAATGTAACTGGTTTTTTTAATTTAAAAACTAATTAAGTAGCTGCAAAGTTTAAAGTACAAGAGATGAATAGGTAATTGAACATAAGATATACTTAGAAAAATATAATAGAACCTATTGTAATTACACGTGTGCAGGTGAAAGTTATTAAATACTCACAATGAGGAAAGTTCTCATTAATTTAGATAACAGGGAACAAAGATTGTGAAATATATATAATAAATAAAGGATAACTATTAAGTTATAACAACATATAGAATGTCAAAGTGTAACCATTAAGTTATAACAACATATAGATCGTGAAAATGAGCATAAYTTAATGGTAATTAACATATACTTTCAATTTAGTACAAAAAAATTATTATAATCTATACCAACTTATTTAAGATTGATACAACTAATCAACAATAATTAACAACTTTTACCTAATTTTGATTTCACAATTTGAATAATTTTGTAGGTACATCATTTTTCTTTCATGTATAATACTTCCTTAATTTTCATTTACCCGTTAAACTGAGCATAACTCAACTGATTAAAATACTTATTTCTGACCAAAAGATTGTGAGTTCAAATCCATATCGCACCAAATGTACTAAACAAATTCTCATTAATAATAATCATCTATATTATTACAAAGGGAATGATATAAATCTATACTATATTAAAATGGAAGGATATCGGAAAAACATTTTTGGACGTTTTTGTCCCTTCCTTAATTTATTAATTTGCAAATTATACCATCAATAATTTATTATAAATATTATATTAATTATTAATTATTAATTATCAATAATAATAATGTATATGATCTAACCAATGTTAGAATGCAAACGGTTAGAATACAAAAGGTTTTCTACACCATAAAATTAAAATTTTTTATTTAATTACAATTCATATTAGAATTTCAAAAATTTTGTAACGTTTTATCTCCTACTACTATAAAAGCATACTTTTTTTCACTATTTTTTCACAACACTTAATTCTCTCAAAACATTGCTCTCAAATGTTTTATTCAATCTCAAAATCATGTTGGTGACATACTCATCAAATTGCAGAGAATACCTATGTCGAATATATATCTTGAATCCAAGGTTTGCGACGTTATCATTCCATAATTTATGAGGTTAAATAATAGTGATTGTCAAGCACGAGCATATTTTAGATCAGTGTATAGCTAAAGTTTGATTTTTTTTTGTTACTATTTATTGTTTTTTATTGTTCTTTTATAATTAGTGTTTCATGTATTTAGAATGTTTTTTTAGAAAATAATAATAATGTATTGATCCATTACGAGCTCATGTTGATTTTGTTGAAAAAAAATCCGTGTAAGGACAAAAAGTATTTAATTAATTATAAATAGTAAATTAATAAATGAATTATCAACAATAATTTGTATGAAATCTGAAAAGTTTGAATAGATAACTTTTTTGTCTACTCATTTTCCAATAATATAATTTAAAGATCTTTTTTAATAATTTTAATTATAATATGAAGTTAGATTGAAAATATTCTGTGTATTTGCACGTGGTATTGAACTAGTTATTATAAAGGGAATGATATATATTCATCATCCAACACAGTGTCACAGAGAAAATAGCATTTTGATGTTTGAAAATTTTGAGTTTCATATCCAATTCGGTCTCTAAATTTTATTTTTTTTGGTCATAAGGCAGAAAGCAACTAATCCCTAAAAAATTGGGCCATTTTTCAAATTATATTATATAACTTTCAAACGGTATTAACTTCTAGAAAACATAAAACAAAAAACCATGGGCTTATGTATAAGAGAAATTATAAACATTTCATTATCTTTTGAAAAGTAATTAATGGCATGGCTACACAAAATAGTCTCTTTATATTACATATATGTAGTTTACTTCTCCACATTATAGAAAGTCAATGGCATAATGGTTAGTGAAAAAGGGAAAAGAAGTAAAAAAAGAAACTACTCAACTCCTTCCATACAATGAATAAGCCCACAGAGATTAATATGTATACACCAATATAAGAAGAAATTTCATTGGTTTAATAATGTTCTATAACCATATTTATAAGGAGTGGGAAAATTTTACATTATAAATTTTTATTTATACAACACTTTGGTTATGAAAATTTAGAAATTAGGCAGATTAAAGAGCAGATATTAAAATCTTTATTTTATCATATAGTTTTTTCCCCTGATTTAGGAAGAAGTAAAGAGGATGATCATCCCTTTTCTTTCTTTTTTCGCTTCGTCTTGGGCGTTTTTCGTTTTTTGAGTTCAATAATGGCAATAATGGAAGATCTAATCAATGAACTTTTGAATAATAATAATTATCTTGCCCACTTGAGTTATACTTATATTGATATTCAAATTGATCTTCCTTAGGTGTTCTTAACCTTAAAATATTTGACTATAGATTTAAATATTATTTTAATCTGCATTCTTACTTCTAACTTTTGTTCATTTTGGACACTGTACTCTTAAAATGTTCATTCAAGTTCCTACACTTGTTCATCTTAGTTCCTGTACTTTCAAACCATTTGTTTTTATTCCTGTATTTTTTAAAAGTAACTATTTTGGTCTATATTTGTTAATTTTTTAACACAAGTTTTATACATAATAGAAACCTATAATATAAATTTATAACTACAAAATTTAGTGAGAGAACTGTCATGCTAAAATTTTAATAGAACAAAATGAGATAAAAAAAATAAAATTATCAAAATAGTTACTTTTAAAAAAAATATTTCGAAAACATAGAAATTCAAATGAATGAAGTTAAAAATATAAACATCAAAATGGATATTTTAAAAATATAAAAATCAAACTAAACTAAAATTTGCCAATAATTCGTTAATATATTTGCTCGAATCACGATAATACCCGCCCAACTACTTCACTTATTGTTGATGGGATATCAAGAATTGCGCCAATTTCTTTCACGCAGTGCAATAAATTCCAACACCTTCTCTCTAAAAAAAATATGTAAAAATATATATTTACAAAAAATACGTGTCTCGAGTTCATTATTTTTATAAAACATTTTTTTTTTCAAAATACATTTTTAGTTCCAACGTAGACGTCTAGTTGGTCTCTAAAGTTTCAAAATGAATACTTTTGATCCCTGAGGTCTGAAATAGGTGTCTAATTGTTCCTCAAAATTAACACTTTTGGTCCTTGAGGTTTAAGGTAGGTGTCAACTTAGTCTGTGAAGTTTTAAAATTAACGCTTTTGGTTCCTGAAGTTTGAGAAATAGTTTTAAATGGTCCCTAATTTTTTTACTATTAATTAATTAATATTAAAATGACATTGCAAATTGTAATTAAATGATTATGTGGAGTCTGAATAGTCAACGACGATATATATTATTTAATTAATATAATTTGCCACATCAGCAACTACAATAAACAATTTAATTTTAATTTGCAACGTTATTTTAATATTAAATAATTAACAGTAAAAAAATCAGGGACCATTTAGAACTATTTCTCTAACTTCGGGACCAAAAGTATTCATTTTAAAACTTCAGGGACCAGGTTGACACCTACTTTAAACCTCAAGGACCAAAAGTGTTAATTTTGAAACTTTAGGGACCAATTAGACACCTATCTCAAACTTCAGGGATCAAAAGTGTTCATTTAGTAGACATCTACCTCAAACCTCAGGAACCAAAAATGCATTTTGCCCTTTCTTTTACATTTTTTTCTCTTAGTTGCCAAATATTCAATAAAGATAAAATGATAAAATTTCTTAACCAATCATTAAAATAGATACTTTAAAAATATAAGAACTAAAATGAATAAAATTAAGTTAGTGTAGAGATCGAAACAATATTTAAATCTATAATTATTTATGATCTATCACTTTTTTTTTCAGTAAAAAGCTTTTTTTATCCGTTTTTTTTAAGTAAAAAGTTAATAACATAAACAAAAGTTACATTTTATTATTATTGTGAAATAATCCTCCAAATCTGTCATTTCATATTTTATTTTATAGAAAGATATAATGATTTTTAAATTAATACATAATATCTAGAAAAGCTAAATTTAGCCAACTGAATTTCATTGCGTTAGAAAGTAGTATTATTTTAATGAATTAGCAAAAAATTATTAATTAATTTACAACTTGATATAACTCAATTTGTCAAATTATATATAACCTCTACTTATAAGTTAATCTATTAAAAAATTTCAACAACTTAATCTATTCCAAAATTTCAACTAAAATACGACTGCTCTTGATAACCGTGAGTAAGTTAAAAAGACTTGTAAAATAAAGATTGAATACCCAAAAGAGTAAGTCAGGCTCAATCCGATCTATTTAGTTTCAAGTTGAGCAATCGATTTTGTGTACTTGTTGAAAAGTGAAATTCAAGTATTGATAAGCGTTCAATGGAGGAAATCGTTATTCAACTACTTTACACATTTTGTGATTATCGACGCATAGATTAAGCAGTTATGGTAGTAGAGAATTGAGCGGTTATGAGACAATTATTGTCTAAGATTTGGTCGGAGTAATACATTGAACTTTTAGGTCGAGGAATAGCTCGGACTAAATATATCCGTATTGTTTTTTTTTTTTTTTGACATGAGCTAAACTCGTGTTGGACATTTAAAATTTTGAATCTTCATACCCTACCATCTCAAGGAATAAAAAGTTTATTTTTTTTAAAGTTTAATAATTGTNATGATATCCATAGTGTTATACTTTGGACTTCAAGTATCACCCTTACTCCAACATTTTTTATATGTCGTCATACATCATCCAACAAATTCAATTCATGTCTCACATATTTTAAATTGTAAAAAATAATTAAAAAGAGATATATATTTTAGAGTAATAATTGAAGAGATATGTTTAAGGTTAAAATAATTTATAATTATTTGAAAACTAATCGTCAACGACGTAATAAGTTCAAAAATGCTTCTTGAAGATTTTGACTTTATAATATATTATAAATAGTTTTGAAATAGATTAAGTTATCAACAAAGTTATTTTATATCTAAGTGGCGGAAGTATATATAAAATTGGTTCAAACATTTTATAAATATTATGGAATTTTTGATCAAGTATATTCACATTCAATTCAACCAATATATGCGAACATGAACCAATGATGTTCTTATTATATATATATAATAAAAATTGAATCTCTAGTTTTTTATTTGATATAATATATATATATATATATATATATATATACCTAAATATTAGCTAAAAATTTAAAAAATCTTCATTGACGCTTTAAATTACTCACAAGTTAAACGAAAGAAAATAGTTTTGAACGACTTACTTAAATAAATAAAAATAATAAAAGTTGAATTACACTGCTTTAAGTTTATTTTTAATTTGTCAAAGCGAGTATAACTCAGCGATAATTGACATATATTTCCAACTTGTGAGTTTGAACCCCAACCCCACATATTATACTAAAAAAACGTTTAGTTTTAACTTTGTTTCTACACTTTTAAAAGTTTTAATAATTTTCTCATATCATTTGATTAAATTTAAATTTTAGTAGACCATCTTTTATTGTTAATGAAGATCAATAACAAATATGCAACATGACAAATATTTTTTTTTTAATCAACCATGCTGGGAAGGTGAGGTTTCAAACCTCCCACTTTTTGATCGATGATAAGATGTTTTAATTAACTAGTTAAAATATGTTTAACCAAAAATATGACTAGGACTCTGAGCTTCAGTTCGGCACGGATGAACTGGACAGCTAGCTTCGGAAACCGTGAAGAGGACCTGCAAAACAAAGTAGAAACTCCGATGCTAAAGTCAACAAGTGCTCAAGTCAATTCGAGAGAGAATTGATTGGATTGCATACCTTCAAATGAGGAAAATGATTCTATTTATAGGCAAAACCTTCAATAGCATTCCCGACACAGCCTCAACGGCCCTTTAAGGTTATCGTGAAACGTGGTGTACTGTTGTAGAGTCGGTCGGAGGCGTGGCCGAACTGAGGAAAGCCAATCAACTCGTACATTCTAGCTAGAACATAGATCAAAGAGAACTTGATCGGCTCGACCACTCAATGAGCTCGGCTCGACCAATGGTGCTGAGCCGAAGTCGCTATTCTTTGATTCTCATAAGCCACATGTCGCAGATCGCGTATCCACACAAGACTTGGCACGTGTATGCTTAAATCAACCCCTAACAGATGATAAGATGTCTTAATTAACTAGTTAAAATATGTTTAGATTGACATCTAATATATATGACTATGTGAACATATGATAATAACCTTTAGTGTTTGACAATATACTAGTTGAAAAAGATGAATTTGAACCAAGTTTTAAAGCATTATTTTGATTAATTAAGTAATTTTAGAATGAGGATTAATCTTGTTTTATAACCGATAACATGAGTTAAATTTCTATAACTCCTTTTCTAGTGCAACCACACATAGCTCACCCCGTTAGATTTATATCACTCATTATTAATAGTAGAGTCCATGTCTAAATTGAAACTAATATTAAAATATAGAACAAAAATTTAATTTAACAAAAAAACAATAATAAAATTATTGATTCTGATTTCAAGATAGGCACTGTATGGGTGTCTACCAAAATATTAGTAGGTAGAGATTTTTCACAAGAATTCCCAAGAGTTTGTGCAAGGGGTTCGAGTACCTAATTTCAAGGTTTAAGTGTAGCTTTTATATGGAAATAGAGAGAAACATATAGGTTGGGGTTCTAGGACCCACCGACATTCTAGTGCATTCTCTAGCGTAGCAGAGAGGTGCGGCGACGTCCAAGGCAATATCTTGATCCTCGTCAGAATTTGATGCAGGGTGTTAGCGTCTGTACACCACAATTGGATTGTCCCATCATTTGGTGCACTTGGCCATTGACCCAGTGGACCCGACTCCAGAGTTGTGGGTCGCAAACTAGTATTGTGAATCGCGTGTCCATGTTAGGGTTTAAAATATGGAAACTTGAATTTTTACCCTAACAAAAATAGTTATAATGGAATGAGCCATTGTCTCTAAAGAAGAAAGAACTTTAATTAAGATAACCAATTTTCACATGAAAAACACTTCATCAAGAAAATATTAGATTTCACAGGAAGAAAAAATTGAAAAAGTTAAAGGGGTGTCGTGTGGCTCATGTGTATATATATGTATTATTACTTTGTAGTAAAACTTGTTTCAACATGACTCGAATGAAATTACTTAATTTGGAGAGTCCCATGGAATTACTCCAACTTGAAGGTTTTCCCACAAATTTGGCTAGCTACTTAATATAATGTTCACAATGGGTTGAACAAAAATCCAGCTTCTATATAACTTTGCCTTTTTCCTATTCTTTGATTCCCATTAAATCTGGGAGGAAGCCGCTTAAGCTTTGTTTTTTTATGCTGTTTGGTTTGAAAATTTACAAGTCAAAAATAGGTTGCAAGACTAATAAATAAATAAATGTCCATTTCACAATATATAACCCTTTTTTTTTAATCTTTCCAAGATAATTTGGATCAAAATACTCAACACAATAACATATAGAGTCAAATCAGTTTTTTTACATTTTGCCAAGTATGGACAATATAACTTTGGTTAGAACTAATCACTTTCATTGGTTTGCTAACCTTAGCTTATCATGATATGACTTCTTTGGCTTTCAACGATTACCGCACTCTAAAATGTCAATCTTTATGTTACATGTTTTTACAATTTGGCCTTCACACGCCTAATTTAACAGTATTGATGTGGTAATTTTGACATGTTATTGGAGCGTTGACGATGCATTTTCAACATCTACATTCTAAAAAAAAAAAAGGGAAAACTTTATAAAACTAAATATAATGAGTCAAAATAGCAATTATGAAGCAATTGTCCGTACCTGGCCTAACTTTTGTAAAAGCCCCCGTTCCAAATAGCGAATTCGAGTCAAAGTTTGCGCACCGGGCGGCCCGCGGCACTCATTTAGACTCACCACTCCGATTCCTTTGATCTTCAATTTCCCTTTGCTTTTCCTCCAAAATTTTATCCCTTGTTTGCTTCTTAAATGTTTTGTAATTCAATTTACTTCGTTTTAATTATTACTTATTCACACGGTTAGCTTTGTGTTTAATAAGTCATTAAACTTAATTTTGTGAGTTTTTTTTTTATTATTTTTTTACAACAGATGAGAATGGGGATTGACTCATGATCTCTTAGTTATAAACAAGTGTCGATTACTCTTGAACTAAGTTCATGTTGGCTTAAATTTCGTATTTAATAAGTCTAACTTGAAAAAAAAAAWTTTTTTATTTCATGGGTAGCTAATTTATTAGACAATTTTTAAAATTTACATGGCTACTAGACATTGAATTGAAAGTTTATGGATTGATTAGACATTTTCTTTTAAGTTCGGAGACCTATTAAACACAATATTGAAAATTTAAGCACATATTAAAGTATATAACATAATGAGTATTTTAAATGGGTGAACATTTTCCATATTGGTAATTATAGGGATAGCCTTTTGGTTTTAAAAAATATGACAAAATTTAAAATTTATATTTTCATTTTCTTTGTTATTTTGATTTTAATCTCATTATTTCTAAAAATTGATATATCTAGTATGAAAGGTATAATACTGATATGTTTGATATAATGGATATAAGTTATATATCTGATGAATACTAAATATCATTGATATAATTGATATACTGAAAATGAAATATGTTACTAATATACTTAATATTATGTATGTCAATGTTTTTTCTCATTTCAAGAAACCACCTATTTTGTTAAAACAAATGTTCAATGACATATATCTCAAACCATGACGTTGTAAGTTGAATCCCCACCCTCATCCCACATGTTGTAAAAAGAAAAAGAAACCACCTATTTTAGGTGTATACGTGACATTTTTAGACTGGCCCTATATTTTCTTTTTTGATATATCTGTAAATGAAAAAAGTGGTTCCGATACTTATAATCAACTTTTTTTTTTTATATTTTTTTATATTTTCCTGTTATAAGCAACATCAAACTTCTTCGTTCTTGGAAACTTTGTCGCCCCAAATCTTGAAAGTTGAAAAAAGTCTGATTTAGAAATAAATATTTAAAAGTCTGATTTTCATTTTTCATATGAAAAGAATCAAATATTTATATACCCCACAAAATTTACCTTTCCCATTACTGTTATTTACATATATTATACCATACAAAATTTATATTCATATTAAGATAGTGACATTCAAATTTGGCTCTATCACTATACCCTACACAACGACGGTCATGGGGTCCAGAAAAAAAAAAGTAATTGGTTTTTAAAAAATCTTTAAAAATATTTCAAAATTCACAAGCCTCCAATTATATATTAGACATGGAATCTTAATCGATTTTTCACAAATTCACACTTTATTATTATTATTTTTATTTGATCTTTTCAATCACCTTGGCCCCCTCTTCCCAAAACAAAAAGCAGCAAAAATAACAAAAAAAAAAAAATATATATATATATATAGGAATATTTATGGTGGAGGGCGAGAAGGGAAATCGAGGCTTTTTGAGGAGAAAATGGGAAATAGTATTGGGGGAAGAAAAAGAGTAAAGGTAATGAAAGTGGACGGAGAGATTCTGAAATTGAAGATTCCGGTTCGAGTTTCGGAGGTTCTGAGAGATTATCCCGATCACGTTCTTATGGAATCGGAGGCGGTGAAGCATTTCGGCGTCAAGGCGAAGCCATTGGAGCCGCACCACGATTTGAAGCGGCGCAAGATTTATTTTCTTCTCCAGTTGCCGAAGATCGCCGCCGATCCGCCGCCGGAGAGGATTCCGAGGAGAGTTCGTTCCTCCGGCGTCCACATGTCCGCCAAGGAACGCCTCGATCTTCTCATGCTCTCGCGCCGGACGATGTCCGAAATCGCCATCGCTAGACCGGATTCCTCCGCCGCCGCCGACCCACGGTTCAATAGCGGCCCGATGCAGGTCAAGATGAAGATTCCGAGGTCGCAGGTCGCCAAATTCATGGAGGAGAGTCGGAATGAGGGAGAAGTCGCGGAGAAAATAATTAATATGTATTTGAACGGCGAGGTCAACAGCGGCGGCGCCGGTGGTGCCGACGCCGCCCGCCCGCCGGAGGACTGGAAGCCGAGCCTCGTTAGCGCTAGGGATCATTCCAAGGTTCATCGGGAGGTATGTTTCGTTAATCAATTTTACTTCCATTTTCTTTTTTGTTAACATTTTTTTTAGTTTGGAGTTATTTTTACTAGAAGTTTTGGTTCAATTTTAGAAACTAAATTTGTAATTAAATAAAATCTTTAGAGAATAATTATACCTAACTAAAATTGTGCAGTTTCAGAGTCTTAATTAACTACCGAAATTTTATTAAAACTGAGAAGAATTAAAAATGATTGATTGATTTTGAAGGCAACAAATTTCAATTAATATCTTTAATTTTCAGCTTCTCTAATTGATGTTACCCAATGGGTAAACGACGGTGCTTACCTTTTAAGTTATTTAAAATTGTAAATTGAATGTTTCTTTTAGAATATATTTTTTTTGGTCAGAGTAATTTTGTAAACTTTTGTACATTGATGACATTTGGATTATTGAGCAATAATTTATTTGTTTTTCAACTTCATGTTTTACAAATTTTTTAAAAACCCAAAGAATTTTGACTGAGATCTGGAACGAATTTATATATATAAAAAAAGTATGTGTTAATAAATTGCCTTATTCTTAAAAGAAAAGAGTAAAACGATTCTCATATAGGCTTCGGATATTTATAAAGTTATTCAAATTTTGCCAAAAAAAAAAATGGAGATTTTTTTAAGAACAAAAGGGAGAAGAAAAGGGTTCCTTTTATCGCTTAGATCTCATTTTTGTTTTAGAAAAAAAAAAATCTTATTTAACCCTCAAATCTTCCTACGTATTTAGTTTGATTTCTAAATTGTAACTTAACTTTTAAATATTTTGTTTGTAGAAAAAAAAATTACTTAGTCATTATTGTTACTTTTCATTAACTATTTAACAAAAACTCGAATTTATTTCTAAACCTAATACTTAGCCAACTAGAAATATCCTTTAATTACTAAGAAAATATATATGCATTTGAGAATTTTTAAAACTAAAAGAGAACGAACCTTTAAACAAAATTATCAACCTAAACCTAAATATAATTCAAGATATATATCAAAATTTCGAATCTCCAACTAAAAAAATTTGAAATAAAATCTCAAATTTCGATTGAATCTCCCACATGACTTGACCATAATTGAAATAAGATTTGAAGCATGATTAAAGATTGTGAACTTATGGAATGCGATCAAGAAATGAGAGAACATAATCGACGATTACGTCAGTTAATAGGATAAGCAATTACAAAACTGGACCTTCCTGGACAAGTTTGCCCTTTTGGACTTATCCATAAGACCATAACGACGGACGACTAAAATGAAGAGTCCGGATTTTACGACTCTTCATAATTTTCAAATTATTAATAAAAAAAAAATAAAAGAATACTATTTTAATTATCTTTTAGTTTTTTATTTTTTTATTTTAGTTCCGTCAAAATACTAGCTTAACCAAAATTAGAACATTTTCAAAAGAAGGACTATTTTAATCTCTATTTATAAAATTTGAACAATACATGATAGAATTCCTTATAACCATTGTTGTAACATTTTGAAAAAATATATTAAGGGTAGATAGAGGAGGCAGTGATAGAACCGGGAAGCATCTGACGGTAAAGTAATTAGTAGGTGGAGGACCCAAAATTGACTTTTCCATTTCCCAAACAAGAAATTTCTTAATTAAATGATTATTAGGTCCAACTGAGTCAGATTAGGTATTTGTCCCATTATGCCAACGAATCCATTAATCTAATTTTATATTTTTCAAAAAATTTCAACTTACAATAAAGAATTTAAATACATTAAAATTTAATGATGAAGAGTTGAAATCCATTGTAAAGTATCTTTATGTAGCTTTTTCGACCCAGTAAAAGGGTGCATGAACTGACTTTAGACTAAAGACATATGCTTTATTTTATTAGACAATATGATAAAATTGGCATCTTTTTCATAGTGAAGGCAAATTTTTATCCATAAATCAATCCTTTAAACTTTTTGATATTATCTTTATGGTTTGATTGGTTGACATTATAATCTCTAGATATAATTGAGGATGATAGTTTTTTAGTTGGTTGTTAGAAAATAAATGTTGCCAAATAGACTACCCATCTGTCTAATTAATGTAGATTAAAATAGCTTTTGAACCTTTAAATCAAATTTGAAGGGGAAAAAAAATGAAAGTTGGTAGCTGAAATTTTCTTTTTGCAGAATTCAAACTAAATCAACTTTATCCTTTTTTTTTTCTAAGAACAATTGAATTAGCAGCAAAAGGCCCACTGATTGAAATGGTTGAGATTGGTAGGTTATCAACCACGTCGGCAAGAAAAATGGAAAATTTTTTCTCTGACCAAAATTTCAATTAAAATAAATTAAACTTTATATTTTTTGAAAACCTCAGGTTCTTCTTCTTCTTTTTTTTTTTTTTTGGTTCCTTTTTTCAATTTTTGTTGACCACTTGAGGAGCCGCCGTTATTTGTGGCTTCCTTCCAAAAACAAAAAAAATTAAAACAAAAAACCAATATAGAAATTGAATTGACTTTCAACCCACATCTTTTTAACTTTTTACTGTCAGTAAAACAAACTTGGAAGCTGAAAATCTAACTGCCTTTTATGAATGAAATGAATTGTACAGAAGCGAGTGAGTTTTTTACCAAGGGATGAAGGAGAAATTCGTCTAGCAGCCAATCACTAGCACAGTAAAACAGTAAAAATTTTGGATTATAAGAAAGAAGAAGAAGAAGAAGAAGCAGCAGGTTTCTGAGAGCTTCCATCACTTCAATTTTATGTTTCCTAGTTTGGCTATATTCTTCCATATATCATGAGGAAGTTCTTAGATCTTATACAAAAAGAATGCAAATTAATGGTTCAGTTTTAGTTCAACAATATGTGGTGGAGATTTCGAACACTTGACCTTTAGGACAGATGTAACATATCTTAACTGCTATCTTCAGGTTGGCAAAAACAAAAATGTTATAGTTTAGATTTTGTACATAAATGAATTTTATATGCTTCAAGAATGAAGGATGTGATGTTTTATTTGTGGGAATGAGCTGAGATTTCCAAAGTTTTATTTGAAATGATTTTAATGGCGTATAAGCAGAAATAAATTGATTAATATTAGTACATATAAATGCAGCTTGAACTGATGCCAGATTTGAACAACAAGATTATCTCCATAACTTGAGATATTTTGAGTATATCTAAAAATTCTAAGATTTGAGAAGTGCAAAAACTTGTAAAGTTTGAATGGATTTCATTAAATCTAACCAAATAATTGAATGCCAAAAATTTGAACGCGTATATTGCAATTCAAAAGTGAAAAACCAAAGGACAAGAAAGGCTGCTGCGTATATGTTTGGGCCTGAGATTAATCCACATCTTCTCTTCTCAAAAATTGTGCTGTGGTAACAATATATGACATTAGTTTTCTATTTCTTGTTTTAAATATAAGAATTTCATGATTATTTATATATTTTTGTTAACATTTGTTAAGAAACGTTTTTTAAATTGAATGGAAATTTTATAAATAACAAATTTCTTTTTTGATTTCTAATTTCAATTTGTTCTAAAATATAAATAAAAATATTGTTTTATCCTTCTTGAATCTCGTTGTGGGCATGCAATTATATAATAAAGAAAAAAGAAACGTCACCAAACAGACCCTTAGAATAGTATGAGCTTCATTGAATTTGTTATTTCTCTCTCTTGTTCTTTTATTTGTAATTTTTTTAAAAAATATAAACGTTTAATAACGGTTCATGTTTTTAGTTTCTCAAATCTAAGAAAGGTTCTAATGTTGTGTAAAAAAAATTAAAAAAAAACTAAAAACAAGAAACTATTACAGAACGCAATTATGTTTTTCTTGAAAAAGAGAAAACAATAAACAAAAAATAAAAATATTATCAAATGGACCCTATATTGCATCAATAAAAAAAATATATATWTTTTTTTTTGTGAGTTTCGATTTGTTCAATTAAACTAATAACAACTGGTGTTTGTATAAAAAGATATATGCAAAAATTTAATTTAGATAATGTACGTAAAAAAAAATATGGGGCCTACAAATTAGGTGACTATACTATACAATATACATATTGCTTCCTTCCAACCTTATATAATTTATAAAAGCATGCACAAATTAAAGCACATTGAACTTGATTGTTATTTTTTGCCCATTAGAATTGGATTGTTAATTGACATTTTAAAAGTTGATAGATTGTATTATTATGTGTTTTGCCTCGACAGAACACAAGGGTGTGGGGCTGTTCTTTTATTTCCTTTGCTTGGGAGTTTCTAATAATTCATCTTCCAATCTTGACTTGTGGGGTGTTAGGATGTTAATTAGTCAGTTATATGTCATTATCTTTACTTCTTTATTAGTGATTATATATTTATTAAACAAGTGCTCATAGTTTATTTTGGAAGAATAAAATTATTCCATTTTTGTATTACTTGTTTTCTCAATGAATTATTATAAAAGATATTATCTCGAGTAAAACTTGATTAAGACATATGTTATCTAACCAAAGGTTAGATTTTGAATTATATTTCTTGCCTATGTTACTGGAAAAAAGTAAAGATGATTACAAATCTAAGATAATTAAAATAAAATATTACAAAAATAGAGTAGAGAACAAAAAAAAAATGTAATAAAATAAATCAAATTAATTTGCAATTATTATGGTTATAATAAATTAATATTTAAGTTAATTAGTGATTGTTAGAGTTATATTATAATCCATCAATGTCCTATTACATAAATCAATAATTATGTTAAAGCTAGCTAGGTGGTAATTCACATATACCTCCAACCATAAAGTTGTGAATTCGATCTCCTATCCCACATATTGTACTTTCCCACATATTGTATTTTGAAAATTGAAAATATATTTAAAAGATCTCGTAGTATTAGTGATACCCATTTAGTTCCTATATTAGTTTTTAATAAATTTCATAAACTTTTGAAGTTGTACTTTAAATACTTTTAACAGGTCCAAAAAATTATAATTTTACATCTAACAGATCTTTGTGGAGCTAACTTTGTTGTTTAATGTTTTTGCAACACGAAGACATATTGTTTAAAGATGTTGCGACTAACTAATCTTGGGTAAGTTTATATATTTACTGATGATGTAATTGTTAAACTAACATAGGCTTATGAAATAACACTTTTTTTTAGAGTAATGGACCAGAAATAAATACAACCTTCAAAGTTTATGGACCTATTTGATACATTTTTTAAAATACATGACCAAATAAACACAACCTAAAAAGTTAAAAGAATAATCTAAATAAGTGTTAAAAGAGGTGGAAAGTAGGATTCAATTGCTTTAATTTTGATGGAGTTGCTTGAAATTTGTGTGGCCCTTTAAGCTGCGTATGGGATAAGTAAACTCCCATCACGTGGATCACTCTATAAAGGCCAATTGATTGCCTCTTCTTTAATCTTCAAACCTTTTTTTTTTCTTTCACTAGAATGGCACAAACAAATTAAAGTTCTTGTAAATCCCACCTTCACACAAAACAAACCCTACTAGTTTATAATCAAGAAATTTTCATTGATCCTGAGCTTTGAACTTTGTTGTTGGGAAGGTTTTGAATCTGGGTTGTTGAGAAATTTGAAGCTTCTCGGATATTAAAGGTGTGATGAACACGAATATATGCGGAAAAAAACCTTTTGAAAAGGGAAGAAAAAACTATAGAGATTCAATTCAAGTTTAGCTCGAATTCGACCATGTCTGGTTTGTTGTGGTTTGTTTTAACAAGTCTATGAAAAGTTCTAATTAATTTTGAACTATAGAAATCCCACCGCCTCATCTTTGAAGTTAGTTCTCAAATGATTCTTCCCTCTTTTCTCTATGGTCTACCACACTTACACCAACGATAAATTGATATTTTCATAAAAATTTATATATATTCAAGGATTCCACACATGGACATTAGGAATAAATTCATGCTTCCTAATATCGTAAAAATATTGATGAAATATAGAAGTATATCAAAAACAATCGTTAATGTGAACAAAATATTAACAACAAAAAAGGCTTAAAATTCTTATTTATAAATTTGAATACATTTTTATAAAATTGATTTAATTTCTATGATTTTTTAAAAACATTCCTTTAAAATATTTGAAAATTTAGAGATTAAAATATGATAAATATAAAAATTGTAGATTTATTTAAATATAATATTTGAACATTTATGAAGTAAAACAAAGTGAATAAGCATGTTCTCGTTGGAAATAGTTTTAGAATCCCAAAAAAAGAAAAAATGTCATGATTTGGGTTTAAAAGAAGAGTTCATAAGTTGCTATGACTAACACGTGTTTTTAGTTTTAATTAACTTTTACTTTCTTATTTTTAATTTTTTTAAAACTACATCTTAATCACACCTGTCATCTTTATTTATTAGAATATTATTGTGGGTTTTTTTTTGTTATATATTTTGGTTAATTAACTTCAAATTTATTCTTTGTTCTCTGTTTTCTTTTTCTCTCTAAATGAATATTCTTACTCATCCCCTTTTTTTTTGGTTTGAGAATCAGCTTTTCTGTTCAACTAACAAAAATAGAATTATATCAAAACTTTGGGATACTTTATAGATTTTACTATCTAGTTGTGGAGATCAAAGAATTCGATTTGATAACGAGATATGAATAGTGATTTCGCTCTGCAAAACATAGACCACTAATGGTCACCAAATATTTTAGTGTGCAGATTGACCGAATAACAATTCCCCCCTCTGAACACCTATAAATACCATAGCACGCTCCTTACGCAGGTACGTAAAATCGATTGCTTGTTCTTTGACACTATAGTTCAAATCGGAACAGACTAGATCAATGAAGTACTCTGCTCTGTTTTGTAAATCCTTTTTATTTCTCCACAATTTTCGAAGACAATAAGATTTTAGCTGAAAACATCGAGTACTTGATGAAAACTAATAGGCATTTGCTTAATCAAATCCCGATCTTGGGCACACAAGACTATAACAAGTCATCCAATAATTCCAAACACTATTATGTTTGGGTTTGTAAAATCTACCATTATAGCTTCCGGATCCAACAAAAGAGAATATATTGGTTGAAAGGTAGATTCTCGTGGGATCCATTTATATATCCCTACGTTTTAACTATTCAAATTTAAATAATATAAAAGTTTGGTCAAAAAGAACCTAAATTAGGTACTAAATTAATTGAAAGCTTTTCCCAATCATACTATTTTTATTTTATGTTATTTTAAAATTTTAGCCGAATTCCATTGGATTCAAAGAGTGGGAATTTGTTATACTTTAATTTAATTTCTCAAACAATTCTCTCTCTCTTTTTTTTTGAAATAAATTGCTATAATAACTCATGGATGTTTTGTTTG
>NW_019104505.1:1349137-1385033 GCF_001995035.1 Momordica charantia
ACAAGTAATTTTTATGTGCAAAAAAAATTTCATTTTTCCTTCTCTACACATAGGTAAGTAGCCCTTTATAATTGAGGTCATCAAGAAGAAGATAGAATAACTGAGTAAAATAAAGCTAAAAGAAAATTGGATATATAATATATTCGCTCAGCAAAAATAACTAATCCTATTTGTTTACTTGGTTTGAAAAGTCCATGATAGGCATGTGTGCACCTGAAGATCAAACGGTTACAGGTTTAAATCATTTATATATTCATTTTTCCTCGTTTTCAACACCTACTGTTAATTTGTATTAAAAAAAATTGAATTTTTCAATTTGGAATATTCTTTATAATTACAAATTGTTGTTATTTTTTTTAAAGACTTTTTTTTTAATTATTACAACATGTTGGGGGAGGAAATTCGAACTCACAATCTCTTGATTGGAAGTATATGTCAATTACCGTTGAAGTATACTCGCTTTGGAATTATTTTTTTAAAGACTTACTTTAATCTTCTTTTTGATTGTGTCATTCTTAAGTTCTAATAGAATGTGAGAAAGAGGGTAATTTTTCTATTCTATCACAACATTATTTGCGATTCGTCTATAAAAATATTCTACCAAAAAAGTCTTATACATAGACCTTTCGGGGAGAATTTTCGAGCAAACCAAAATAACTCTCCATATTAAACTCCATTTAATACTAAAATCTTCTAATTAAGGAATAAATAATTCTTAATTTTGAGTAGGGTGGCTAATAATATGAAGTATTCCTTCATAAGCTCTTTCATGGATAATATTTAGGTGGATTATATTTATTTATTTTTGTAGCTATTTAAGCCAATCATATTCAACTTTGAGTTTCTCTTCTTTCTTTAACCTTGCTGGTTTTTTAGTACAATAAACAAGATATCTTAACTGTTAAACTAATTTTATTCCTCCCAACCTAAGCTAGAACCACTTCAATTTAATTTCCCTTATTTAATAAAAGAAATGTAGCATAATATATATAAAAATATTACAAAAAAGTAGTACCTAAAAAACATTTACTTTGTCAAAAAAAAAAAAACAAATATTGCAAAATTAAAACATATGATTCAATCAAGGTATAATAAATGGTTGTAGTTCATCAAGCTAATATCCCCAATTACAATTAATCAATTAGAAGTTGTGAGTTCCCATATCTTTTGGTGAAATGTTCTAAACTTTAAATTTGGCTGTCTCTAAAATATAGTAGGCTTTGTCACTTTTCTTCAAATCTATAATATTGCCCGAATGTATTGGGGTGAGAACCATATCTATGAAAGTTATCTCTCTCTAATCCTGTTTGTTAGGTAGGTAAGGGAATCAATAGAACTTCAACCCTTATTCAAATCAGTTGCACAACAAGACTAGCCTCGACCCAACATTGAAAGAAAGTTCAGTTCTCCATATGTGTCCATTGCACCAATTTCTTGCATAGAAAAGTATGCAACTCACCACGAAAAGCATTTCATTTTAGTGAGAGATGTTACCTGACCTTTGGCATTTATCACATACCTGTGTGCAAACTGGTGGGCATCGAAGAATAAAGTAGGCAAAGAAAACTCATTTTACAATACCCTGGCTCCCGCTTTCCACCTGGCAAAATACCTACCGTATACATATTCTCCTGTCCAATAATGCTTTAATCTTTGTCCATTCACAAGGCTAAATATATATTTTTGGTAAATGATAAATTGATTGGTGATAAACTTACATGACATAATATTAAGTGATTTAGCAAAAAATCGTATGAAAAAAAAAAACGTCGTCTAAAAAAGTTCCTGATTCCTCCTCCAAATTTCTCTCTCAAACATATCACATACAATTTGAACATACATTTACGTTTGAAAACTAACTAAAAATAAAATACATAAAAATGAGAATAAAAGTTTAGGGAAGGATACAAGAACAAAACCTAGATACTTACTAGTCAACATTCAATTTTGTATAGACCACCAACAAAAATTTGATAACTTTTTAGTTTTGTGAAAAACAGAAAAAAAAACCTATTTTTCTTCCTTTCTCTATCTTAATTATTAAAAAAAAATTAATAGTAAATCAACCAAAAAAATGTACCCATGGATCAACACCTAATTAGTATTTGTTCGTATTAGTATTAGAATGGTCAAAGTTCCCCAAGCATGAGGTTGGCGGATGGTGGAGACTTGATGAAGGAAATTGAGTACTAATCAATTTAATTAAAATTTAAACCAAATTTAATTAACCCCCAATCGTTTCATTTCAACTTCCAATCCGATAACGACTCCCATTTTAGTTTCGAAAACTGCCCCTGCCCCTGCCCCTACCCCTGCCCGACCCCACCAATTTACCATTTAGCCCCCAGATTAAGCTCAAGTTCAACTGCCTATTTCCCCCTACAAAATTAATAATTAATAAATAAACGTCTCTTTCTGTGTGTGTTTTTGTAACTGTTGCTTAAAGCCACGCTCTCCCCTTCCCTTCCTCTTATATGCTTTCTCTCACTAACATTTCTTTCTCTCTCTCTCAACTGTCCCTGAAGAACATCAAATTTGAAATCCATGGATTTTGATTCCACCTCCCCCTCCGGCACCCACCACCACCACGACGCCGCCGTCGTCCGCGCCCTCCATCTCATCCAATCCGACGACCCCGATTCCAAGCTCCACGCCGCCTGCGAAATCCGCCGCCTCACCAAAACCTCCCAACGCTCCCGCCGACACCTCTCCCAATCCATCCCCCACCTCGTCTCCATGCTCCACTCCCCGGAATCCCACCACCACGCCGCCCTCCTCGCCCTCCTCAACCTCGCTGTCAAAGATGAGAAGTAATTCCTTTCCCCTTCCTCTCAATTTCTTCCCCCTCTTTCTTTATTTCATTTCCCTTTTTTAATTCATTCATTTTAATCACCGATGCCCCTAGGGTTTACTTTCTTTACTTTTTCTCTTACGTGATTGGTCGGCGAGAATATGCGGGAGCGGAATGTAAAAAGTAAATGGGACTTGGGGGATGGAAATCTCAAAAACCCCATTTAAATGTGTTGGTTGGCCAATTAGATGGCGATGCCCTTTTCTTTTTTCAGGATAAAGAATTTGCTTTTCCGAGTCTTGGGTGTTTGTCCTGTTGAGTTTTCTTATTCTTTTGCTGATTTATATTGTTGTTTACTTGTGGCTTTTGTTGTTGGAGGCTTCCCCTTCTCCCTTTTTTTAGTGCGGTTGGCATAACACGCGGTCGTTGGTGTTTTGATTACCCAAATTTGGCTATGGAACATGTGTCCATTTTTTAAAGTTTTGTTTATTTTATCTGTTCTTTAAGAATTGTCTTCTCCAGATATTGAATTTGATGATCCCTGGACTGGAAAGTATGCTGTTACAACTTATTTAGATTTTAGAGGAGAGGAAGGTCTTGGAATGGTTTGGTCCACAACTGTATTCAGTACCTCTTACTGGGCGTCGGTGTTGGAAGAGTTCTATATTTTAATCCTTCATTTCTCATTCTTGATTGGTGGAGCCCGATCTTGTGGGTCGGCTTTACCATTGTTTCATTGGCTCAGTTTGACGTGGGCTGGATTTTTGTATTTCCATTGTATATCCTTTCATTTGTTCTAAGAAACTTTGGTTTTTCTTGAATATTTGGCGTACTAAATATAGATAATATTACCTTAGTTGCTACTTTCTGATGTGGGGTGATCCTGATGATCTGTTTCTGAGTGATCTCAAGAAATATCGTTTGCAGAAAAGATACAGAACATATGGATTTACCCTGTTGGTTTTCATATTATCTCTTCAGCTGTACCGTTATCTTGTTTATTCCTTAAAGGAGCCTCCCTCCCCATTGAACTATTCCCACTAACCAGTGACCAACTTCAGTGGCCATCATGCCACACACTATGTCAATCAAGCTCACCCCGGTTCTTTCTTGCATTCTTCTTCCTCGTACATGATACTCACATTGTCATGCCCTGTCTGTTTCCTTCTGGCACATGAAGTATATGGTCGCCTTGAATTCTCATCAGAGTCGAGCAATGTTGCCCAGACATTATTGGTCTGCTTTCAATTTGTGGAACTCCTGTAAAGATCAAAATTTAAACCTGTTTTTAGTACAAATGATACTGTTGGCTAAATAAGTTGTGTGGAATTGCAATGGAGTTTCATTTTAAAAATTTTTAAATCCTAATCTTAGCTGAAGCCACAATATGATCCCCTAGAGTGATTAGGGGCTTTTTGTGTCTGGAAAATTGTTAATTTTACGACACCTACACGTCAGTCTGTTGCTAACATTGACTTTTGGTAGCAGATGAGAAGCTGCTTCCTTCATGTATTAATTTCTTGTATTATGCCTACAGGAATAAGATCAGGATTGTAGAAGCTGGTGCTTTGGGACCAATAGTTGGTTTTCTTCAATCAGAGAGTTTGAACCTACAGGAGAATTCAGCTGCATCTTTACTCACTCTATCTGCTTCTACTGTCAACAAGCCATTAATAAGTGCTGCTGGTGCCATTCCCCTCCTTGTGGAGATTCTTAGATGTGGAAGCCCACAAGCCAAGGCTGATGCTGTGATGGCTCTTTCCAATCTTTCAACACTTCCACATAATCTTAGTATCATTCTAGATTCAAAGCCAATCCCTTCAATAGTTAGTCTGCTGAAAACTTGTAAAAAATCTTCAAAAACAGCTGAAAAATGCTGCTCGCTAATTGAATCCTTAGTTGGTTTTGATGAAGGCAGAATCGCATTGACATCTGAAGAAGGTGGAGTTCTTGCAGTTGTAGAAGTGCTTGAGAATGGCTCTCTTCAAAGTCGTGATCACGCTGTCAGTGCACTACTGACAATGTGTGAGAGCGACCGGTGTAA
Source organism: Momordica charantia (assembly GCF_001995035.1). The sequence continues at coordinate 1,353,973 of NW_019104505.1, forward strand.
ATACAGAGAACCCATCTTAGGAGAAGGGGTAATCCCTGGGCTTCTTGAACTCACTGTACAAGGAACACCGAAATCTCAGTCAAAGGCCAAAACCCTGCTGAGGTTATTAAGGGACTCTCCATATCCAAGATCCGAGCTTCAACCCGACACAATCGAGAATATCGTTTGTAACATCATCTCTCAGATCGACGGAGACGACGATCAATCTAGCAAAGCAAAGAAGATGCTGGCAGAGATGGTGCAAGTGAGTATGGAGCAGAGTTTGAGGCATTTACAACGACGAGCTCTGGTATGTACCCCCACCGATATGCCGATTAATACTTGCACCTCTGAAGTGTCTTTAAAGTAACAAAAATTGTACTTCCATGGAGTTTGTAAGATAAAGTTCTTACTGTTCTTAATGTTAGAAAACAGGAAATGAAAATAAGATATAGGAAAAGCAAGCCAGTCCAGGCAGATTGTGTTAGTGTCGGGAGACTGGTATGTCAATAAAAACTTGGAATGGAATCTGTATGAGGTTGAGATCATAGTTGTTTTCTTCTTTCTTTTTTCTTTCTCTTTGATTGTTCTGTAAAGGCACTGTTGTATTACAGTATAGAAATAGTGAAGTCTTAAAGTGTTCATTTCCCCAAGCCTTGGCCGACTCAAGCCTAGTTCAAGTAACGAGGGTTTTAAAACCCTTTTCTCTGAATTATTAGTAGAGTACAAACTCCATGTGCATGCATAGCACAAATGCCAATACTCGATGATCATAATACAAAGAGAAAGAAGGATAAAGGAATTGGGAATGAGTTCTTTTCTTGGGTTACAAGTGATTTTGGGGAAATGCTCTTGCCTTGGATCCCTTTTCTATCAAATCCAAATCTTGTTGCAAGGAGAAAGAGGGAAGGAATCTTGATGGTAACTTGTTGTAACTGGATATGCACATTTTTAACTTGTACAGATGATCCAAAATTATTAATTTCAAGGGGTTGTAGTTGTATAGTGGTTTCGACATCTACAATTTATTTCTTTTTCAATATAAATAGGTTTAATTTAGGCCTGTTCTCGTTTCTTGTGTATGTTTCTTCATTTTTAATAAAGAAAAATAGAATTGTATGACCCCAACATCCATAAATTTAAGGATGATCAAACTATATTTTTATTTATGTATTATAATAAATTGGAAACAGAAACAGGAAACAAGAAACTTGTTTTGATTGTTTCTAAAATTTCTATACAATTTTGAGAACGTTTCAAAAAAAAAAAAAGATAAATAAGAAACATAATTAGTTGCAAAATGTTTAAGTTTCTTAATAAAATTTGAAAACGAGAAATAAGAAATGGTAACATTATCAGATGAGAGATTAAACCTCTAATTTTAAAAGCAAGATGCCGGAAAGAAACTGTAAACTTGAAAGAATCTAATTTTATGCTATTATTAAAAAGTATAAAACAAAATACAAAAGTAAACAAACATTGTTAAGACATAGACATATCTTATTTGGTCGAAATTGAGTGAACATGACAATATTTATCCGTTTCGTTGTAAAATTATCTCAATGATTAACTATCACATCCAACATTTGAGCTAAGTACAAACCAAATACCTAATAACAACAAATTCATTTGATGTTCGCTAATCGTACTAAAGACAATTTAAAAAGATGCAACTTTACAAAGATTACACTCACATTAAGAAAAGGAAAAAAAAAAGTTGAACCAATCGATCGAAGACATAGGTTTAATAAAGAAGAAAGAGGAGGAAAAAAGAAATAAAAAGAAAAGAAAAGAGATGAGTAGTTTAAAGTTCGTTGCCTACTTTTGGTGAGTGGTGATCACAACATATTACTAGTCCTACTTCTATCTCASGTTGTTCAAGCAAAACAAATTGAAAAATTCCAGTACTACGAGAGTATCATATTTCGTTTGTTCACACTATGATTTTGTATTTACAAATAATTTTTTCAACATTGGTGGATTCAACAATACTGACGTGACAAGTAATGAATGGAAGGAGTATTCATGTACTTATAATACTAGAAATTCTCTCGAACTTTTCTCGACCAGGGGAGAGAAGGTTTAATGGGTACGAAATCAACTTTCCAAATCACCCACCAAACAAATCATTGCATCAATTTGTCTTCCCCACGAAGCAATATAATGCTCCCTTTTCATTTGCTTTTCATTCAACAAAACTATAACCTTTTTCCTTTATTACCTTTTTCTATTATGGGTCACTTTTTAAATTCACCTGGTTTAAATAAATCCAAAACCTAAATATTGGACTTAATTGTCTGACATCATCAAAAGTGTGGACAAAAATATCTATGTTGGACAGATATTTTGAAAACAAGGTTCATGATATTCAGAAACATTATTTAAGTTAATAAATATTTATTGAATAAGTTTTCTTTCAATATAGTTTCTTAGTATTAATATTTATATTCATAGAGCCAGCCTCATCAAATGGGCTTCAACGTAATAAAGTCCAACTTAAGTTTGGCCCAAAATAAACATTTTGACTGACTCAATCCATCTGTACATTTGGTTGAATATGACTTTTTTTTTTTTTTCGGTTCTAATTTTAATAATATAAATGAAAAAGAAATTAAGAAAAAAAAATCAAAATTTTAAATGAAAACTAATTTATTACCTATGCAAATTCCCTTTAATTAGCCAAACTAGGGCTCATTGGGTCCAATCTCAAATAGGGTCTTAGGCTAACCCAACATAATAATTCGGTTGACATAAATGTAAATTTTTTTCCAAATTCTTTTGTTTTTTTAATATATTTGTCGATGTAACGGAGATAGGTGTCTTAATCTATTTAACTATACTCAAGTTAGCTAATTGTTAAATTCTTTGATTAATGAAAATACTAGTGCAAATATTGACATATTGATGAAATTGTTGATTTCCGGAAAATTTATTCTAAGGAAATAAATCTTTACGGGAAAGTGAGGAATATAATACTTAAAAATATGTAACCTATAAAATCTATAAATAAAAATTCTAATAAGTAATGTTGAAATCTAATTACATAAGGCCGATAAAAGAGAATAAGGTTAGATAATGTTTTAGTATAAATTGTTTTTTTTTTTTGATAAATGTGTAGAATTGGTTTTAATTTGATTCCTACATTTTTTTTTAATGTAAATAATGTTTTCAAACATGATCTAGATTCATTTTCTAAAATGACTTATCACATCTCATGTTAGGGAACAAAATGCCGCATCAGAAACGTAATTTTAAATATTTATTGATAATTTATCGCATTAAATTTCTATTACTTCTCATAGTAAGAAAATAAAGGCTTTAATCAAATGACATAATAAAATAATGAAAATTGTAAAAATATACAAATTGGAACTTAGGTTATTAAAGCCAATAGAAAACAAAAAAAAAAATAAATAAATAAAATTTGACCCCAAAAAGATTTATCATTTTGCCTTTTGAAACCAAATGACTAAATTGCCACTACAAATGGGGATATTAGGGTATGCATTATTAATTTAAATGAAAACATTAGGAATAAGAGGATCGGATGAGACGTAGCATGTGATTATTATTATGTTTTAACTAACAAATAATTTGCTTAATTTAATCACAATTAGTGCGATACAGCTTGAGCTAGCTACGTAAATCACCCAAGTCATCCATAAAGTATATATTAAAGAAAACAAAGTCTAGGGTTCATCTTCCATGAGACACAGATTATTTGTTTTCTTTATTATTTACAAAATTCAAAAGAATGAAATAAGTGATCAGAACTAAGCAGTGAGTTGTAGTGATGAAAATTCAATCATTGGAGAATTGGGTTGATGAATATTAAATCATCTTAATCTCATGTGGATGGAAAAACAAGAAAGTATATATTACTCATAGAGAAGTATATAGTTTAGAGATAAATTAAGTATCGTCACATGATTGATCTTCAAAGACGTCGAGTGTCAATGCCAACTCTTTGTTAGCTTGGCATGACTCAATGTAGATTATGTAATTAATTAGAAAAACCTCAAACTGGCACGTCGCTATTAATTAACTATGTTCAGCTAAGGATATTTTCTCTTCAGTTTAACACATATACGATGTCATGTCTCTATCTTTCCCATCAACTTCTTGGCTTAATTCATTATAAGATGTTAGCACATATCTTATTGGATCTTCTACTTCTATGTTATATCTTTGAAGATTTTTTCTTTCTTTTTTCAAGTTTTTTCAAGTATAAATAGATTACGGCAACATAATTTAGATATTGGAGAAAGAGCCTTGGAGGTAAGATGGGATATACTTAACCATGTAGTCACATATATTTGGACGAAGTTGCTAACTTCAGGTTTGGACCATAGATTAACGTTCAAATCTCATATAGCTAGTCTTCATTGCACATGCATATACTATACACACCGATTTTGATCTCTTCTAGATTTTCATCAGATATAGGAGTTTAACCTAAACAAATTCTTAATATTATGTGTATATTATTTGAGGACCAGAGCATTGTATATGAACAAGCATATGGTTACTTGGCATAATGCACTGTTATGATTGACAAAAATAATGTTGACAACAAATCTAAAAATCTTAAAGTGAAATTATAAGTTGATAGGTTAAGATATAATATATACGGTTAGATTATTAACACACCAATCAAGAAGAAAATGACACTATAGAAGACCATGTGAAAGGACAAGTATATTTCCAATTTATTTTTCTTAGCTAGAAAACATATGTATTTAAAACAAAGCTCAAAAGTCACCATTTCCCAACACAATCACAATCAATTACTTTGTTGAATGGTTTGGTTATGCTATGGGGAATGAATGAATGAATTGTGCGATTATGAGTGAGATTGGTCCATGTGATTAAGCATGTGATGTTAATACGACTAAAGGCTTGTTACCAATGCATGGGAGAGACCACAATATTAAATTTAATTTGGTTTTAATGGGAAAGTCAAAGTCATAAAGTGAGAATCTTTCATTTGGATCCCTAGCAGCTCCCATTTGTCTCTGTGCATGGCATGATAATATATATTTATATATGACGACACAGAAAACATGTGTACGGTCGCTGAGGTTTATGCATGTTCCTTGCTGGTTTAATGAGTCGTGAGTGGCTTACCACTAATCACGTCTCTCTTTAATTTGTTACAAACTTAACCTCCCTTAATTAATTTGTTCTCCCTAGCTTCCTTTGAAATGAAAGATATAAAAACGGAATTTATTATGGAAATTGAGCTAATCACTCTTGTTAACTACAAATAATATAAGAGATTTTGTTGATACGGAGGATAACTGTTACAGTTAGGCATAAATTTGACCCATCAAAATTACCAAAGAGATTCAACGAAACCTGCAAAATAGAAATATTATAGTCAGAATCGTTGTGCGGCAAATTCAACCCTTCAATTTAAACACATACAGCAAAGGTTCGTTGGAGAAGTTTTTATGTTGAGATCATAACATAGTATGAACATTGTGTGATCATTATCTCCGATGGCCCGCATGAGCAAGCTGAACCCATACAACATTATTTAAACACATATAGCAAAGTTTTGTTGAAGAAGCTTTTATGTAGTATGAACATTGCATGATCGTTTTCTCCAATGGCCCGTCTGAGCAAGTTGAACCTGCAGTACAACATTTAAATACATATTTCCTACTCCTACCCCTCCAACTGAAACTTTTTAGTTTCAAAAACATATAAGTCGGAGTAGTGTTTATAAGCTTCAATTTTTAAATATAATACTAAAACAAAATAGTTATCAAACAAAGTCATATATAGAATTCGTACAACAACGTTCTCGTGTCCATTAGCGACATCGTTGTCATGTTTTTGATTAATAGTTGGACAGCAAATCTCAATCAAACTGTGGTTTTGATAAATTAATACAAAACAAATAAACAATATCCTGTTCAGCAATGAAAATGGGATTATATTCTTAGATATATAAATTTTACCACCGCGATTACCAATAAAAACCAGAAACTGAAGACTCTCTCTCAAGTCTCCTCCACCAGCTGAGCTGGTTTGCCAACTTGAAAACCTCACATATTCAACTTCTAAATTATGGGTTCAAAATTAAAATAAAGTTAGAATCCGATAGATCCACGTGCTCCCACTGTGGAACACAACACAGAAGCAGACAGGAAAGTGGCTTTGAAGATGGCCCAGCTGAAGCTGATGAATCAGTTGCATGCTCTCTCTCAATTTCTCAAACTTAAAAAGAATCTCAAAGACGTGGGAATGGCGACAGATCCGCCGAGGTTTCTGCTGCTTCTTCTAATGCTGCCTTTGATCCATTTTGCTGTGTTTTAATTCTGTGTTTGCTGTTGCCAATGCCAGCTGGTTTTTATCCCAAAAACTATTAAATTGTATGTGTCTTTTCCAAGTCAATAGCATCCACATTCTACAACCCTCCATATTCTTTTTTGATTAAACCCATTCCATCTCTTTTCCCCATGCTCGTCAAAGGGTTCTTTTGAACATTAAATCATGTATTATGTCTTTCTCGTTTCAAAAGTTTTGTTTTTAACTCTTTAAACTTTTGGGTGCCTCAAAATACTCTTTGGATACATGTTCAGGGTTTGAGAGAGACAAAAAAGAGTTGTTACTTCCACGGTATTAAATATCCGTCGATTACGTCGATATATATCCATCGATATTTCTATGTATAGATTCGACATCAATGTGAGGGATAAATCGACATTTCTATTATATTACAAAAAGATCAACAAAATATGAAAAATATCGACAAAATATCACTAATATATACAAAATATTAATATTAATCATTTTTAATTTATTTAGAAATATAAAAATGTTTATTTCTTAACTTAAATATTTTTACGATTTTTTAATTTTTCTAACTTTTACAGAATTATCTATCGACATCAACGTTTTATCGGTATTTTCATAGATATTTCCATAAAATTGGGACTTCGACGTTTCCATCGACATTGAAAATTAAAATCTTGGTTACAACATATATGATAATCTAGCATAAAATAATAACAAATGTAGCATAATTTTCAAAGTATCTCAAATCTGCATATATATTAATGATAGAGTACATTTATCTCTTTTATCATTAATAAACGTTGTTAAAATAGATATTAGTGACTATCAACGATAGACCTTCGTGCTACAAAAATTGTCATATTTACAAAATCTTGTTCGTTAGGTTATATTTGCAAAAAGAAAAAAAAACATGGCTTTAAGGGCTTGAAAATTGTCAAGGAGAGCCATCTTGCGTGGTATCAAAGGAGAGCCAGTGCCAACATTTAGTGACCGCGTAGCCGAAAGAATAGTATTTTGTTTCGGACCACTCAAAACTTAAGGGCTAAAGTGAAAATTTCAAAATAAAAAGGGCATAATTGAAAACAAGGAAGAATTTTTATGTAATTTAATCTATATAAAAATGGGTTTAGATCATTAGTTACAACCCCTACAAATAGGGTCTACACCAAGTACGAGGGTTGTGTATCCTTTGAGTACTTTTAAAGCACTCTTTTTTTCCTTTAGTTCCTTCTTCTCTATCAATGGCACTCGCAAACTCAGCTGTACAAGAAGTCGATGGCATGAAGACTTTAGCCATGGCAACCCATGAGAATCCAAATAGTAACTCGGTCTTTCGAAACCCGAGTTACCAACTCGATCATCATCATCACCACCAGGGATCTCAATCTCTCATCAACTTCAAGTGTGGGATTGACAATCTTCTCCACAAGAATAATAATAACAACAACGAATCCTTGCTGAGCTTTGAGCCACAAGACACCTTCCATTGGGTTGATCAGCAGCAGCGTTTGATGGACGATCCCAATTGCAGCTTCCAAACAGCTACAAACTACAGCCCTTCAAAAGACAATAATAAAACTGCAGCTGGAGATAATCATAATGATGGCAGCTCAGTGTATGAATGGCTTTATTCTGAACCAACTTCTTCTGTTTCTGATGCCATTCATGAGGCTGAAGCAGCTCAAGAGATAGCCAATCAAAAGCGATCTCTTATGGTACACTTTTTACCGCTATTTTCATTAAATTATAAGTTTAGTCTCAAAAGTTATTTAGAGTTAGTGTCTGATCGATCTTTTAAGCATAAATTCTGCTTAAGGATTCAGGTCCATAAACAGTCTAAAATCTATTAGAATTCTAATTTTATAGTGTAGTCTTAAATAGATGAAATAAATAAATAAAAGATAGATTTTTTTCAAGGATGAAATCTTATTGGAACCGTATTCAATGATCCTTTCCCTGAACCCAAACGTGTTCGGTAGAGTCTTACTGTAATGGGTTTGTCTGGAAATATACGTACCTATATTTTTTCGTCGCGTCATGCATTTCGTGTCTTCGAAAGCCTAACTAAAAATTCAAGAACTGAAGTAGTTTGTGGCTTTTGTTTCTTAAATTTGTGTGAACTAAGCATAAGAATTCAAAGAAGTGTTTTTGATTGACAGGTAGAGAGCAGTGGGGGTGTTTGTAAGAAGCGATGTACTAGTGCAACAACTAAGAAACAGAAACCCAAATCATCTGCAGCAGCCAAGGATCCACAGAGCATTGCAGCCAAGGTTTTTCTTTGTTTTTGTTTTGACAACGTTGGCCCAATAATGGCTTGCATCTAAAATTTAATTTAAGGTTTCTTAAAGAATGTCTGTTTTTTGGTTTCCTTCTTTTTCTGTGTCTTAGAATCGACGAGAGAGGATTAGCGAGCGGCTGAAGATACTCCAAGAATTGGTTCCCAATGGCTCCAAGGTTTGCTTTTTTTGTTATCTAGTATTCCAAAAAGAGTTATATATTTCTATGTTGTAGAATGAGAAAAGCTTTGACTTTTTTTGCAGCTAATGAAAATTTGAACTTAACCCTTTATTTTTTGCAGGTTGATTTGGTAACCATGTTGGAGAAAGCAATTAGTTATGTCAAATTTCTTCAGCTACAAGTGAAGGTCTACACATTTCCATTCATTTCACTTATTTTCCACATTTAGGATACAAAATTCACACTTTCTTATCTTCTTATCTTCTTCGTGAGCAAGATTTTACCTTTTAACTTTTTTAGATAGCAATTTCAAGATATTCATCGTTCTTTTTTCGCTCTGCCATTGATTTGATTAGTTAAATTTTTGAATTTCAGATCCTGGCGACGGATGAATTTTGGCCAGTTCAAGGTGGGAAAGTTCCTGATATTTCCCAAGTTAAGGAAGCCATTGATGTCATTCTTTCATCTCAAAGGGAAAGAAGCTCAAGCTCAATCAGTGAAAAGTGATGATAAAATTGCTGCCTTCAGTAGATAAAATTTAAAAAGAAGAATTATAGTTTCTTAATAATTCAAACCCATGCACCAATTTAATAAACGATTCTGATAGAAGAGGAAAAAGAAAAAGAAAAAAATTTGTTTTTGAATGTCAGCAATTAATTGCTCCCTATAACACAAGATTGGGAGCAGAAATCAATGCTGCTCTTTTTTTTTTTTTTTGTAAGCTGGAAAAATGTTGTTCTAGCTAGTTATTCATTCAATGAAGGGCCCCACTTGGAGATCTGAAAAAAAAAATTATTTTTGGAGAATCTACCAGAAATTTATGTGTATATATTTTCTGCAGAGATACACTAATGAATGATAAATTTACTGAACATTATTAAGTCTGTAATGATCTAGATATAATTAATGCATAGATTTGAAATATTTAGGATCGCTTTCTATAGTAATATAAAATGAGAAGTTATACTAAATAAAATTATTAGATACCTATATGGTGCTCTTATAAACAACAATAAATTTTGGTTTTTTACAAAAATAAAAAAATAGTTTAATTCCATTAGGTTCTATCTCTAAAGAGTTTTAATTTGTGCATTCATTGGGGAAGAGAAGGAGGTTTGAGAAAAGGTTTTAAAGAGAGGATAATTTCGTCTTTTTAACTAACACTCTTTTATAGACAGTGTAAACACAACTTCAAAATGTTGTTCTAACTCTAACATTTTAACTCCGATTAGTTGATGGTGGAAAGATAGGATACTAAATCTCATAAGGATACTAAATCTCATTCTTTTGAGGAGCATCTTTATTCTTGTATGTAATTTAGGAAAAAAAATCTCTCAATAAGAGTGTTGATCTCCATAGATTTTGAGGATAGTTGGAAGCAATATTTAGGGATCGAGAGATGCCAAAGACTTTTGAGAGGTTTGGAGATAACCACCGAGATCTTAGATTCAAGCACTGGAGTTGAAAACTTAATTGAACTCGTATTATCAATATTCTTAGGATGAACAAAGTTTCTTTCAGAATTAGTGAGAGTGGGTCATGAGCATAATGTAAGAATTGAGACCTCTGACACCCTAGTCTAAAAAAAGAACACTATCTTTTTGGGCGTTTGGGCCAAAACCACCAAAAACTTGTTAGTGTATACACTTTTCTAGTAATTTTTTTAATCATTCTCCTAAATGTAATTACACAATGGTTGGGATCCTTTATTGCAAATTGAGAACCAATAACATGTGGGGATCAAACAAACTAGAAGGAACTTCTCTAAAGACAATAAAAAAAAACACAGAGAAAAAAAAGGTAACAAATAGTTTTATTTTTCTTTTTTGGGAAAAATGTTTTACATACTAAAGAACCAAGCACATCCAACATTTTTGCTTCTCATTTTAAGCTTTGAACTACCAGTTAATGTCATGTCCAAGGCAATGTAAGAACAAGACAGCATTCTTTGAAGAAAACTATGGGACACTTTTTTGTAAATGAATAGCAAAGTCAACAAGCTTTGCCAATAGCACAGCTCAAAGAGCATGTGTTTCAAGTCAACACAGGAATCAAGAAGCCATGAACAAGATTGGCGAGATTGAAAAAGAGATTAAAAATAAACCTTAAAAAAACCTTCATAAGATCTTCACAACCAAACCAAGATTTCAAGATTGGAGCAATTACAAACTAGGATATAGAAGAAAGACAAGGTATATATATACATATTAAAATGCAAACTATAAATATAACTGAATATCGTTGAAAAGATCATCTGAACATCAACTTTTTGGTAAACAATTGTAACAGAGATCCCTCTTTATCAAGAACAAACAACCCCACCAAATTGAATGGTTCGATGAAACTTCATGCCATGAATTGATGCCATTCAGACATTAAAAAGTCAAACTTTCATTGAGGCAAATGAAAGAATGTTTGATAAAAGGAAGAAGTCCAAAACAAACGAAGCAAGAAATGAGCCCGGGCTCCAATTGTTAATAGTTATGGACACACGAAACTTACAAAAGTTTTTACAATGCCTAAGGAGAGATTAAACTTAGCCTCTCCCAGAGCCTCCTAACATATCTAAAAGCCTCTCGACATCTCAAAAAGTTCTCTCGTTCCACTCGAACCAGATATTTCAAGATAGCAAAAAACAAGGCAGATCAGAAAGGCAAGTGACATAGGACCTCCTCGATCATCGGATGGCACAATTAATTTGTTACGAGCCAGTGTTGCACAAGCCTTTATGAGCCTCTTGTATCTTGAAAGAGGACCTCCTCCATCATGGAACACACAAGCCTCTCAACAACTCTAAAAGTGTTGCACTTCCCATGAATGACCTGCCAAGCAAATAAACTTTACCTTCTTCACAGTGGGGCAATCCAACAGAGGCAAGAGTATAAGAGTCAGACAAGAGAGAAGAAACACTACAAGAAATTCCCTCCGAAGGAGGGGGAAACCACAAACTAAAATCTTTGTTACCAGGACGACAACTGAATACGATCAAAGTGTTTCACCTCCACTTAAACGACCAGCCAAGCAAACACCTTGGGATTGTGGCCTTCCACAATTATGAAGGCAACAGAGGGCGAGCGCACGAGAGTCCCAAAGAAGGGAGAAGAGGTAGTTACAAGAAAAGCCCTACGAAGGAGAGGGAGACAAATGCATATCTCTGTTATATTTCTAGGACATCAAACAAAACCCATCCAACAAGCAACAGAGAAACCTTCTTTGTGGCACTGTCTCCCTTGTGTTGGTGCATAAGACAGAACAGATGACTCTCTTTATACCAATTATTATCAGTCTACAACTCCATGGAATGTTCCCTCAGATTTTCTACAATAGTTTCTTGTTATTTGCTAGGACTCACCACAACCCTCTAAATGTTCATTTTAAAAATAGCAGAAGATTCTTCAAAGAGAGATTCATATCAGAATGCACGCCTGATTTGAGCCACATAAAGAGATGATGTTTACGTCAGTCAAGAATCCATGTAAAACTTCAGCTCTATAAGCCAGAGGGAAAAGATGTCCAGAGCTTAGAAAATATTGAACATGTATTCACTTGATGTTTTAATAAGCATTATCATAACAGGTTTGATCTTCAACTTCATCCAAATACCAATCAAATGATCATCATGCAGAAATTCATTTTCTACATCTATAAGGCACAAAAATGCTTATTACTCAGGAACTTTCAACTTTGTCATAAGCTCGTCATATATAAATTCCTTTCTAACTTCGTGAAGGCTCTGTTTTAGTTTGGACAAAGTCGAATGTTTCAACATGACTCCTCTATCAATCATCTCATGAGCATATTTTACTGCTTCTGGCAACCTCTTTTGATCTTGGAGCCCTACAATCAAGAAATTACCAATATCTTCAAGATCAGATTCATAGCTTTTAAGCATACATTTCCATACTTTTATGGCCCCATTTGGGTCCTCACTTTCAATGTAAATCCTAACTGCTGCATTACAATTAGCACGGCTTGGAACAAATTCATTTTTAATCATTTCATCAAATATAGCTGAAGCGTCCCTTAATTTCCTGCTCTTTAATAAGAACTGAAACAACAAATTGTAAGTTTCCATATCTGGGAATGCCCCATAACATATCATCTGATCGAGCAACCTTCTAGCTGCGTCAGTATCATTTTGATGACAACATATAACAATCATTGAATTATACATATGTGTATCAGGCTGAAAATTAATACTCTCAAGGACTTCATTCCAAAGATAACTCGCCGCCTTTGCATCACCATTCTTTACGCACTCATCAAGGGCAACCTTGAAAAACTTAAATCCTGGATAGCACATTTTATCTTTTAATCTTTTGAAGAACCTCAATGCCTCGTGTAGCCCATCGGGGCCCTTCAGCAAAACACATAAAAAGGAATTATATGCAGGGGTATTGGTGGGATCCCAACCAATCTCCTCTACCATCTCTCCAAAAGTTTGCTTGGAACATACCACATTTCCTTCAGTTTCCCACCCTTCTAACAGAATGGCATAAGAATCCGGGTCAGGCCTAATCTTATCTTTTGCTATTTGCAAAAACTCATACGCATCCTTAGTGTTTCCATCCCTACAAATAGCACTTAGAAGTGAATTTAATGCCACCACATCATGAGGACAACCATAACTATCCATAACCTCAAATGTCATAATGGCGTCCTTAACACAGTTTGCAACGATATAACTACTAAATACCGAAGCAAAAGTCGCCAAAGAGAGCAACCCTTCTTTCTTCATCGATTTCATAGCATCCCACATTGGTTCGAAATATAAATTCTTACCCAACATGTCGATGATCAAATTCCAAGCATAGGGGCTGTGTTGGTCGTTGAGCTTCCGGCCGGACCAGCGGAAAAATTTAACAGAGGATCCTGGAAACTTGTAAGACAATTTAAGGACCTCCTCGACATCTTCTTGAGTGACCTGAACGCCGGTGTCTTCGAGAATCCTCTCGACGTCGATGGATGGGGAATTGGCGATGATTTCACACAGTAATTTGACCTTAAACGGCAAATTGGGGAACTCAAGGTAGGAAACGAAATGTGGGATCTTGTTCCTTTGGCGTTCCGGTGAGGGGCCGTGGAACTGTTGTTGAGAAACTGAGCTTGAGGGAAGAGGACTTGGAGCGGAAGAAGGAGAAGATGAAGGTGGATGCTTCTTGCTCCGTTGGGGGTGGTGGTCGGAGAGTCGCCGTTTGTTGTTCTCTCCCATGGAATCTTCAGATGAGAATGTAGGGAATTTGAGAGGCCACACGGAGAAGAGATTTTGAGAGTGCGATTCTGTGAATCAACAAGAAGAAGGTGGAGGAGAGCTTCAATTTTGGGTTTTCTAGGGTTTGCTGCCAAGTCTGGACTGATGGGGGAGACGTTTTTGAATGGCGTAAGTTTAAATTAATTGTTGATTTAATAAGTATTTACATAAATACTTTTTTTCCAAAACACTTTCTTTTTTTTTAACCATTGCAAAACTATTTCGAATATTGTAGTTTATATTTATTTATTTATTTAAAAAAAAATAGTTAAGCTCAACATCGGTAGTTTTAACCTGGTATTAAACCTCCATGAACACGTCAATATTTACACGTATTCATATATTTGATATTGATACAAATGATAAATTGACATTTATATCATATTACAAAAAAAAATTGACGAAATATAAAAAAATCAACCAAATTTCACTCATATATCCATAATATTAATATTAATCATTTTAAATTTATTTAGAAATAGAAAAATATTTATTTATTAATTTAAATTTTTTTAGGACTTTTTAATATTTATAACTTTCAATTGTTTATTTATATGTTTATTCCTTGAAAATTGTCAAACTTTAAAAGCTAATATTAAGGCATAAAAGTGTATTTTATATGTTTAAAATTAATTTAAGTCAATCTATTAATATATTTTTACAATTGTAACAATAGTGTGATTACTCTAATCTATTGTACACTTTTCACAAATTAAAATTGATCAAATAAATTTTACTTTATTAAATTCTGAAATGTATATTTATATTTATATTAAAACATATTTGAATTTTAAATTAAAGAAAGTGGATGGCATTAGTTAAAATTAAATAAAACACAAAGAAAGATAAGGGTGTTACTTTTTCTTGCAATGATGGACCCTGATACGGGATAAAGACTATATTTTTTATCTTATTTATTATTTATATATATATATATATATATATATATATATCAAGTACGCTTTAATTTTTTTGTTTTTTAGTATAATGGATGATTGAACGTTCGACCCTTAGAGAATGAACAAAATAATCGTTGAACTATATTTTGTTATTTTAATTTTATTTTATCTTCAGGTTTTATAATGTTTTCAAAATTAGAATTATTTATTTGAAAAAAATGAAGAATTATACTTATTTTAAAATATACCAAATAGTCCGTCACAAATTTTGTAAATAAATGGTCTCATAATGTTAAATAACATGGGCGAAGGATTTTGAATATAAGAGTTGGGTCTAAACATAAATGGGAATATTATTATTATTTTTAGTAGGGAAATATTATTATTAAAGATATCAGTAAACCTTTTATAAGGGGGAAAAAGAAAGATATTAGTAAAGCTTATGGGCTTACATAAATGGACCTAAGTTAGTGGTCTGACTGTTCTACAATTCTTTAAACAAAATCATAATATAAAAATCAGAGAAATAGAAACAAGTGTCCCTATTTATCCCTCCATTTTAAAAAACGGTCAAATGAAATTTGCTAAGGATAAATATCTATTTAAATTTTTTTAACCATTTTGCAGGTGCACATCTATAAGGGTCTATACACAAAGCGGACAATTTCACTGCACCACATAAATATAGAGAGGTCGTTGTCTCTAACATGTCGAAATTCACAACTGTATAAATTTTTAGGAGTAATGTTTGTGTAACGAATTTAATCAAGGTTGGAAATGGTCAACGCATGAGACTGGAAGGAGCTTGAGGATCACTTGATTAGGAAAAATCAGTACAATAAAAACAAACACTTGAACGCTCAAGTTAGTTTAAGTCCGTCCTTAATATAGAAATCGAGCTAGAATGTGATACCTGATACTTAAGTGAAGTACTATTTTTATAGGTGGGGGATTTGTCAAGCTATCTGACCAGCAGTTTTTAATGTTGTTTCGAAAGTTGGCTTGTCGGACATGTAATCTCAATGATAGGTAAGACCTTCAACCGAATGGAAGTTTTCCAATGTAGTTTTACAGTTGAGTATGAAGGTCGGCCCTCCCTTAACTGATCTTCCAAGAAACCTAGTTCTTATGACCTTCCTCTGTCTTCCACATGGCAATGTTACTTTTCGACCCCCAACAAGTAATATAATACGAGTATTATTGATATTTATGATTTCTAAAAATACTGATCGACATTCATATTTTACAGATATTTTCATAAAAGTTAACATGTCCAAACTTTATTACTAAATATGAACTTCATCCCTACTTTGAACTAGGAACTCTTGCAGTAAATTGAACTAACAATTCTGGTAGTGCCAATTAATGGCAATGTAATCTACCTCTTAATTTCTTTCGGATGCTTTCCTTTTCCTTTATCAGAAAAACAAAAACGTGATTACATGGAGAAGAAAAAAGGGAAAAGTTTCAAGAAACGAAGGGAGAAAAAAAAAAACATTTAAAAGTATATATACTACTTCCTCAAACAAAAAAGGGGAAACTTTTTTTTTTTTTTTTGAAATTCTTCTTAATATATAATAAGTTTGATTATAAATTTACGTCCTACCAAATACTACGGCTTTAATTTTTTTTTCCTAAGAAATCAATTACATTTCTCAAATATATTTTTATTTTGTTCCTATTAATAAAAATATTGACCTTGCATTTCATTAGTCTATCTAATTTTTGCCATATCACACACAACTCGACTAAAATTTATTTGATAAACATT
Organism: Momordica charantia; assembly: GCF_001995035.1. The sequence continues at coordinate 1,370,636 of NW_019104505.1, forward strand.
TGATGCCGACATCTTTCTAGAAAGATGTCAATTATCGTTGAGCATCTTTGTGTTAATAATATATATATATATCAAAGTCACTAAATATATATCATTTCAATTCCAACTATCAAACCAACAAAAAGTCCAAAAATGGAATGGACGTACACAAGTATAGTTCAAATTAACCAATCAAATGAGTCAATTAAGTGGATTTCATCAATTCTTCCAAACCCTATCAACTTTTAAGTTCTTTCATCCAAGTTCTCACAGGAAGCCCTTTGCTCTTTTGCTTGCATCACCGACAAAACCAAATTAGAGGGATGGAATCTGATTCCGTCACGGGCGACTACATCACATGCTCTCTATAATACTTAGGTACTATTAACAGAGGGTTGAGGTACGGGTATTAAGAAGATCCGAGTCCTCTGCGGTGTGTATTTATTTATCAATCGGAATAACAAGTGTTTTCTGATCTATCCCTATCCATTTAAGATACAACAATTCAACTGAAACGTTGTGTAGCTCAAACAACACTGTAACTAAAGGTTGAGCTCAAAGTTCAACGACAAAAAACACGCCTCCTTTAATCAATTGCTTTTCAAAAAACAAAATAGAGAAAGTAAAAATAAGGACAGTGATATGTTGAATTCGATTGTGTTTTAAATGTGTAGGAAGTATTTATAGGAATTTTTAGAACTAGAAATTTAATACAAAAATAAGTAATTATAAAATGACCTCTCTTTCAACTACTTTTCATTAAAAAAAAAACTCTAAAAACTTAAACTCTTAATTTAAATTCAAAGCATAGCTCAGCAGTAATTGAGATATATCTCCAACAAAGAGATTGTGAGTTCGATCTCCCACTCCGTCTGCATTCCCATATGTTGTATTAAAAAATTATTAACTTAAATATAAAAGAAAATTTATATTTTATTATTAATAAATATTAAAATGCAACCCGATAAATTCAATAGTTATTTTTTAAATAAAAAAGATATTTTTTTTCATTTCTCTCTTACGTTTCAAAAATTTAATAATAATAACCAAAATAGGAGTGTTAGCGGGTCAATATTTAAATATTGTTATAAAATTAATTTCGTTGAACATCAGTTTCATCTTTGAATCCTCACCATTTTAGCCCACCATCCAAACATTTATTGTTTATTTATTTATTTGATGATATATTAATTAAACATTTAATAGCATCGTAATCAACATTGGGTAACCTTTAGGTGCCGCCATCTGCCCCTCCATACATATGGCTTTATATTATTCACAACAATTTTGGTCCACATTTTTGTATAAACCAATTTCAAAAAATTGACTAATAATGACCTCTAATTCACCATTGGGTCCCACTTAATTACTTTTGTGATCCTATATTGAAGTCGTGGTAATTGGAAATATCTTTAATGCATAAATTCTTTTCTTCTTTCGCTACATGGTGGGAGAGAATTCGAATTCACGACCTCTTAGTTGAAAATATATGTCACTGAGTTATGCTTTTAATATATAAATTCTTATTTGAAAACACAAAACTAAAGCCTTTCTAACTGTAAATATTAAAAAAGAGGGTATGTTTACATAAACTTTTAATCTCTTATGTAATAATATCTTTTAATTATATCCTCCCGATTCATTGGTAAATGTTAAAATTAGTTAATTGTAGGTTATGATATGACGTTTAGTGAGTTGAAAAAAAATTAGATGAATAACTAAATCAAGAAAACAAAATTTTTTATTTTTCTTCCAAATTTCTAAGGAATTTGTGAAATTTTGATTTTTCTTCTCTTAGATGACCTAAATATTGTCATTAAATATTATATTATGTAAGTTTATCATAAATAATTTTTAACAATCATAAATGAAATGAAAACAGGATGACTGAAAATTTTAAAATGCAAAGAACAAATTAAAAAATTTTAAATAATAAGACTAAATTGAACAAATGTCTAAATATTAAAACTAAAATATATATTTAGCCTAAAAGTTGTCCAAAAACTCAAAAGGCTATAGACAAGTAAATAAGCTGGATGATAATGATAAGAAATGAAAACAGTTCACCTCGTACTGTGTGACAATAATCCTCTCTTAATAACTTATTGTATAATACGAGACAAGTATTCTAATTCAAGGATGTTCTTTTTCGACGAAGAGGGATTCTGTTTAAAAAGTATATATTATGATCTATTGATCGAGCGTGATTACATACCATTAAAGAGCATGGACGTCTCTTTTTATTTGAGTGGCATGTGTGTTGAGAGGACAAATATTTTGTCTTGGCTAATTACTTAGTAAATAATCGAGCTACTCTCAAAATAATCAATATAACATAATGTGAAAGGTTCTATATGACCAACGTGGTCTATTTGATTTTGAATGTGAAATTTTAGTTAGAATTTCTTTATTAGAATTGATTTATGTGGGGAAGATTGCCTCAAATAATAACATCATAGGCCTAAAAGAAAGGCACCATTAATAGACTCTTAGATTTTGGCCAAACCTAAACATTAAAGGAGTAAAATTAAATAGGCTAAAGAAGAACTATTAGACTTAGGAAGGAGACCATGATGTTACCCCATTCAAAATAATGTGCAAATCTAACTTTTATTGATGGTACGTGTTGTTGAGCTAGTTTAATATAATCCTACATCGGTATCTAAATTCCACACCTAATATTATTCTTATATTTTTATAATATTTTGTTTCCATCTTTGAACCTTCGTTAAATTCATTTGGATCACTGTCGTTAAAGTTTCTCATCACAATATAACATAAATACAATTTTGACTCACTTATTTCCAAATTGGATACCAGCAAACTCAATATACCTAACTTAAAATACAAGTCGACATGGTTGATCTATAGGGTTTATATTATAATACATGGTCCAAAATTCAATAACATGTATGTAAAAACAGTGAAATTACAAATAGGATCTCTATTGGTTCGATTTTAGGTTCGGAGTTTAGTTTCAATTTGATTTTTTATGGTTTTAGAAATTTCAACTAATTCGGATTAAATTTCACACATTGTCTTTTAAGGATTTTTTTTCCTTTATTTTTACTCATATAAACCCAATACAAGTAGCTAAGACAATAAGCTACATTAGAAATCAATATAAAATATGCTGTTGGAGGCAAAAATATGACATACCACGTGGCAAGATATGGCCAAGCTACTGTCGAGCTCCTAAGCTCACCTAGGGTCGAGCTCATAAGCTCACCTATGGCAGAGCTCATAAGTTCACCTATTATCGAGCTCCTAAAGTTCACCTATGGCCATGCTCCTGAGCTCACCTATTGCAGCTCACCTATGGCCGAGCTCATAAGTTCACCTATGGCCAACCTCATGAGCTCACTTATGGCTGAGCTCCTAAGCTCACCTACCACCGAGCTCCTATACTCACCTATGGCCAAGCTTAAGCTACTAAACTCATCCATTGCCTCAATCATTTCCGACCTATGGCCCAACATCTAACTGTTCTGTCTTAACGGCCATAACAAACGTGTCCTTTCACTCGACCTATAAAAAGATCTTCATTCCTCTTACTTAGTAACGCAATCCTACTATGAGGATGACCTATTTGAGCTTGCACCTATACTGACTTGAGCGTCGGAGTGTTTACTCTCTTTTTGCAGGTCCTACTTTGAATGAGCTCGCATCTCGTTAGCTCGGCCTGTTGCCACGTGGCCGACCTCGACATCTCGACAAAATTTTGCATCAACATATGTCAAGGTTCAAGTCTATTGGTCTGTTGGATGCCTCAACTGCATACAATACTGCACATCTACTTGACACCTATCAAGATAACAATTTATAATCAGGATTGAAATTTTATTAAGACTACCGATTCTTGAACTTTGACTGAACCATAAAGATCAAATTGAAACTTTTAAAATTATTGGAATATATTAAAACTTGACCTAAATCAAACTCGTGAAATTAAAAAACATAATCAAAGGATCGAATAGGGTTTAAAATTAAGGTGGTTTAATTAGCAAAAGTTGCAAACAATCATGGAAAGAAAAGCCATGTTTGAAGTTTCTATGGTACAAGAGACAAATAAAAGTGCCAAAGTGGCGTGAGAAGATTCGATTCGGGTGGAGGCAGAAATCAGAAGAAGATCAAAAAGTGAGTTCGTAGGGCCGTTTTCTAAATAATCTCCTTTCCCGTCTATTTTTTAATAAACGTTTTCAAAATTATTTAAAAACTTGAAAATAACAAAATCTAATTTCTTATTTTCTAATCTCTTTTTCATTTTTATTTTAAAAAATAAATAAAAATATTATTTTATCATTCTTATTTATAAAATGCATAATAATATTAAAAAATAAATATAACATAAATATTTTACATATTTAATTTAGATGAATTAAATTACAATGTTTAATTTAAAATTTAAAAACAATAAATTGTCACAAAATATATTTTTATATCTTTTTTAATAAAAAACAAAAAAAAGTTATACAACGTAGTTGTGTTTTTATTTATTAGAAAAAGAAACAAAAAATAAGAATAAAAAATTAGAAATATACATATATTGGATACAACAATACGTAGAAGGAAAGATCTAAATTCATGACATCTTGATAATTAAGTTCGATGATAATAAAATGACAAAATAGAATTTTTTTTTTTTTTTATATTCGTGAGTGTCCGGACCAGCTTACACGCAATTAATCTTACAAAACAACCATTTGACCTTATAACATTTAGTATAGAAAAATACATAAAAATTACTAATTTTCAAGATAACAGACAAAATAGAAACATTAACCAAAATATATTCTAATAAAGTAGACGCCAAGTGGGGTGGTATGAGAAGACAAGGTTGTTGGCGGTTGGACAATATTGGGTGGTCACCAAACTACATATCCTTATAATTTTTCTGTTATATAATTTATTTATTTATATCTCTCAATCGAATATTCATTATTAGTTTTTTCTTTCCTAAAAGCAAAACAAGTTCTGCAAAAAGCCATAAGCTCCCCTCTTTTTCAGTCATTGGAATCTCTCTCTCTTTAACTTTTCTTCATCTTCATCATATTCATGATAACTTGTTCCACTAACAAAGTTGCTCACTTTTTCAGGATAATAATCAACACACTTTCTAAAATCTGAGGGCTAATTTGATGAATTTGAAGCTTTTAAGGATAAAAATTGAAAGTTTAATTACTAAAAATGGTTAGGATTGGGTCTATCTAGTTCCTATATGCCTTAAAGAGTTTGGAACAAGTTATTAAAATTTTTAATTTTGTAGCGAACCTTTGTTAGACATTTTGGTGGCACAAGTATTAATTAAATTGACTGCTATTAGATATATTCTTGAAAGTTAAATGATTTATCATAATCTTTTTGAAATAAGGAGACTAAATAAACCTAAAATCTTAAAAAATCAAAACTCTATTTGATAATAATTTTGTTTTAGTTTTAAATTTTTTAAAATTATGTTAGTTTCCACCATTTATCTGATAAAGTTTTTCACATTTTTTTAATATATTTGAATTCTGAGTTAAATAAAAAAAAAGAAAAAAACAGTTTTTCGAAACTACTCACTTTCAAGATTTAACTTACATTTTGAAAACTCTTTCAAAGAGGTGACCAGATAAAAGGATACCCAGTAAAAATGATCGCTTAATTTTTAAAAGTAAAATGGTTGCTTAATTTTTAAAAATAGAATGGTTATCCAATAGGATTTAAGAAAACTATTAGATTTTTTTTTAATAACTAAATAAGTTAAACCCCGATTTAAGAAACTATACCATGAATCATATCAAAAGAAAGTGATGATGAATCGTGATTAACTTCCTAAACTCAACAAATTAATTAACCGTCGTTAGTGTGGGATTCCTCATTCCAGCAAGCTTTGTGCTTATTGTGATTCGTGTTAAATTAATCTTTGATTACCCAATGATCTCTCTTTCAGTCTCTTTGTCGCTCGCGCACACACAGAGGAAAGGACCAAGAATCGACGTGCTCTCCCTCTTGTTTAATATAAATTCCATTTTGAAGGTAAAGCAAGCGAGCTACCCCATTCGCCTTCACCAATCACCCCCATGTCTGCAAATTTTCATATGGGACCAAACCCACCAATTGATTCTTCCATTTCTTTACATTAAAATTCCATTATTCTGCTCACTGCCTGTCCAGTTCACATTCCCCCTTATTCTCCTCCCACCGTTGAAGCAAACCCAAAGCTCCCATCCCTTCAAATTCCACTTTTCTTTTGTGGGTATCTGCGCCTTTGTGTTCTTTTTTCCTGTTTTTTATTTCTATTCTGGGGGGTACTTTCGATTTCTGTGCTTTCTTTGAGATCTGCTTCAAAATGGGTTTCTCCCTTGGTACTTGTTCTAACCCAAGGGAGACCACTTCTTCGTCTTCCTCCTCTGCAGCTCTAGATCATCACCATTGCCACTATAATGAGCTCAAGATCAAGACCCTTTTGAGGAAAATGATCTGGGAACTCGGGTTTGCCTGTGTTCTCCCTCCTGCTCGTCTTCGCCGCAAGAATCAGGGCATTCAAGACAGAGAAGCCCCAAATGCGGAGGAGAAAAACAAGAATCTGGAGCACAACAAGGCCTGGTTGCTTGCTGAATCCGGCGCCTTCGGCGGAGAGTTGTTAAATGCCGATCCACAGTCGGTTCACTCGTCTTTCCGGTTCAGTTTCTGCTCTCAGGTTGAGCTTGAAACCATGAACATCGGCTCTTCAACCGCTGCTGCCACCGTTTTGATGGTAAATTTGGATAACGGAATGATGGCTGAGGCTCTCACCAAAGAGTTGAAATGGCGGAGGATTGAGTCGCTGGAAAAGAGCATTTCCCCTGTGGCTCATACTTTGATCAGATTCAGCTATCGCCAAATTCTTTCTGCTACTCGTAATTTCTCAAAAGGTACTCTCAAAAGTCAAACACCACCTCTTTATCCAAACCAAAATTTCTCATATGGTAATCATTTAACTGATTTCATTTTTTTATTTTTCCCCAAATGTGATTAGGCAGAGTTCTGGGAAGAGGGGCCTTGAGCTGTGTGTTTAGGGGTAGAGTTGGGTTTCTGAGAACCGCTGTGGCAATCAAACGATTGGACAAGGAAGATAAAGAGTCAGCAAAAGCATTCTGCAGAGAGTTGATGATTGCTAGCTCTCTTCAAAACCCAAATATAGTTCCTCTTGTGGGGTTTTGCATAGATCCAGAAGAGGGTCTGTTTTTGGTATACAGATATGTCTCTGGTGGAAGTTTAGAAAGGCATTTGCATGGTATGATTTCCTGATCTTGGGTTCTGAATTTACTTGAATTTTGGTTGAGTTTTTGAACTTTTGTGGTTTCTAAAAAGGCAAAATGATTGCAGAGAAGAAGAGGGGAATAAAGGGTTGCTTGGGACTTCCCTGGTCAGTGAGGTTCAAGATTGCTATTGGGATTGCTGAGGCTGTGGCATATCTCCACAATGGGACTGAAAGATGTGTTGTTCACAGAGATATTAAGCCTTCAAATATCCTTCTTTCATCCAAGAGAATGCCAAAGGTAAAAGAATATGTTCTTTGTTCTTTTTTCTTTTATGGATATTCCTTTTGCTTGTTTGATGTGAGACAATGGAAATAGAGAAACCAACCAAGTCAGCAATCAAAGATAATCTTTCAAAATATATTGCTTCTTTTTTTTTGCTTTTCCAAACTAAATGTTTTTTTTCCCTTTCTGGTAATGGTGGCTTGCAGTTATGTGATTTTGGGTTAGCAACATGGACTGCTGCTCCATCAGTGCCTTTCCTTTGCAAGACTGTCAAAGGAACATTTGGGTACGAACTCTTTCTTAAGACATTATAATGTAGGGGAAGGATGATGAGAATCTATCCCGCCTTTCGCTTTTTCAATTCCTTTCGGATTTACCATTTCTCAAATCTATTTGTAGTTACCTGGCTCCAGAGTATTTCCAGCACGGGAAGGTATCAGACAAAACGGATGTCTATGCTCTAGGAGTCGTGTTATTGGAACTCATAACGGGCAGGAAGCCAATCGAAGCAAGGATACACGGAGAGGAGAACTTGGTTTTATGGGTAGGTCATTATACCACTTCAATGACTTCATTTACTTCTCTTGGATTAATGGTTCTGCAGTGCTTTAGAATCAAATCCAAAAATTTGATCATCCTCGAGATGCTATGAACTTGTGTGTGTTTAAGAATATGGTTCTGGACAAAGTCATGTAATGCAATCATTTCTTATCCCTATGATATGTTTTAAGTATGAGTTTGATCTTACTTTTATGTTCCATCAAAGTTGATGTAATGTGATTCATATAGAACCATACCGCGAGATGTTTATGCACATTGCACACGAATAACAACTCTTGATGGAACATGGCGGCCATTTTGGTGTGAATGTAATGATATGTTAACCATCATTTGGTTTTAACATATCAAGAAAATGTCAAATCTAGATAAAATTTATTTTCTTAATTCTCCCCGAAAACCGGAGTTCTTAAGCCGTGTTGGTTCATCATTAGTGCAGTTCTTAACTATGACCGTATTTCTTACAGGCAAAACCACTCTTGCAGAAGGGGAAGGGGGCAATTACCGAGCTGCTTGATCCACAGGTGACATGTACGACGAAAAATTCGAATCAAATAGTCCGAATGATCGAAGCTGCCGCTGCCTGCATTACTGGTGAAGAATCACGCAGGCCCGGGATCTTAGAGATCATTGCAATACTGAAAGGTGAAGAAAAGCTTGTGCCCTCCAGATCAAAGAGGTCTGGTTTCTTGGGTCATGGATGTGTCACTGATTGTTATTCACAGTTTCAAAGTACAAACAGCGAGATGACGGATCACTTGGCACTGGCCATGTCGGGACTTCCCGAATTCGAAGAAGACGATTACCTTTTCTGTCGTTGAACAAGTTACAAAAACATGCCATGACCAACTGAAAATAAGGAGAGAAAATTTTCTCATTTTGCTTGCTTGTAGATCTCTGTAGGTGAATCATTGACATCAGAGCATGGAAAGGAAAGAAAAAAAATGATGAAACTGTAAATAGGATTTTGTACAGATCTTCCATTTTCTTCTCCCCATTTCCCATTGAGAAATGCATCCAATAACTTTCCTTTGAATTTTTAGTGTCTTTTGGAGGTGGTTTGTACCACAACTTGAAAAAGCAAAAGTCGAGTCTATATTTAATAGGCGAGTTTGCTTGTTATAGCTTGTTAATTTTTCCATCTAGTTTTACAACATTTTTCTTTATACCATCCAAGAATATTTTAGAAATTCCAAGTTTTTCAAAGTTAAAGTTGAAGGTTTTTGGAAGAGAATTATTGATAGGGAGTGGTTGGTGGACACAGATTCATGGAAGTTACAGCTTAACAACCAAAACCGCATTTCTTTTGAAGAAAAATGTTAAGAATGGAGCCCATTTGATTTGTTTTTTCAAGCAAATATCAAATCAAGCACGACAAGATACACGTAAAAATGATGAAGAAAAAGAAAAAAGAGACCAAAACAGAACAAGAAATCAACAAAAAAGCCGTATACAAACACTTAGAATATCTTTGCAACATCCTTGACTAATCCACGGTTGGCACGGGCAAAATCTGTGAACTCTTCATACGAAATGAACCCGTCGCCATCGGTGTCTATCTCGGCCATCATCCGCTGCACTTCGTCCGCGGTGACGGAGCCGAGCGTCTTCAAGGCTTCTCCGAGCTCGGCTGCAGAGATCTTGCCGTCGCCATTGGCGTCGAAGCGCTTGAAAATGCGGTCACGTTCAACCTTGTCTTGAGGATCATCAGCCATTATGAGTAATGATATCTTCAAAAGCTTTTTTTTCTTCTGCTTTTGGTTGTGTTTCAGATTTTGGTGAGTGAGTGAGAGATTGAGAGGCTGAAGAAAATGGTGGGTTATAAAGACAAGAGTTCATGGAGATTAAGGTTATCCTCAAATGTCGGATTTGGAACTAAAACTTGCAACTGAATTTGCCAAAATTATGGTTTCTCATAAAAGAAACATTCTTTGCTATTGGAAATGGAAACTAAACAGAATTATTTTTTGTTTTTATAGAACCCATTATTTTAATTTATCCCAATTGAAATTTTGGTTAATTATTAATTAGCCTAACCAACTTACTAATTTTTTTTCTTTAATTCGAATGGTTAGGTGGGATGATAATTTGAATCTAAGGTTCCATGTAAATCAACCATTAAAATTAATGAATGATAAATGGACAAATTTGAGCATAACTCAACTAGTTAAATTACTTATCTCCAATTAAAAAATTGTGAGTTCAAATTCATACCCACATGTTGTACTTGATAAATGAGGTTTTGTTTAATTTACTTTCAATTTATTTTTTTTAGAAATCCCATAAATAATTATATATTAAAAAAAATGGGCCACTCTCAACTTTCTTCGATGTCCTCTTTAACTTGCCCATGAAACCTAAGAAAAACTCATTCCTACGGTCCAAAGGCTCAAAGCCCCAAAGGCCCAGACTGCCAACTTATTGACAAAAGAGTCAGTGCCAAATTGAAAGTTTTTTTTTTTTTTTTTTGAGGAAACATAAAATTGAAAGTTTTTAAAACGTTAAAAGGCCAAATTGAAATCAAGTACACGTGTTAAGGCCATTTTGTATAATTTAGCCTACATAAAATTTAGATATTGCTTTTCTTCTAAACTTTATATATATATACTCAATTTGATACTTTTATCAATTATAAAATCATCTTGAGAGCCAAGCTGTGCATAATCATCTTGAAATATATGCATCTTCATCACCTTTTATATAACCACAACTTAATTATTTTGAAACTCTATGAGTGACGCTCGATTAGAGAGGAACGATACATGAATAAATCGATATCACATCCGTATGAGAGGGATCCTAAGATCATAGAAGAATGATTAAGAAATGATTAAAAAAATTGATAATCACTATCTATACTAACAAGATGCACCTTATAACTCAATCGTAAGAACGTGGATAGTCTACGCTCTTCTAAGTAGCTCAAAACAAGACGGTGACGTAACCAGGTCGCAGCAGAATGCTAGGGCGATTAGGACCAAATCCTGGGCCTAGGGCATTACACCATGTTTAGGGAAAAGAAAAAAACTCATCTTTTGATTCGATGTTTTACATGTATGTTCACTTGCTTTGCTCATACTTATATCACGACTTAATGACTAACACTAATTTAGTCTAATATATGTATATCATCATGCGTTACCTATGATATTTATGTATATTGTGTCAAAAATATAGTTATAATATAAAAAATGCTATTATTTAGGTTTCTATATATTTTGAGTCTAATTACAATTTAATTCTTATAGATCTTTTAAAACGTATTTATCGATCATTATTAGATATTAATAAGTTTTATCTTATGTTATATGTGAGTTACCAAAAACATAAAATTGATCCATTCAAAAAATTCAAATTCTTCAAAAAAAAAAAAAACTCTTTTAGATGCATTCATTATCCCTAGCAAACCTGAAAAGTATATATGTTATTATGGCTTGAGGTGACATTGATCTCTCTTTCATCATGATGGAGTCTCCTCCAATAACATCATTTATTAGAAGGAAAGAAAAAAAAAGGGAAAAAATCATTCCTTCAAACAAAAGAAATTTGCATTCTTCATAGCTAAGATTTTCATCCTATAATAGTAATTAGCCTCTCTTCTGTAGGGAAGGCTTTTTTTTGGCCTCTCTCAATATGGTGTTTGTAGAGAGAGGGAAAGATGATATATATTGTTTGATCATGACATGAATTGCAAGTTGCAATATTGCCATATATTCTTTTCTAGATTGATAAACTAATCTATGATGGCCAAATCAAATATCTTTCCTAAGAAGTAATTAAACATTTGTTACTAAGGCGGATGAGGTCGTTAAATTATCAAACTTTGAGAAATGAATATTTTTTTAGTATAATATGTGGAGGTAAAGATTCAAACTCATGACTTTCTAATCGAAGATAGGTGTCTTAACCAGTTGATCAGCAATGCTCAAAGTGACAATAAATGAAATTTAACTCTTAAAAGCTTTTAAAATTGAAAAAAAAAATTATTTTAATTTGAAACTCCTAAAATTAAACACAAATAGTAATTAACTTCAAAAGTATTTTTATCCGGTTAGAGGAAGTATTTTTTAAAAGGATTAATATTTAATCCATAATTAAAAATACAAAAAAATGATAACAATTAACAAAAAGTTAGTTGAGAGAAAATGTGCGGGGAAAAAAATTAATGTGAAGAAGTGTGTAAAGAGTAATTATGGAAAGAGATGAAAAATTAAAGAATGAAATCAAATGATTTTGGGTAAAACACCTATCAATTACTTCTCCAAAAAGTGTTTTTTATTATGAGTTTTTAAATAGATGTCCACTCACCCTTGCTTAGTGACCAATTTTGAGGTGTCTCAAAATCCATGCTCCATATGTTCTCTATGTGTCTTTTATTCATAAACCTCATATATTCCATTATCCATGCACCATGTGTTGAAATCATAATGCCCTATGTATCTTAATTTTAGACATTATTAGTGTCATGTAAATCACACCACATGCTTATTCATGGCCTATAAATAAGGTCAATGTGGTGCTCAATTACTAGAGAGATTTTGTGAGAAATTAGTGGTGAGAATTTGTGAGAAATTAATGAGAAATTTGGTGGGAAATCAAGTTTGAAAATTGGTGGGAAATGTCATTTTGAATTTTGAATTTTCTTTATTATTTGAATTGTTTTGTTTATTTTATTTCCCCGACGTTGCCTAGTTTTGTTCCTCAATTTTACAACACGTTATCAGCACGAGCCTCTGTGATTTCCCCTGTTGAAGGTAGGTTCCGAAGGTAGGTAATTTAATTTTTATTTTTCAAGTAATATGTTGTTTTCATATGTTAAATCCCTAATTTGAGTTTTTTTTGTGATAGTGCCACCATGACAAATTTGACCAAATTAGAATTTGCCGCTCTTGATATCAATGGCAATAATTATTTGTCATGGGTACTAGATGCTGAAATCCATCTTGATGCCATGAACCTAGGAGAAACCATCAAAGAAGGAAATACAACCACAAGTCAGGAAAAGGCAAAAGCCATGATTTTCCTTCGTCACCATCTTCACGAGGGGTTGAAAATGGAGTATCTGACAATAAAAGACCCCCTTGCCTTGTGGCAAAATTTAAAAGAAAGGTATGATCATCAAAAAACAGTTATTCTTCCTAAAGCTCGTTATAAATGGATGCATTTGAGGCTCCAAGACTTCAAATCAGTAAGTGATTATAATTCTGCACTATTCAAAATCAGTTCGAAATTGAAGTTATGTGGAGAAAAAATTACTGATAGTGATATGTTAGAAAAGACATACTCAACCTTCCATGTCTCGAATATACTCTTGCAACAACAATATCGAGAGAAAGGTTTTAAGAAATATTCTGAGCTCATATCATGTCTTCTGGTTACTGAGCAAAATAATGAGCTATTGATGAAAAATCATGAATCTCGACCAACGGGAGCAACGCCATTTCCAGAAGCGAATGCTGTAAATTTCAATAATCGTGGTCGAGGTCGAGGTCGTGGTCGAGGGCGTGACCGTGGCAGAGGAAGAAATAATTTTTCATTTYGTGGTGGGCGTTATAATCGTCCAAATTTTAAAAGAACCACACGAAATGTTGATCATAAAGAAAAAGCTCCACAAGATCAGAATTCCAGAAGTGTTGAAAATAAGTGCTTCCGATGCGGTATGACTGGGCATTGGGCACATATTTGTCGTACATCGAAACACTTAGTGAATCTTTATCAAGCTTCCTTGAAAGAAAAAGGAAAAAATGTGGAAGCAAATCTTGCTTACCAGGATGGTGATATCTTTGACACTGTCAATATTACAAGTTTGGATCTGGCTGACTTTCTTGAATCTCCTGGGGAACAAATTGGCACAGTGAGCACAATGGATAGAATAGCAAGTGCTTCTTTTGATTTTGAGAATATTCAGAACTAATGTTTTTTTTATATCTTTTATGTATGTTTTGTATTATTCTTCTTCCTTCTTCTTATTTTAATTATTTTGTTTAATGAAGAAGCATGGACAGTTTTCATATATTGGATGACTCGAAAATGAGCAATGGTGATCTATGTCTGGCAGACAGTGCGACTACGCACACAATACTGAAAAGTAGACAATATTTTTCTAAATTGACAATGCTGAAAGCAAAAGTCAATACTATATCAGGTTCTGCAAACTTGATTGAAGGTTTTGGAAAAGCAGACATAATTTTGCCTAGAGGAACAAAATTTACAATTGACAATKCATTGTTCTCTAGTCAATCAAAGARAAATCTACTGAGTTTTAAAGATATACGTTGCAATGGTTATCATATTGAGACTGATAACAAGAATAATATAGAATATCTCTATATTATATCTATTGTCTCACATAA
>NW_019104505.1:1399525-1446631 GCF_001995035.1 Momordica charantia
GGAAAAAAAAAAAACATCATTTTGTCTACGAATAGAAGTATTTTCTCGGGTCATTTTTTGGCTTTTGAGGTTKGGGGCATTGAAAATGAAAACCCTAGATTTGAAATAATATAAAAAAGACACCGAAAATCGAATCGACCTAACCTGATCGGAACGAAAACCAAACATTTTTGGGTCAGGTTGTGTTTGGGAAGGAAAATAACTATGCCACGTGAAGGACAGAGAACTGCCCACGTGAGCGGCAATTTCGGAACAGGTCCACCTCAAACCTACCGAGGTGGATCACTTAGCCATTTTTCCTCCCTCTTATATTTATTAAGGGTTCGATCTGTTCCATGGCTGACATGTCAAGTTCGAMATGTCTGATCTGTCATYCGAYATGAATAACAACCGGTCGGGAGGTCTGTCGGATCCAAACCGAGAGCATCATTTCTACACCAGGTATCAAATTTCTACTCGAACTTGCTATTGAGTTTGATCTGTTTACCGACTTGAGCGTCGGAGGTCGCAAGTTCAAGTCCTGCTATGCCCAATAAACCTACCTTACATAAGACTATTTTGAAGGATGCGTTSAAAGAGAGTTTRCCCTCTCGTGCAGGTCATTCCGTAGCGTACCTARTCAACAAGCTTCCGAGTCATAGTTAACCATTTGTCATTAACAGTAAGATGTATAATTCATAAGAGATGTTGAACTTATAGTTTTAATAGAGCTTTAAAATGRCTAGAGTGAGCATAGCTAAGCAAAARGTTGTGAGTTCGATCCTCTACCCCACACRTTGTACTAAAAAAATAGAGCATTAAAAGGGTTAATCTTAGATTTGCATAATCTATATTTGAATCTAAAAAAAATGAATTTATTTGGTACTTAAACTTAAGTMTGTAAATCATTAGTTTCATACAAGGTTTTAAATATCGACCTCTCAATTTTGTAAAAATGTCTATGAAAATATAGTTCAAATATCAATGTCAAAGAATATTTTTTAAAAATTATAAAAATAAATATTGGTACTAAATATTTAAATTAACAAATAAACATTTCACARTTTTTAAATAAGTTAAAAATGATTAATATTAACGTTGTGTCAAATATTAATGATATTATATTGATATTTTTTATATCTTATCAATTTATCGATACCATAAAAATGTGATTTATCTTTTAAATATCAATATTCAACCATAAAGATATAGAAATGTGTGACGAAAAATTCGCAACTTGATCTTGCGTATGAGCAGAAAAATTCGCAATCTAGATTTTACCCCAATATTTTATTTTAATTCTGACACTGAAAGTTTAGGGTTTATCCAAATAAACCAATTCATGGGTTMAATATCTCCATAAACTATAAGCCACAAAAAAATAATTAATTATGTACGATATTTTGAATTCAATTTTATATACCATTAACAAAATAGTTACATTATAAATTTTGTCTTTAAATTTTTATAATAATTTTAATAAGT
Organism: Momordica charantia; assembly: GCF_001995035.1. Next base: position 1,400,990 of record NW_019104505.1, read on the forward strand.
TTTTATTTTAATTTTAAATACAATAAATAGGGAGTGGAAATTCAAACTCTAGATTTTTTGATGGGACGACGTAGRTTACTCCACCAATTTCTATACTTAAGTTGGTATAGGTCCCTAAATTTTTAACGTTACGTCTTATATATTTCTAATTTTATATGTTGTACCTATTTCTTAGATATGATATTAAAAAATTTTAAAAATTTATTAAATATTTTTTAAAGTTAAAAAAGTAATTAAACCTACTGGTAATGTAAAAAAAAAAACAATATTTTAAATTGGAATCGCCCTCGTGAGGTGAGGCGCTAAACGCAGGCTTTTCAGTTTTCACAGTTAAAAAGTAAAAAAGAAAAGAAAAAAAGTTACAGTGAGAGAGTGGTGTGCACGTAGTGAGAAGTCGCGTGAAGAGAAAGTGGATCTGGAGGCACGAGCCACATGTGCGAGGTCAGGTGGAGGGAGAGGAAAAAACTAAAAAGAGGGTCAACTTTCCATTCCATATTCAGTTCCACTCTTGCCACGTTTATGTTACCCATCCTGCGCGTACAGTACACGCGCCTCCTCTTCCTCCAAACAAAACTCTCTTCGGTGGACCCCGCTAGAAAATAATAAAATAATAAAATAATAAAAAGGAGCGGGATCAGACGTCAACATCGGTTTCAGGACCATCGCTCACCGGGGAGGGACCATCCCCAAAATTGTGCCTACAAAAATTCACTTCACACTCTAACACCCATATTTCTTCCCTTCACGTCTCAATATTTGGTATGCAACTAAAGGTGTCAAGCGCCAACATACTCCAAGTATGCAAGTATCTCCTACAACAGTAGTATGATATTGTCTGTTTTAGATATATTCTTTTGACACTCGAAGATTTCATCGATATAATTTAGGCTTAGATCATTGCTCTCGTACCACTTGTTGAAGACAACAATACCCCTAGAATTTCGAGTATCTCTACAATAGTATGATATTTGTCTGTTATGGGCATGACCCAGCTTATATACCAATTGAGATAATTGGCATCTCTTATATACTATGAATCATTGTCTTCCCTAGCCACGAGACTTTGTTTGCATTCACCTTACAAATCCAACGAAAGAATGAATCAAAATTTTTAAAATGTTAAAAAAATCGATAAAATATAAAAAATATATCACTAAAATATTATTGATTTAGACATAATGTTAATAATTAATAATTTTTTTTAAACAATGTGTATATTTCATTGAAATTGTTGAAATATATGTTTTAGTTCAGGATGCTTGAGTCTTTTTTCAATTTAGTAAGTTTTAATTTAGTTATTTATGGTTTTATATCTTTTAGAAGGTTAAAAAATAAGATAGATGAGCATAAAAGAAGAGAGAGAGGAAAAAGATAAATTGCTATTAATATTTGAATCGTAGTAAGGAGGGAAGATACTTACTTACTCCTAAAACACCTAAATATAATTATATCATTTTTATTAGTCAGTATTATAATTGGCTGATTAAACTTATATGATAAAGATATTTGGTAAGTTGGAAGAAATTTGTGAGAAAACTTCAACCATTTAAAAGAAAAAAGTTTATAGTTATTTTTTTTAAATTTCTAAAATATCGGTCAGAATTTCAAATTTTGTTAGGTGCTTTAATTCTGATTTAAATTTTTGTAAACACACCTAATGAGTTATGTTAAGCAATTAAGATTCATGAGTTGAAAAGGCAAATATCAAAAGCGAGTATAGTTGTAATGACATGTATCTCCAATTAAGAGGTTGTGAGTTCAACCTCAGTTTGTAAAATTTGGCAGAAACACCTCACACAAAATTATTATATTAATAATTAAAAATAAAGTTACCACTTGCTATGGATTTTTAAGAGAAATTTATGTATTTTTTTGCACTTGTGATAGTATTTTTTTTTTAATGTATTGCTATTCATCTCACCTATTAGTTGACTATTATGAAATATTCTGAACATCACATTGCATTAAAATTCTAAAATTTGATATCAGTTCTATGTTAATTCATAAAACAAATGAATAAAATTTAGGTAATCTTTTATTATTCACAACCTTCGTTATCCTTACGATCAAGATCTTGACCAAAAGTGAATTTTAAATTAGAAATGTTCACCACCATAAAAATGAAGCTCGCAAGAATTTGAAGGGCAGTTAATATAGTAGGCTGGAGTTATTTGTGTATTTACTTGTATATAGTTAATTAAACCTAAGTTTTTGGCATCGTTTTCGTGGAATATTTTTATGCTTAGCTTTATAAAAAAGAATGTGTGGTGCCTTTTCAATCTCAACTTATGTTTCTTTTTCAGCAATAGATTGACAACTTATATTTTATGAACCTAGAGAATGAACCAGACATATTCTCCAATATCTTGAATTTTGAAGGGCACTCCTCGAAGAGAATAATTTTAGAATTGAGAGATGGTTAATCAGCTATAGTCGTTTTGGGAATATGGAGCCAAGACGATGTCGGAATGGATCGGGAGATGAGGTAAGAATGAAACAAGATAAAAAAAAAAAGCGGACTGCAGGGCCATTTTGGATGAGAGGACAGCACCACAGTGCTGTTACAACGCGAGCCTGAGGTGAACTTTAAGTTCGTAGTGTTGCGGTACTGTCGTGATTAATAAAAACAGCAGTTTGCCATTTTAGGTTTTTTTTTTCAAGCGGTAGGAATTAAGTGGGGGCAGCAGAACGAATGAATTTTTGGGTTGTGGTACAACGCCGAAAATCCAGTCTCGTGACTCAATGAGGTGTTTTCATTCTTGTATTGCTAAGTACCTATTGGCGTATTGCTTAAAAGTTAAGTGACTATTGTTGTGACATCTAGAGAGAAGTTTATAGAGTGTTTATGAGACCTATTATATTATCCTAGTCATAGTAGAACCCACACATCGCAGAATATTTAATGTTGTTATAATTGTGTGAAATAGTATAGATCTCCTGTGTCGTTTTCTGTTTTTTCTTATTCCTTTATTGTGGAGATAATTAAAGTATAAGAGGTATCGTTGTCTTAACCATAGTTTCTGGTATAAAACTACAGAGATTCAAGAATATAAAGAAAATGGTAAAATCCTTTTATTTCAAATATTGCAACATTTATGAACAACTTTGGAGAATGAAAAACGAAGATCCCCATCCCATTTTTTGATTTCTTAACAAAGTAATCGATGAATTCAAATATTCAAAGGTGGCCAAAGAGGCTATGAGAATGGGAAGTACTATTTTCTTACCAATCAGAAGAGAACTTCAATTATAAGATGAATTGGAATTATTTTAGAGTAGTTGATGGGTTGTTCTTGTTTCTTATTTCTTTGTCTTCATTTTTTATTTTTTTTTAGAAAAAAGAATTACATGACTCAGACATCTATGATTCATGTATGATAAAACAATTTTTTTATTTATGTTTTGGAACAAATTAGGTCCTCTCAAATAGTCACTCTTCCGTACTCTCGGGCCTACATAATAATTTTGAGACGCTCCACTTCTTTATTCAGCTTTTGGTTTCACTCAAATGCCTGATACCAACGGAGATAATTGCTCTCTCTTATATACCTTGGCTTCCCTAATCTATGTGGGACTTTGTTTCCATGTCCGTATAAACCCTTAAAAGATTGTTATTTTATGCCTAGAGAGAAGAAGAGAGAGGGAGAAGGTAACTATATAAAATACCCCAATTTCTTTCAAATTTATCTTGTGACGTCGGAAAAGTATCCAATTCAACCTCCAACCTTTTTAATTCGTTTCAAAAATACCTTCTTAACAGAAACTTTCATCAAACACACCTAATCAAAACTTTAAAACAAAATAGAGTTGAAACTTTAAAACGATTAATAAACCACATTACACACCCGTATACATTAGAACAAGCATTTCGTACAATTTACTCAATCGGTTTCAAATTTTATACATTATATCCCCAAAAAGGCAAAAGGGGAAGGTGTGTCAATTTCTTGGTTGTGTTGAACATGCCATGGAAAATAATATTTTGCAGAGTGATGAAGAGAAAGCTGTGAAATGAGGGTTTGGTTTGGCAAATGGCAATAGCTATGATTTAGGATGTAGAAGAAGTAAGAGGTGTAGATTCTTGATTTACCCATAAAATTAGGGAAGAAAACTATCTATATAGCCATCAGATAAAGGAAATAAAAAGCTTTTGATTGATTTTTAGGTCAAGTAGGCCTTTCCTTGTTGGGAAAGTGGATGGTGTCCTAATTTGAACTGCCTAAAAAGGTGTGTGTAGTGTTAATTTGGATATGTAAAGAAAGAGAAATGAAACTCATGAAGGCCACTCATGTGAAAATTGTCCAAATCTTCTTTATTAACTTAGAATCGATACAGCGTGATTTTACCAGTTGAATCCCTATAAATATTAGAGGTGTCGATGGTCATCCAACACTATAATCGAAATTGTCCAAATTAAGCTTTTTTTTTTTTATAATTTGATGAATGTGTTTGTCAACTATCAAATTTGATTGTAACGAGTCTTTATTATCATTTTACACCGTTATCTAAATATTGACATGCGCATGACATGTCTATTCGACCAATAAATAATGATTTGACATGACTTAAAATGGAGATGAGTTATAAATTGGTTAAGATCAAATGTATTACGTTGCGGTCTCTTCTTTATTTTCGTTCTTCCAATTTAATTTTTCCCCATTAATTCCTTATATTCATCTACATTCGAACACATTGGGTTATATATATATTTGTTCTTTAAATTCTACAACTTCACGTAAAGAAAGCACTTGGACATTTACCAGAGCCTTTTCTTGTAGTTTTAGTTATTCAATTTGTCGATAGCCAATGTAGAAAGCCATACATTATCGTGCCTGACATTTGAAGAAAATGATAAAATCAAATTCTACCCAAACTCAACTTCAATTAATTTATAAATTTATCGTATTGATCAATTTCAATTATGGACCTCATTTTTTTATCTGTAGTTCTATGTAATCTTTATGGTTAAGATCATTAACTAAACTATGATGTAACATATATTCATTAAACAAATGTTATCTGTGGTTGGATGGTACAAAGTAAAACCATATTTAAGACTGCATAACAAAAACTCACTCCCCACTCAAAATCATCATGTATCTAAGAGATTTGGGAGAGTGAAGTAAAAATAGAGTGCGATATAGTAAATAAAAGAGACTTGATACGTTCTTCTAAAACGAGACGACTATATATATGTATTGCAAAGCACCACTCTATAGATGCATCAAAGGAAGAAAGATCCTCCACGGCCTTCTCCATCAACTCCTCCACACATCTCTTAGCTCCTTCAATCCCCAAAAGCTTGGGATATATAGCTTTATCACAACCCAAATCCTTCTTTGGTGTTTTCCCCAGCTCCTCTGCTGACTTAGTTAATCCCACAATATCATCTACCACTTGACACATCACTCCAACATGTCTCCCAAATCTCCTCAGCCTTGCTTATCTCCCCCTCGCCGCCTCCCCGATTATCGCCCCGCAGACTGCCGATGCCTCGATCAGCCTTGATGTTTTCAGCGTGTGAATGTACTCGAGTTCCGCAAGACTCACTTCTTTCCCCTCGCAGTGGAGATCCAGGAGTTGCCCCCTGAGCAACCCGTCGAACCCAGTTGTTGAAGCAAGCTCAATAATGGCTCTCAAAATTCGTTCGGATGAAACATTTTCGATTCTCTCGACTATGTGTTGAAATGCTAGACAAAGGAGTGAGTCTCCAGCTAGTCTGGCCGTTTCTTCGCCAAACACCTTGATAAGAATATGAAATATGAAAGATTATATTTTTCAAAAACTAAAACTTTTTGAGTTTAATAGTAGTTTAAACATACTATTTTATTTGATTTGGTTAGAATAGTAGTTTAATGGTATCAAAAGATCATGTAATATTCAAACTCCTATAATGTAATCCTTGTGAATCAATCTTAATGCACTAGTTAAACTTCCTAAAACCTATAAGTGCAACTGAAGGATGACAATTAAGAATTTTGCATGACATTTAGTATAGATTAGAATGTACCCTCTTGGGTTAAAACTTCAGCATGAAAGTTCTAGATGTCTTTGACTTTACGTGAGATAAGACATTGATTTTATTGTTCTTGTTTGTTCCCCAGAACCATCCTCTTTCCTTTTAGATCTACCTTTTTGACTTGTGTGTGAGTGAGCTAGCGAAGACGTTTAGGCTTAATTGATAAGAGAGTGTCGGCAGTACGTGAACTGGATTCAGGATGTCTTGATACAGTTTGGTCCATATTCAGTGTGGGTGTTAGAACATTGAGAGAACATTTAAGCCACTGTACTCTTTTAGAATGTAAAAGATCACAAATAAACTCAAACTTCTCCCAACAATCACTTATTATGTTGGTCTTGTGATGATCACCAAACCGGCCACAAGAATGTTGAGAATATAAATAAAAGCATTTAAGTTTAGTGGTAGTTGAACGCATACTTTATTTGTTAGATCGCCAAACCGGCTACAAGAATATTAAGAATATGAATAAAAACCTTTGAGTTTAGTGGTAGTTGAACACACACCTTATGATTTGCGGGGCTCCCGGGCCGGACATCGTCATCGTCCATGCAAGGAAGATCATCAAGCATCAATGACATGGTTTGGATCATCTCAGTGGCACAAGCCATGGGCATGGATTGAGCTTCGTCTCCACCCACAAGCTCACAAGAAGCAAGGCACAGAATCGGGCGAAAGCGCTTTCCAGGCAGCAAAAGAGAGTATCTCATTGCCTCGTGGATCTGCGTCGAGTGCTGCAACGGCACCGTTCTATCCAAAGCCTCGTTCACTCGCTTTACCTTCAAACTCAAGTAGTCTTTGAACCCAAACTCCGGAAAATTACAAGTGCTCTTCAAGTTCTTCTCCCTCCGAGAAGCTTGGGAAAATGGGGTTTGAGTTTGGTTGTTTTTAATGAAGAGTACTGATCTCCTACAGATCAAACCAAAAGGACGGCAGCGGACCAAAGCTATGGCCATGGAAGAGAGCTGGAGGAGAAATTAATTAGCAGCAAAGCAAGTGATGGGGTTTTGTTTGGTTGGTTTAAATTTGAGAGTTGAAAGGAGGAAAATTGGTGATTCCTTACGTTCCAAATTTGGAATTTAGTGTACCCATTAATTATTATTATTGCAATGTCCACGATTAAAAAGTTGAATATTTTTACATTGCAGCTTTATATTATATATCACAAATTTTCAAATTTTGATTATCCTTATTGGAACATATAACATGTGATGTGTGACAATGTCATCTTCTTGATCTCGAGTGTTTCGTTGTAATTAAAGGTTATATATATATGTCCGCTTTTCAATAACAATTTACTAATTAGCGCTCGTGTTAATTTGACTATTAATATTAAAATAATAAAAAGAAAACATAGTAATGATATTTTGGAATGGGAAGGACATGATGCACCCAACCATCCCACAACAAACTTCATGTGGTCTTGCCACCAACAAATTTATAATTACCTTTTGTACCTCTTTTTATCTTTTTTATTTATTTTATTATTCTGTCATAAATGCCAAAACCCTAATAGGTCTTTGTCCCATATATAAAGAGAAAACATTTTTTTTTAGAAAAAGAGTACTTCATTAATTGGAAAGGCCACAACAAGCTACAAAAGAAGGGATTTCCTATTGACTAAGGAAAGAAATCCTGAAAGGGGTAATTATCAAGCCAAAAACTTACCGTGTGGGTAATATATAGTATATCTAAATAAGGCTACTTCCCCGAAAACCTTGCATTCAAGTGCATAGCCTTTAACGGGAGAATTGCAGCACTGAACCAATTGATATCTCGAGTTACTGACAAATATTTACCATTTTTCCAAGTACTCAGAAAGAATGGCTCGTTTGAATAGATCAAGCAATGCGAAACGCATTCACCCAACTAAAAGAATATTCCAGTGTCGTCCCGTTCCTCGCTAAACCTCTTCCAGGCGATGAATTGTCTCTATACTTAGCCATTTCAGAAACGAGATTAAGTTCGGCACTAGTCAAGGAAGAAAATAGACGTCAAATGCCGGTGTATTACACTAGTCTATATCTATATCTATATCTATAGTATATCTAAAAGGGGCTATAGGGAGAAACTTTTTCTCCCTATTTTACCCTTTTAATTTTAATATTTCCATAGATATTTTGAGGTCAATTTTTCCTAATTTTTCTCTCTCCCTCCCATGCCATTTTCTTTTTTTTTTTTTCATTTCTTTTAAAATATATAATTTCCATCCTTACAAATTTTAGTTTTCTAAAATTAATCTTCTCTTTCTAATAAACTCTCGCTCTTAAAGGTTAGAATATAAAGAGTTAGAATGTGAAAGATTTTGTCTCTGAATTAATTAAAAAGTTATAATTTATTTTGAATTATAATTAATAAGGAATTTCAAAAGTTTCGTAACTTTTTATTTTCTACAACTATATAAAGAGTTTTTTCTTACTCTTTCTCCCAACATTTTTTTCATCAAAACTTGAGTTTTTTTCCTCTTTCGATATGTTAATTTTCTCCTTTAGTCAATGTATTGTGTCTTCTTATATTTGGTTAGATTGTTTGATCGAATATTCAACTTTTTTAGTTCTTTTTTTCTAATGCAAGTCATGAAAACGACTCAACCAACTCGAAAAAGGAAAGGGAAAATGAGTGATAAGATCAAATCACCTTGGACGGATCCACTTTGGGATGGCACTTGATAACCGTGATGACTCTCTCAATGACCTTCTTGGTAAAACGATCATCGTGTGATGAAAATAGCCGGAGCAATCCATCGGAACATGGTTGCTGTTGGCATTCCCCGTGAGCTAGAGCAAGGAATCAGATCGGAACTCAAACATGACGAAGAACGGCCGCCCTGAATGCCATCTCTCTCTCTAACTTTTCTTCATGGGGTGACTCTTGGGAACTTATTAATGATCCAGTAAAATCTGAAGGGAAGGTGCATTTGGCCTACTCAAAGCACGTGCATTTTTAAAGAATACTTGATTACCTACGATATATAAGTAATTTGTTCAAAAAGTTTAAGAGATGACATTCTTGCTGTTTTTTTGTTTTTTTTCAGTCATTTTCTTTTTCAATGACTCAAATAAGAAACCGAAACAGAGTTTTATTTAGTTTTATGTATTGTCATGTTTAGGGAAAAAAACGAAAAATCCATGAATATGTGTTTTTTTTAGGAAAATAATTTAAGTAATTGAAGAATAATACTTTTAGTCACACTAACCGAATCAGTAGGTGATGAAAATTATTGAGACTTTGATTTTATGAGATAAACATGGAAAATAAGAAAAAACTTGGTGAGGTAAACCTTTAAAGATAAAAAAAGCCAATTTATATTATAAATTTTAACTATTTAATTAATTTTTATATTTTTAAATATTGAAATAAAAACAATGAAATTTTACGTGCACCGCACGTGTTTCTTACTAGTATATCTAAATGAAGCTATGGAGGAGAATCTCTACATCTCCATTTTGCCTTTTAACTTTTTAATATATACCTAATTTATCATTCCAACTTTTACGAGAGGCGATTGTTCAAACAAAATGTCTGTTGAGAGAAATTAATCTAAATGAGAGTTGTGACCGTTCGACAAACCATGCATCCATTCCTATATAGGTATGATTGCAAATTATTATAAAACGAAATAAAATCATGTATTTTTTTTCTTTCGCCTAAAACTCATTTTCAAAATGAATAGGTAGATTTTGTCCTTGAAACTTATTTTAGTCGATGAAGAGGTAGAGTATAATATTATATTTATTGATATGATTTTCAAGTTTTAATTATCTGTCGATTATTTTAAATTTTTTGTGCATAGATTACGTTTAAGTTACATATTACATATTATCTTCAAATTTTAAAATATAATATATTCATGTTATGTTTTAATATTTTGTGATAGGAGATTTGATGTACTTATGTTTTTAGGAGAAAGTTGTTCAAGAAAAGGTAGGTAAACTCTATGTGTGTGTATTTATATATATGTGAAAAAAAAAATTTCTTATATTTACTAACATATTATGATTAATCTTTTCCATGATTATTATATTTACTAACCTATGATTATATATACACACACACTTTATATATGTAACGAAAATATCATGTTTAATTTTTTTAACAGATTTTGCCCTTAAAACTTTTGTGAGATAGGATTGTTCGGATCGAGGCGTCTATTAAGAGAAATAGTGCATCCGTTTATATATGGGTGTGATCGAGATTGAAACATCATGATCTATCATTAAGATACGGTTGTATCCATCATTTGACAAAAAAGTCCACGAGTATTCGAATAATTTTAGTTCACATTTTGCTTGCCTATTTTAACCTTTAAATTTTTATAAATTTCTATTTTGTCTTTAAATTTATGGTGAATTATATTTCATTCAATTACCCATCAAGTAACAATAAGTTATTTGAAGTAAAAAAAAATCTAGTTATTCTTCAAAAAAAAAAACAATTTAGTTCATAACTATATCGACTTAAGTTGTAACCATCTATTGAGTTTTTTATCATTTATCTCAAAACCAATTGACAATTAAATGAATAGTTCATAGCTATTCTAATATGCACGATGAAAATCTAGAGATTTAATATGGGAAATTATAATTAAAAATATTTTAACTTAATATATAAATTGCTTTATAAAATATTCTGGCTATATTTTTTCTTCTCTCACAAATGATTTCAAATCTAAGGAAATTGACTGTAATTATACTTTACGGTGGGAAATGGTTGTTAAATTTTTTAGATAATTGTAGACCAAGAAAGACTAATTTTAATTTCTTCATTAACATTTACATATTTACGATCCACAGTTATCTCATATTTGGGCAAAATAAAAATGAAACAGAATTGTATGTATATCTGTAGATTGTGATGTTTCCCATATCATACCCACAATGCACCTTTCTTTGTATAACAACCTCTATTAGATTCATTTCTCTCGATGAACACATTGACTCAAACAGTTACATCCCATTAGCACACTAAAATTTAAAGAAAAAAAATGAGAAATTTATGAAAATTTATGGACTAAATATAAGCAAAATAACAACTACATTTAGTTTTTTCAAATATAGCATTTTTTTAAACAAAAAATGGAGGTCCAATTTAAGAATTACAATTTTACCCTACAATATATCTGATTTATCAGTAATGTATTTGTAATAACTACTAATATATGTCTCTGATATATTAATGATATAATAATGATATACAATTGATTTACTTTTGATATAATTATGATATCAACTAAACTTCTAACATGGYTTACCATTAATATACTTATGATAATCATTGATTTACCACACTGATACAACATTTATATATCTGTGATATATACTTGATATGTTTCTAATTTACTATTGATATACAAATGATATACCACTAATATAACTATGATATAACTTCTTATATATGWTTATATGATTTACCACCTAATATAACACTGATATATATTTGATATATACTTAATATACTTCTAATTTGCCACTGATATACCTCTGATATAATTACCATGATATCTACTAATATAACTATGATACATGTATGTTGATATAATACTATTATCCACTATTTTTTCATATGAAAKCAATGGTAAAAAAAAATTATATACTTTATAAATTTAAACCGTTGATATCTCACATATTTAGTATCTAATTAATTAATATAGAATAAATGGYAGTGATATAGTAATCAATATTTTTAATAATATTAGTATATCAATCAACAAATTGCAATGGCAAACTAAATTTATAACCGTTGATGTACCACTAAAAATTAAACATTTTGATATACCTTATATTTAGTATATCAGTTGCAAATATATTTAGTATATCATAAGTTATTTATATATATTAGAAGTATAATACATACATCCGATAATGTACATCATGCGTATATCTAATGTATATTGGAAGTATATTAGAATTACATCAAATATATATCAGATATAGATTGGATGTATATCAGATATCATAAAGGTAAAATCGGAATAATAAAAAATTCGAAAATAAGAATTCAAATATTTTGTTATATTTTGAAATTTTGAAAAACTGGTGACATTTTTGAAATACATACATTTTTTTCTGAATGCTACAATTACCCAAAATTTATTGGGTAAAATAGAAAAGTAAAAAATTTTACTTCATAGCTCCATTACCCTATAATAGATGGTCTTTTCTTAGTACAAATAGATGGAGTTATATGTTTTCCTGTTATATATATATCTGTATATAATATTATTSATTAGGCTTTGTTGGATTGAAGATGATTTTATSAAATTATATATACAAAACTTCGTCTGTCTATTCCAGAATAATGAAACTTGATGATTTTAGGTTAATTAATTTATTACAAAAATGTCATTTCAATTTCTTATTATTACTTCGATCTTYTAATTTGTTTTTTAACAAATTCTTTCAATAACTTTTCGTGCCAATCAGARCATGGGACAGCATGTTAAGGTATCTATATTCAACCATTAGATTGAGAGTTCGAATCCTCATCCCACATGGAAACAAATTAACGAATCAAATGATGATCGGAAAAAAATTAGGACACTTGTAACCAATATGGCCGACAGTTTTATACTATTGGAAATTAGTGGGAAGGTAGCGCCGAGGGAAAGAGGGTGAGAGAAATTACAAGCCCTCTCAAATTTGCTGGTGCTTTGTATGCCTTTTGGGCTATTTCTTTGAGCAATATCAATCCCCAAAACTTGGAAACAGGGATTTGAACCCAAATTTTAAAAGGAGTAGATATTATTTACGTTCAGCGATRCCAATGTTCAATTAGTATGTACTTCAATCAGCTATAATGGAGTGACCCAAGTCTTTGCTTCAACCGAACCAAAAACAACGTAAATACATTTCATGACATCGGCTATTCATGACCTTGGATTATCATCTGTCAACAATTGATAGAGTGATAGGTCGCTCTCCTCTTAAAGACTAGTTTTTCCCTGTAGCTTAAACAACTCTATCCTTAATAAGCTCATAAAATTTGTTCATACTCAGAAGCCAAGAAAGTGAGACTCACTCAAGAGAAAGAATGCATTATCAAAGTCCAAACTGGAGCTCTTCTTGATTATGTAGCTATTGAAGGCTTCATAGGATCTACTTACTCAAATGCATAAAAGTAGCCTCAACAGTTGGCACAAAAAGCCTGAAAGAAATCACGACCACTATTTTCCTTGAAGATAATGTTCCATTTCAATTGACCCCTCTCCTATTCAATTCATGACTATGATATATTACGAGTCAATAATTTACRTTTAACTATTGAATTTAGAAGAGCTTGGATTTCTTTTCAAGAAAAAATGAATAAATCAATAAAATGGTCAAKRGRTTTTTACTTGAAATCAGGTCAAAGTGAAAAGTCATAACTAACCTAATAGGAACGGAGCACTTATGAAATCTAAAATGTGGTTAGTTGATGATCAACATTTGGAAGACTCATGATTTACAYGTTAAAGTTTGTCTAATAGACAWGACACATCATAATTTATTTAACTAAAAGTGTATTTAAAGGCTAAAATAAAGTGGTTTAACCCAAACAAAACTAAAAATACAAATAGAAGATCAATCCTTTGCACTACCTATTGGCAACGTTATTGGCCAAGTAGTACAAAGGAGAAGTCCTAGTTGGATCAAAGTAAGAAAGCTCCTCCATGGCCTTCTCCATCAACTCCTCCACACATCTCTTAGCTCCTTCAATCCCCAAGAGCTTGGGATATATAGCTTTATCACAACCCAAATCCTTTTTTCGTGTCTTCCCCAACTCCTCCTCTGACTTTGTTAAACCCACAATATCATCAACCACCTGATACATCACTCCAATATGCCTCCCATACCTCCTCAGCCTCTTTATCTCTCCCTCACTATCTCCCCCTGTTATCGCTCCGCAGACCACCGAGGCCTCGACCAGCCTTGCTGTTTTCTTCTGGTGAATGTACTCAAGCTCCGCCAGACTCACTTCTTTCCCCTTGCAATGGAGATCCAGAAGTTGCCCCCGAGCAACCCATCGAACCCAGTTGCTGAAGCAAGCTCCACAATAGCTCTTAGAATCCGTTCGGATGAAACATTTTGTGTTCTTTCGGCTATGTCTTGCAATGCTATAGAGAGGAGTGAGTCTCCGGCTAGCATGGCTGTTCCTTCACATAAGAATAATGAATAAAATATTAAACTTACCAATCCTATTAACTCAAGCTTTGAGTACTTAATTACATGACATCAAAACAGGACGTCGTCTTTGTTCGAACTCGTGCAATGTCATTTTYTCTTTGATTAATATTGATAATTACTTGTGCTAGTTTCCAAATCCACAGGGGGWAATGTTAAAAACAATCCAATTTACACCGTCAAGTTTAAACTTTTTGATTTAGCGATAGTTTAACATCCCTTATGACTTGCGGGCTTCCCACGGTGGATGTCATCGTCGTCCATACAAGGAAGATCATCAAGCATCAATGACATGGTTCGAATCATTTCAACGGCACAAGCAATGGGCATGGCTTGAGCTTCATCTCCACCCAGTAGCTCGCAGGAGGCAAGGCACAGAACCAGGCGAAAGCGCTTTCCAGGCAGCAAAAGAGAGTACCTCATGGCCTCGTGGATCTGCGTCGGGTGCTGCAATGGCAGCGTTTGTTCCAAAGCCTCATTCACTCGCTTTATCTTCAAGCTCCAGTAGTCCTTGAAACCAGACTGATCAGAAAAGTTACAAGGGTTCTTCACGTTGTTCTCCCTCTGGGTGAAGACAAAGCCCTGAGAAGCTTGGGAAAATGGGGTTTTAGTTTGGTTGTTCCTAATGAAGACTAATCTCTTACACATCAAACTCAAAGGATCAGACCGGAACAAAGCCATGGCCATGGGAGCTAGCTACAGGAGAAATTAGCTAGCAAAGAAGTAATAAAGTTTTAGTTCTTTTTTTTTTCCCCCTCAGCCGTGGAAAGACACTCCCGTTTGGCGGGTTGAACCTTGAAAGGAGACATTTTGATGATTCCTTCCTGTTGCAATGGAATTTAGTGTACGAATTAATCATTATGCATTGGACAACATTTTGCTACTTTATGTCAGATGGGGTCAAATTTTCACGACGATCTTATTTGGATAAAACAAGTTATGTGGGACAGCGTGTACTTGGATCTCAAAATTTTCATATCAATTATATAGGTTGGCTTTGCTTGTTGGATTGAAGTTATAATTTATATATACAAATCTCTGTTAATAGAACTTGCCCATTGGAGCTCAGTGAATGAAACCGAATAAGAGTTTCAGTCGATCATTTTATCTTCCACTCCACAATTTTTTAACTAATAAAAATGAAACCTTTCAAAAGAAACAATTTCATTGATGCTTAATTAAGTTACAAAAGAAAAGACAGGGTTACATGAAGCACCCCCAGTTGGAAATGAGTGAAGTAAATGAAACTTTTAATTTTAAGTTAGTTAATCTATTAAAACAATGTCATTTCAAACTCTTCTTGTTAATGCTTATGCACAAATTTAGAGAATAATGGTGGCCCTAAAGAAGAAAAAGAAAATAGAAGTGTAAGGAGTGTAAGGAAACCTCAGAAGAGAGAGAATGGGACAGGGGTAGAGAGAGAACCACGTAAGATAATTAGAATATAAAATTAATATATTTCATCAAATCGTTTTTGTTGAGAGAAATGAGTAAGAGAAATTGTATGCCTAAAGAGAGACTAGTAAGAATGGTGTGAAGAGAGAGATCATTGTTCGGATTTGTTGTGTTTTGAATGTTTGAATGTTTGGTTTTATTTATCCAATTACTCCAAAATGGTATTATTATCACTGCATCTTAGTCTTACCACCATCTCTTCTTATGGGAATCATCAACACTACTTTCCAATCAAAACTAAGCAGTTATCACTTAAATCTTTGATGGTTGAGAAAGGAAATTAAGATTTTCACTTCTAAAGTTTCTATAAACGCGAGATCCATTCAAGACATAGAATTAATTATCCCTGCTTTTCCTCAATAGTGGAGCTCTGTATCTTCCTTTCAACTTCAACCCTAAAGGTACACTCTACCACATGCGAGATCTTACCTTATATCTCTAAGATCCCATTAGAGGTGGAGCTGAAATGTGAAAAGAAAACTAACCGAAGAATTCATTGGAAACAGCACCAGAGAAGCTAACCGAAAAGTTTCTCATCGACAAAAGAGAGAAGCAACATGCACTACAACRATTTACCTCTTTCCCAATGAAAATTTTTCCAGACACATTTCATTTCATCGGGAAAAGCCATAGCTCCCGACGAAATAATTTCATTTATGTACCGACTGAAATGCAAAAAAGTAGCCTCAAGAATTAGCACATGCAGCCAATGAACCAATAGRAAGTATGACCACTGGTTTCTGGAAGATAAAAGTTCCACCTGGCTAAATTACAAGTTAATTATTTACTTTTAAGTGTTGAGTTTATAAGAGAATTGGTTTCTTTCTTAGTAAAAATAAGTGAAAAAGTAAATAAAAGACACCAATAATTACCTTCAGAATGAGTAACTCTTTTGAATGCATACTGACTCTGTCAGAGATGAGAATCCATATTAGCGTGTCAGTTCAGTTCCACGTCAACGCCTGCACATGCTTCAAACACAAATGATCTTTTATCCTTTAAACATCATCTCATTATAAAGTTGTAGAGCCTTAGCTCTATTACCCTTCCTCAAGTAGAACAAGATTAACGTTTGATATATACATACACTTGGTGCTAACGAACGATCTTTCATAACCTTCAAATATTTCTCTGCTTCCACCAGTTTCCCAGATTGGCAGAAGCTCGCAATGAGTGCCAAGAAAACTGACACTCCAGGAGACAGTAATCTGGCTTCCATTTCATTGAAAAGCTTAAGAATTTCTTGAATTTCACCCTTTTTCCCATATCCCACGATAAGATTGGTGTAAGTGGTTTCATCAGGTGAAAACCCGTTATCTAATAAAATGGTCAACATTGCATTAGCCTTTTCCAAATCTCCTCCCTCAAAAACTTTGGCTGTTGCCACATTGAAAGCTGAACAACTGGGAAGAAACCCTCTTTCCAACATTCTCTCRCACATTCTCAAGCTTTCTTCTGCATTTCCTGCTGTAGCACACCCTTCAATGAGAAGATTGAAGGTCTCAGGATATGGCTTCAAACCCATGTTTTCCATCTCTTGCATCAAGCTATTAGCTTCTTCAATCTTTCCCTCTCTACAATGTGCACCTATGAACAAGGTATAAATGAAAGAATTTGCCTGAAATCCTCTTTTAGACATTTCCTCAAACACTTCCCATGCAGAAGTTATGTTCCCCTGTTTTACTTTAGCATAAACAATTAGYGAATAAGCAATGTCATCAAGAACCATATTTTTCAGCAACATCCTCTTCAACAACATTATACCATCATCAACTCTTCCCTCCTCCAAAATCCTGTAAATTAAACAAGCATTGACAATCAAAGAAGGAGAGCAACGACTCCCATGGATTATATTCAACATATCAGAAGTTTCTTGCAATTTACCCTCCTTGCACAACGAACTGACCATGATTCTAACAGTAACTACGTTTGGGTAAACTCTTTTCTGAATCATTTGCTCATAAATCTTCCACACCTTATGATTCTCGTCAGATTTTTCCACAACATGAATCAAAGTGTTGAAACTAATCAGACTCAACGAGAAACCACGTCCCTCCAAATGGGAACACACACTCAAAGCAAAGTCAATCAATCTCAATTTAGCACAAATCTGAACCAATAGATCGAACACTAAAGGGGATGAAGAAGTCACCTCATAAGTATCCAGTAGCGAATCCACAACAGAGAAATAGAAAGAGTTGCCCTCATTTTTCTTCAAAATTGACTCCAGCAAAGCCCGGGCATCGATCACCAGCCGCGCTTTTACTAAAATGTGAACCATAATACAGTAAGGTCGAGGCCCATGACTGAAATTCTTCCTCTTGGCCGACCAGTGGAAGAACCCCAGAGCTCGTTCGGCATCAACAGGTTGCTGGAAGTTAAGCAAAACTTTCTGAACCAAGAAATCGTTCAGTTCGAGCATCTCGAAATTTCGAGTAAGAGTGTCCCAGCTTTCGCGTCTTCTGAATGAGTCGCAAATTGAATTAACAGTAGCATCATCGTTGATAAGTTCAGCTGAAATTGAGTTTAGTTTTCGTATGGATGAGCGGAGGGAATTGTTGGACGATGAGAGAACAAATGATGGTAGTTTTTGGCGAAGTAACGCCATGATTTTAGAGCAATTGGAGAATCTGGAGAATATCTATGAAAATTTTACGAGCCAATCCATAGAATTTTCAGAAAAAAAATAATCTATTCTTCATATGTGAGCTGAGCTAGTTACGAAAGAGCAGAAGAAATTAGTTTCAATCGAAAATGCTGAACAATGGGTTTTGTTTGGAAATTTTGAAAGAAATAGTTTTATTATTATTTAGAAATAGGCTAAATTTGTTCACTAGCGTGTTTTTTCACCAATTCCTCCCTGAGTCTTTTTCTTTTTATATAGAATTCTTTAATATTGATAAATTTTTTTTACTCTAACTTTTCACTCATTCACTGAACATTTTACGACTTATGTTTATTATAAGTCAATTTTAACATTCACCATAATTTTGAATGACTTATAAAACCTCTAAATTCGTCTGTATTCAATTTCATTGTTTTTTTTTATTTGATTTGAAGTAATTTTTTTTTAGAATTTTTTGTTTATACTCTATGTTAAATATTTTTTCATTTGTGTGTTTTATGAAATGAAAATAAAAATAGAATAAAAAAGTATTTGATTTCAATATCGATTTCTTTATTTTTTTCAAAATTAAATCTTTTTAATAAAATTAAAAAATTGATTAAATATGAATTTCCATGATTTCTTAAAATAAAATATTTACAATAAAAATAAAATAAAATAAAATCTTACCCATTTAAATTTGATTTAAAAATCAACATTTTTAATAAATTTTTTAAAGTTAAAAGATTTAATTGATGGTATAATTAACAAAAATATTTTTCCCATTTGATTTAAAGGTAAGGGAAGAGATCACAAGGAACACATAAGGAGAAAATTACAATTTCTTTCCCAATTTTATTTTACTCTCGTCTCCTTCTCACTGTCTCTCTTTTTTTNTTCAACATATCTTTTTTTTTCTTGGTTTTCTTTTCTCTATGTTACTCTCTTTCTTCTTTGTCTTCTCTCTTTTTTTTGTTTTTCTTCTTTAAAAGTTTTTTTTTCTCTCATGTCTTTGGTCTCCCCTCAAATATCTTTCTCAATAGTTTCTCTCTTCCACTAATTTTCACTAAATTTTCTACTAGCACCACGAGTGAATAAAAGATAAAAATCGGAGTTTTTTCTCAGTCTATTAATTTCCATGTTGTTATTGAATGAGAATAAAGTAAGTTGCTATATTTTTTCATATATTATTTTTTCCTACCAACATTACTTTAAGGATACGTTCCTTCCCCTGTTTTATTTTATCTTGCTTTTTTCTTCCTGTATTCCTGTTGTTAATTTTATATTATTGTTTCTTGTAACATGATATTTGATGTTTATCTAGATTACGCATATAATAAATGATTATATATTTTGTCAATTTCATTGTAATATTATTTGGTGGAGATTTTGTATTAAATTTTTATCAAAGATTTTAACTCAAATTTTTCCAAAGGGACGATGGAACTTTGAGAGATCGATTTTCTTGGATTCTTGAGGGTAAAATCAATATATTTTTAATATGTTTCCTAAATAAAAAAGTGTAATTTAAACCGATATTATCCTCATATTTTGCTTGAAAAAATAATTTACAAATTCCTAAAAAAAAAAATTACCTTTCTAAGCAATTAAACATCTTTTAGAAAAAATAAAATAAAAGATGTATCTTATCTGTAATTCTTCTTTGTTAAGAAAAATTTTGTTGTAAAAAAACATTTAAATTATAAGAAAACTTTTCTGTAAACACGTTTCCTCCGGTAGTTAACCAATAAAATCTTTTTCTTTAATATTTTCTTAAAATCGAGAAATTCGAGAGGTTGACTCCCTTAATATTCTTGATGAATTTATTTTGGAAGGCCCAATTAAATTCAAATAACTAAAAAATTTTAATGGCTTTAGACCAGAATTATTATTCATTATTTGTCTTATCAGAGTAACGTGAGACATTTAAAATAAAAATAAAATTTTTTTTCTTTAAAGGTCATTTTCTTGAAAATAATATGAGATATAATGTAAATGACTTATAATCATTCATTTGTATGTCCAATCACATCCTATAAACAAAGATCAGTGGCGACTCCATTTTTCTCCTTTTAGAAAAAAATCGGTCCAGGTCACAAATCTATATAACAACAAGACTAAATTAAAATATGTTAAAAGATAAAATGTTTAAAGAAGGAAAAAAAAAGCTTTTAAACAATAGAAAATAAATTGAAAATAACATACTTCAAGATCAGACAATATATTTAGTCATAAAAATATTTTAAAATATGTGCTTTTTTTTTTAAGAAAATAAAATGTGTTATGCGGTTCTAAAACTAACCTAGGCTTAAAATCATCCGTATGTTTTCCTTGTAGAAAAAAAAAGACGTATGTATGTTCATTATCTAAAAAGTTGTTCTAAAATCAAAAGTGATGGACCGAAAGTCACCCTATAATCATTTTAATTTTACGGGAAATCATCTTTAGATATAGTATAACTATACAAACTAATTACCAAAATCAATTTTTAAAAAATAATAAAATATAACGAAACATAATTATTTTAATTAAAGCTATTTTTACAAAAAACAAAAAAAAAAGAAACTTTAAAAATATTTGTTTAATTAGTAGGTATGACAAATTCACTCTAACTACACCACTAATAAATTTTTTTTTGGCAAAACTTACTAATCGGGCCCTTCTTTAATTCACCTTTCTTGATGTTTATGATTTTTCAACAAAAAATATATATATAAATGCTGATGTAAAAATATATCGTAGAGCTACCTGTTGGGTCCTAGCGAGCTGGTAGGAAAAGTCTGTCTAGGGAACTAAAATATAGCGAGCTTGAGAGGGAAGATCTCTCGGGCGAGCTGACGCTGAACAAGCTGAAAGGGGGAGACATGCAAAAATAGGTAGATCACTCCGACGCTCAAGTTAGTCTAAGTTCGAGTTGGGCAGATCAACTTTAGACAGAAATTGCATACCTGATTGAGTGGAGTGAAAGTGTATTTATAGTGGGTGAATGGATGGTTTCCTATCACACATCGGTCTATTCCACTATTTTGTGGGTAGGTTTCACTTGATGTGTCATTTGAAACGGTTCGACCTAGGGGCTGACACAGGAGCCCAAGGCTTCCTTCTCGACCTATTAACTTGGCCTGGATTGTTTTTTGGGTGAGTGTTCGGCTCGCATGGTCAACATTCCAGCCTCCCAACAATAAATATTGACATTTCATCGATATTTTCATAAATATTTCTATAAAATTAAGACATTAACATTTCTGCCCACCTTAATATTTAAAATCTTAATTAATACTCTACTAAATAAGTTTTCCCATACATGATTGCAAACTTTACTTCTTTGAAATGATTCAAGTAAAAAATTCAACAAAATAACAACTAGATCTTTTGCGCTCATTTTCTCACTAATATCGGCAAGTCCAACGATACATCTTGTTGAAATCATCAAAGTATTCATGTCCATCTTTATTCATCCATTCAAAAGCCAAAGAGAATTATCTTTTATGTAGATACCAACTTTGTAAGATGCTGCTCAAATTTTGCCCATACCTTAGAATTGGAATTTTCTTTATCAACTTAATGTAAAATACATTTTTTAACCATCATAATTAATTAATTAATGACAGTTTCTTATTAACCGTCATATTTACTATCTTCTTTCTTTTTTTTTTATGGGCGATACAGTGACATTTTAAAAACTTCAAAAAATATCTCCTTGTGACATTTTTTAAACATGGTCTAATGTTGAATATGTAATTACTTATAATAATGTTGTAAGAAATTTCATACATTTCCCCTTTTGTTTAGTCACTGCCTTCTACGGTAACATGCTCAAATCATTCATAAGCAAGTTTTGGCTTTAATTTACTACTAAATATTTTATATATTGACCGATGATTGTCATTTTTCCTTTTAACAATTTTTTTTTTCTTTTGCTTAACCACACATGCCTTCCAACATCTTTTCTAAAAAAAGTTCACGGGACTTTGATTCCATTGTAGAGTATAAAGACCACGACAATAACAATAATAAGAAAAAAACGGCTCTTAAAGAATGCAAACACGCACCTCTCAAATTCTTTTTTCTTTTTAGTACAATAAGTGATAGGGGAATTCGAACTTATGACTATTATGATCAAAGACAAGTGCCAATTACCATTGGGTTAGGCTGCACCTCACAAATTCATATAGTAGAATAAAAAACATTAATTAAAAAAAAAACAAGTAAAGAGGGGTAGCACCTGTAATTAAGTTGTTCAGTCTATTTGAACTTAAATCCACCATCCAAATCAAATATCAAAACTCATTTATTTTAAAAATGGAGTATATATTTTTGTTTATTTCTCGAAATCGATGTTGTGTAGCTTATGCTAGTGGATCCCTATAATCAAGGCTCATTGACTGAGCAACACTATTATCAGTACAGTGCTCGAAGTTTGAGACCTCATAGTGGGGTACCTCGAGGCCCAAGTATATTATTCGAGCACTAATAATTAATATAAAGATAATTAAAATTCCAAAACAAAATTCCAACCCACCCACTATTTTGACTTGTGATTTTTCTTCTAATCTTAGCTCTCTAGTGCATAACCATATTCATACTCCTAAAAGAATTCGTCCAATACAATTGTAACTAAGGATCCATTCCATAATTCCTTTATAAGTGTGTGATGAGGGTTACCACCTTTTCAAACTATTCGTTCAATCAAAATTTACTACCCAACACAATGTGATATATATAATCATGATTCTATGTTTTTTTGGCCCACACTTCATTCAATTTGGACAAATCTATCTCACAATCAAAATCAAAATCAAGTTATGTTTTGTCTTATCATACTCTACTATTTGATTAAGCTAAAACAATAAAGTTCATTATTTCGCTGCCCAAAACCTTTACAAGTCATTCATAACCTTCTTAGCCTAAATGTGTCTTATTCGATTATACTTTGGATACACCATTAATTCATTCACCGTTCAAGCACACACATTTCTTCTCTTTATTCTTACAACGTGCATGCTATAAAATTTCTTCAATGTCACGATTCCCGTATGCTACTCACTCGAAGCTCTACTTTAAACTTCTTTTCAAACTTGAATAGGATACAGTGCTCGGATTAGTTTTAGTACTAACTTTTGATTGTTGATTCAATATATAATTTTCATGCCACTCACAAGTCAAAAGAGGAAAGGTCAAAAGAAAAATATTTTTCTGGCCAATAATTCAAACCCATGATGATTGGTGCGTTAAGAGCCAAAAAACATGGAGGTAATCAAATCACCGTTTAAGCAAATCTGAGGAATACTTTTCGCATCATTTCTGAGGGGAAAAAAGGTCAGACTCTAAAAAAAAAAACAATTATCCAAAATATTTATTTTGGTCTCTGTACTTTATAAAAGAAAATGACTATTTTGGTCTCCTAATTTTATTTTTTTCTATTACAATTTTAATACAATATATTTGTTGAGATGTAGTTATGAGACTTTATATTAAATGGTTTTTGTTTGGTGAAGAATGCATGTTAAAATGTTACCAATAAGAACCAAAATGTTATTTTTTAAAAGTAAGAGAATCAAAACAAGCACTTTGAAAATATAAAAATTAAAATGAACAAAAATTAAAAATAAAATAATCAAAATAACTCAAATGAATCAAAGTTAAAAAAGTAGGTCAAAATAATATTTTAACCCAACAAATAAATAAATATATGACCGTTGTAACCAGCTGTTTTTTTTTCTAAGGATAAAGGGCCAATAGTATCTTTTGTTTGTTTCACAAAAAAGAGGGCCCACTTTCCCTCCTTTTTATTGGCTCCAAGAATCTGATACAATGACTAACGGCTAATACACGGAGAACAACAGAAAGCCGAAGCCTAGAACAACACGTTTTTACTTTTTTACCCCCGCTGGTTTTTTCCTCTTACAGCGGCCACTGCATGGCCTTCGTCAGATTTTAACCGTCCGATTCATCTGATCAGAGTCCACGTGAAATGTGGGTCCCCCGGTCCCCACCTCTCTCTCTCTTGCCCATATATTCCTAATTCCTGCATCTCTTTTTCCTGCTTTTTCCCGGTTGCTTTCCCCTGGTTTTAACTTGGTCACACTCATTCTGTCCTTCACTGATTCCCCCTCTCTTTTCCAGTTTTGGGTTCTTTAAGCTCCTCTGGTGCCTCCCTGTGAAGCAAGGCGCTGAGGGCTATGGAGTATCAAATGGGTGTTTCATTTCTCCTCATGGTTTTCTCTCTTTTGTCTCTTCAGGCAACCGCTGAAGGTTTGAGATATGATTTTCGCTGTTTGTTTGATTTATTTCGGCCGAATCTGAGTTTTTTTCTGATGGGCTTTGCCGTTTACTAGTCATTGTTCTTGTTGTTTTCGATGGCTGCTTTTCTTTAATGTTCTGTTTTCACTTTGGCGAATGTGATTTCCGTGGCTGTATTGAAGTTCATTTTCATTTCCAAGAGAAATTTAAGGAACCCAGAAAGAAAAAAACGAAAAGAAGGAGACGGAAAAAAACTTCATTGAATGGGTTTGAATTTCTGTGGGTTGCGGGTCAGGTGTTTAATTAAATGCCCAAGAGAGGTAGTTGGATGGGTAGTTTATAATTGCTGCTCTCTCATTAATGGACTCTGGATGGATGGTCAAAGTTTACTGCATTTATTCTAAACTCTGGAGCTTCAGCTGTGTATGTAATAAACTAATAGTCTAATCTAAACCCAAAAACTTAAACTAATAGTAGAGGGTATATTTAATTTTATATTCTTGACACTTTCTCAATTGTAGTTTGAGAAATTTGTATGGGGCCTCTGTTCGGATGCTGAACATAAAAGTTTAAGTATGTGTTAGGAATCTCCTGACATGTGATTAATGGGTCGCCACCATAATGTAATTTTTGTTTTTGCAGATGTATTTGTTGGTGTGAATATAGGAACTGATCTTTCAGTTATGCCTCACCCGACACAAGTGGTGACCCTTCTGAAAGCCCAACAGATTCGACATGTTCGATTATACGAGGCCGATGGTGCAATGCTGATGGCCCTTGCGAACACAGGCATTCAAGTTATGGTAACTGTCCCCAATGAACAGATTTTAGGGATTGGCCAATCAAACGCCACTGCAGCTAACTGGGTTAATCACAATGTCATAGCACATTACCCAGCTACTAACATCACGGCCATTTCTGTTGGCTCTGAGGTTCTAACAACTCTTCCTAATGCAGCTAAAATTCTTGTTAATGCCCTGAAGTACATTCACTCAGCTCTTGTTGCAGCCAACCTTGACCACCAGATCAAGGTCTCTACGCCTCTTTCTTCTTCAATTATTCTCGATTCATTCCCACCTTCTCAAGCGTTCTTCAACTCGTCGTTGAGTTCTGTGATAGTCCCCCTGCTTGGTTTCTTGCAGTCCACCAACTCCTTCCTTATGCTCAATGTGTATCCCTACTATGACTATATGCAATCTGATGGCTTTATTTTGTTGGATTATGCACTCTTAAAGCCTCTCCCTTCGAACAAAGAAGCGGTTGATTCCAACACGCTTCTTCGATACTCCAATGTTTTTGATGCTATGGTTGATGCTGCCTACTCTGCCATGGCTTCTCTTAATTTCACTAACATACCCATTGTAGTTTCAGAAACTGGCTGGCCATCAAAAGGTGGCTCTAATGAGCCAGATGCGACCTTGGAAAATGCAAACACTTACAATAGCAACTTAATTAGGCATGTGCTGAACAAAACTGGAACTCCTAAGCATCCAGGGATTGCTGTTAGTACTTACATTTATGAGCTCTATAATGAGGACATGAAACCTGGGCCAATCTCAGAGAAGAATTGGGGATTGTTTGATGCAAGTGGAAGGCCTATATACATTCTGCGCTTGACAGGGTCAGGACTTGTGTTAGCCAATGATACGATGAACCCGACGTACTGTTCTGCAAAAGATGGTGCTGACCCAAAGATGCTGCAGGCTGCATTGGATTGGGCATGTGGACCTGGCAGGGTGGATTGTTCAGCTTTGCTTCAAGGGCAGCCATGCTACGAACCTGACAATGTGATGGCTCATGCATCATACGCTTTCAATACTTATTATCATCAAATGGGGAAGGCATCGGGTTCATGTGACTTCAATGGGGTGGCTGCAGTTACAACCTCAAATCCAAGTAAGAGAACATCTAGCAGAATTCATCACTTCTCTTGTTTTTTCTTCTCCTGATGTTGTTCTTCTGCATATCTTTAGAGCTTGCTAACTTTGTTTTCTGTTGTCTTGATGAATGCAGGCCATGGATCCTGCTCTTTTTCAGAAAGGTAAACCTCATGAACAGACCTTTTAAGAAATTATGAAAAAGATTAAACACACTCTAGCTTATCWATTCTGCAATATACATAATAATCTCATCTTTTTTCCCAATTGATAGAGTCCGATCTTAAGTATTTAGGTACAGTAGTGATTAAATGAATTTAATGGAGTACTCTTGCCACGATCAAAACCACTTCCCACTCAAAAGAATTATATTTAGAAGCGGATTGGTAGTGATTTATTAGTACTTTTGGAAAAAGTTAGCACTTAGAATGCTTTTGACCAAAGTGATTGTTAGAAAAGTACTTAAAAACACTTTCAAAGGTGTAGAATCAAACATCTAAATTACTAATTTTTACAGTGTCGGGAGGAATGGCACCATGGCAAACATCACAGCCCCATCAATGAACTCCACAAATTCAGAATCTTCTGCAAGCGATCTTGGGCATAATATTTTGAGTTGCGCAGTTATGATGGTTGGAGCTCTGCTTGGAACTTCCATTTGGTTGTAGAGAAGATGTGCATTAGAAGTGCTTTTGCAATTTTTGCTTCTTTTTTTTTTTTTTTTTTCTTTTTTCTTTTGGATGATCCATTAGTGGGGTGAGTTATGTTCTCTCTCGCAGAGTGGTGATCTGGTTAGTTTTAGGCTATTCTCTCTCCTTCCATTCAATTTTGTACAAGCCAAGATGGAGTTGTGGAGAATTGGAATTGTATTAGGCTATTGTTATTAGCTCTTCTAAACTGAAACTGATGTAACATTTTTTCCTTCTGCTTTGGAAATCAGGGCTTTATTATTATTCTTTGGTTAAATTATAAATTCATGTAATCTGAAACTGATGTAACATTTTTGAATTAGTTGTTAGAGTTAATATTGGATAATAAAATGCTAATAATACTTTATCAAATTAGTCAAGTTGAAGGTTTGAGTCTTCACTCTCACATATTGTTATCCATGGAAGTTCGATTTCTCGTATTTCATGTCATTGTACTAAAAAAATGTGTAGGATAAAAATCAAATGTTAATGTGATACTTTATAAGATTAGTCAAGTTGGAGGTTTGGATCCTCACTCACACGGGTTGAACTAAAAAAGATAAAAAATGGAAAACAATAGAGTTGGAGTCCATTATATATAATTTAATCCATTGAAAAAAAAATGCATACAATAAAATAAATTATAGTAAAGTACGACCATTTTTGAAGTATTAGATATCTCAAAAAAAAAATCCGCCTGGTAAAGGCATAGGTAGAAGGTTCAAATCTGTTAAAACTCAAAATAAATAAATATTTTTTTATTATTTCCTTTTAAATCATTATTAATATTAAAAATTACATTTTTATTTAAAAAACTTTCCCAAAATTTCGTCAGTTGACTGGGTCAAGTTTAGCATCGCGAGATACGTCAGAGAACGAACCCTAATTTCATCCCGCTATAAATACATGCCATCGTCTTCGCCGATCTTGCAAATCAGCCTTCGTCCATCTACAGTAATCGCCATGTTTCCGCCATTTATTTCTTTCATTTGGTTGTAATTCTTCGTTTCAGTTTCTTAATTCAAAGCATCGACTATGACTCTCTCTGCCTCTTTATCCATGGCATCGGGAGTACGAAAAGATGCGAAATCGATTTCAGTTCAATGCGGCACTACATGGACAGGCAGCGCCGACCTATTAGGGTTCTTGCCTTTTCTCGTTGGTTCCACAGCTTTCTCGTTCTCGAATCACTCGCCAAGCGGATCGATTGAGTAATCCGATCTCGATTTCTTAATTGATTCCTTTTTTTCCTCTGGTACTGTGAAGTTGATTTGCTCGATGATGATTGTTTTTTGCTTTAACCACACCGAAGCGAGCTGAGGCTGTGTCGTGATCCTCATTCATTTAAGCTTTTGAGAAGATCTTCTTCTTGTGCTTGGTTTTCGCTTGAGGACTCTCCCTTCTATGATTAGAGGAATTGTCTTTCGTTTCCTCTTCTTTTAGGAGGAAGATGAAGGGAATGCCAATCATTTGAAGTCGGTTTTTTTTCTGAGCTTAAACGTTTTAGGGTTTACCAGCTTCGAGCTTTCGCATGTGGAAAACTTTGGCCTTTTCTGAGAGCAATTGTTCATCGTTTGACTCCTTTCATTCTATTGATCATAGTCTTTCTGAACTGTCAAACTGTTTGCGAAATCGTTCTGAAAAAAGCTTCTGTTTTCTTTTCGCAGTAGTTATCAAAAGTGTATTGGAAAAATTGGGAGAATCAAACGATTTGGAAAAGTGAGATGGTTTTCGATTGTTTCAAATGTGTCGCATGAAACTGTAATACAGAGATGAATGATGCATCGAAATGCAAATATAACCGAAGAATTGATTGTGTCGAAAGAGAAACTAGTCATTCCTAAAGAATTTTCTAGTCCAACTAAACAAAATAATTTAATTTTTTACTCATTGAAAAAACTAAACGAACCTGAAGTTTTAACGTAAACAAACGGGGTTTCGGGCTAATGTGAGTCCATTGCCAATTGCCAATTGCCAAATGACTGTCCAGGTCTCTTTTCTTTCCAGGGCTCCTCCGTTGTCTCTCTATTTTAAATTATATGTTCTCTCTCTCCGTTTTCATTTTCCTTCTCTTTTTCTAGATTTTTTTCTTCTCTCTCAATTTTCATTAACCGATTTTTCTTCGTTTTCTCTCCCTTCTTTTCTTCTCTTTTTTCATTCTTCTCCTTTTCTCTCTTATGCAATACTATGGATATTTTTCTCTCATTCTTTCTAAAGTTTTCTTATTCCTAAAATGAGAGAAGATAAAAAAATGTTAAAAATCACATTTAATCTCTAAATTAGTTTGTAATGATTTAGTATTTAGTTTAGAACTTGTTACAATTTAGTCTCGATCATAAAAAAATTTTATTTAAATTTACAATGATAAGGATTAAATTGTTAACTTAATTGTTAACTTTAAATTACAATGACTAGATTGTTGCAATTCAATAACTAAATTGTCATCAATTTGAATTTAAGAAATTAAATTGTTACAAATTAATTTGGAGATTAAATTCTTTGTAAGTAGGGGAAAGAGAGAAGAAGATTAATAGATAAAAAAAAGGAATAAAAATTAATTAAATTGTTTAAAATTAATATTTTTTTAACTCAATAAAAAAAGTAAATTAAAAAAGTCCCAAGTCATTTCCATGGCATTTTTAATTAAGTGAATTAAACTTAGGGACTATTTAGAATAAATTTTTAAATTTTAGGGACTAAAAGAGTTTATTTTGAAATTTAATGACTAAATTGACACAACTTTAGGAATCTAAAGTGTTATTTTTTCCAAGAAAAAAAGGAAAAAACGTGCTTAAATTAAAAGATATATCAATTTCACTTTGACGGTGTATTTTGGAGTAATTTTAGCTATTTTACTATTTTCTAAAATCACTTATATATAATCATTAAATATTAAAATTTTAAATAAAATAATGAAAAATATGATTTTGGTGATCGACAAAATAACTTCTAAACATGTCATAGTATTTCACAATAAAATACAAATAGTTTAAGAAAGTGATAAAAATAATTTATGCTATGCTCCAAAAATATTGACATTGCAATTTGTGATTTTAAAAAATTGAACCTATCAATTAATAATACTTCCAATAATGCACGGTAAAAATTGATTAACATCTATGTATTTTCTATGAGTTGTAAGTTTCCATCTCTCGTAATAAAATATTATAGGAAGAAATTAAAAGGTTATGTTATAGGTAGGTTTAAAGCTTACTACTTGACCCCTTGTTCAAAAACCTAGCTCGGACATATCAGTATCATGAAAAATGTAGAAAATTTGCTAATGCCAGATTTGAGATGCTATAGCTTCGACGCCACGTTTTAAAAATCTCCCTCACAAAAGAAGTACTCTGTTTTTAAATGTATGCATTTTCTATACAATCAACTAAATTTGATTCAACAATCATTCGAACTAAGTTTTAACTTGAAATTTGAAGTACAGGCCACTGCGCCGGTGCATATCTTGTAAAATCTTGCTTCAACATTTACCATTGAAATTAATATTTTGTATTACAAACGAACTTATTTTCATTAAAGAACGTACTAAAAAAATCCCAAAATTCTACTTTTTAATTGAAAGCTTTCAACATGGCATTGGTGCCCGTAATTCGGGGAAAATTATTAAATGCGGCAGAAAGAGAAAAGAAAAGAAAGGGAAAAAAAAAACTGGTTGGCGTAATCAGAGAAGGTATGTTCGCCCTCGTATCAAAGACGAGAGCTTGGTGTTCAATTTCATCACAGTTCCCATAAACTCATAACTCAGAGCGCGCGCCTGAAAGTGAGCGGTTTTCCCTGGCGAACTGGAACAGACGGAGAGAAAATGCGAGGCAGAAAACAGTCACAGCGACCCAAAAAATCTTCAGGTAGGTTTTATTTACTCCACCTTTCTTCATTCCGCTGTTTAGGAGAACAGAAGGCACATGTAGTTTACACTGGTGATTTATGCCTCCATCTGATAGGAAATTGGGAACCGACAGGCTTGTTCTGAAAATTCCCTCGTTTCTTTTCCTCCTGTGCTATGAAATTGTTGCTGGAAAATGACCCTTCTGTTTCTCGGGGTGGTTTTTGGTTGGAGTTTGAGAACCCCATTAAAAACTTTTGCTTCTTGAATAAGAAGAAAACAGAAATGTATCCATAACGCAAAATTACGAGGTAGAAGGGGGTGGGGTCATGGGCAACTAAAGCCAGAAGAGATTGTATAAACTTCCTCTAATACACGACCCTTCTCCTCAACAATGTTTGTAGATATCCCTTCAAATGTCCTATGTCTCTCGAGCCATTAGAGTCGTGACACTGGCGATATTAATCCATATGACACGAGACTTCCCTAAAAGCTACCCCAAAAAAAGTGGGACTTATTAAAGAAAGTAGAATAGTTTATTTTGAGGTTAAATTCCAAATTTAGTGTATGAACTTTGACGACTGTATTATTTTGAGGTTAAATTACAAATTTTGTTTATGAACTTCTAAGGTGGTGTTCATTTAGTCCCTAAAATTAAACAATCTTCAATTATGTTGCTGTCTTATTGAACGTTTAATTGTGATTATACTGTAGTCACCATCAAGTAAATGATGATATGACTTGTCTCTTGGACAAATATTGGTTAATTTGACATGATAGATGGGTGATTGAAAGAATTAAAGTAAATGATGATAGGACTCGTTGGACAAATGTTGGTTGATTTGACATGATAGATGGGTGATTGAAAGAATTAGATAGCTGGACAAATAAAGTGGCACATGCAACGTACCCATCTTTTTAAAACTATAAATCCTAGCATGACAACACAAACAAAGAAATAGATATCGACAGAATTACAAGAAATCTTAATCCTCTTTCTTAAATAGTTGCACATTGCAAACTTCAAGTTTTAATCAAACCAAGCACATAGACATAACAAGGACGAGTGGATTAGTTGAGAACAAACAATAGAAGTTGGAACTGTAGTTGAAATAAATGCTTTTGGAATGAAGTGTTTATTGCTGGCTAGCTCTTACAATATTAAGGAGTTTGTTTGGATAGGTATAGAAAATGCTGGTGAGGCAGTACTAGATTCAGGAGGAAGCTGTTCACAGTCCAGCGCTGAAAAAGGTGCGTGTCCTTTGCCCCATAACTTACCAATTCATTTTATTCTTTGAAATATTATTCTTACCGGATGTGCCTGATCTTTTATATTTTTGTCTTTAGGAACTTTAGCCAATGTTTCAAGGTTGGCTGTGGACAAGCTTCTTAGACGTGCAACTGGGCGTTGCTTGTCAGGGACAAAGAAACCTGCTCTGCGTCCATGTGATTTGGTCAGCAAAGTTTATCCAGTTGATTTAGATCTATTAAATATTTGTACTTTGAAGTAGTGACATCTCTTTTAAATCGTAGTAGAACTATAGCTGACAATGCATGTTTGTTGGTTAATAAAACAACATTTTGTTAAAAAAGGATCTGTTTGTCTTTTTGATAGCCAACATGTAAAGTTGGGACAGATGTAAAGCCTGTTATGGACAAGAAGGTGATATTAGAGGCTGGAAGGTGCAATGAAAATGTAATAGTGGACTCTTCGAGGGAGGTTAACGTTGATGAAGCAAATATGCAGTATCCTGTATCTCAAATATCAGAAGATTTGGACGATTCAGATTGGGAAGATGGTTCTGTTCACACGTTGGATGGGACAAAGTCTGACCCAATGACTATCGAATTCAGTGAGATGGAGCAGGCCCCTGACTCTACCAGGAGGAAACCTATTCGTCGAGCTTCTGCTGCTGATAAGGTGAAATTATTTTCTTCATTGCTCTTGACACGGTATCTCATCTTACTACAGATCCTTAATGTGCTTAAATTTTAAGCTTAATTCTGTCTTTGGCAGGAAATTGCTGAGTTAGTGCATAAGGTTCATTTGCTTTGTTTACTCGGACGGGGGAGATTAATTGACCAAGCTTGTGATGATCCTCTTATTCAGGTTTTTCATTGTGGAGAATAACAATGATTATTATTATTTTTTTAGAAGAAACAATTTCATTGATTTTTTTTTTTTTGGATAAGAAACCGAAATTTTCATTGAGAAGAATGAAAACAAAACAGAATTACACGAGCATACAAAAACACAGCCTCGAAAAAGGAAGCCAGCCTAGAGAAAGGGCTTCCAATCCAAAAGAATATGACCTAGCTGATAATTACAGAATAAATTCGAAACAGACCCCCATAAAGAGACATTAAACCTAACGAGGTCCCAAACAAACTCTCACTCCCTTTCCACCCCCTTAAAGATTCTATTGTTTCTTTCCCCCCAAATGCCCCACAGGATCCCAAAAAACCCGACCCGCCAAAGGAAACTCCCTTTCTCACGGAAGGGAGAATACAGCAAGACTTCCTCCACCATCGACACCCAATCTCTATGAAAAGCCCAAGCAATTTCAAATATCTCAAAGAACCGGTCCCAAATGTTCTGGGAAAATGGCAGTAAATATGGTCAAGATCCTTGGAATCCCGCTTACAAAGAACGCACCACTGCGGCCCCAAGAAAGAAGAAATAATTTCATTGATAATATGAAATTTAAGATACAAAAGGAGCAATACAACCCAATACAATGGCATTACAAAAAGACTCTACAATTGGATAACAATGTGAGATGAAATTGATGAAAGAGCCAAAAAGTCTCTACAATTGGATTACAAAAAGGCTCTATAGTGATGAAAGAGCCAAGAGATGACCAAGATAATTAAAGACTCACAAACACGGTCAAAGGGGAGTTCCTTATCATGGAAGAGCTTATGATTCATTTCCATCCAAATGGACCAAAACAACCCTCGAAAAAAATGCATCCAAAGAATCTTTTTTCCTTTGTCAAACTGGTGACCCGCTAAGGAGTATTTTTTGAGGACTGAGGAGGCTATTATCATTTGGGAGAGCAGTCGACCATCCAAAAAGAGGTAGAAGTTTGTACCACATTCTTGATGAAAAATTGGAAGTGACAAAGACATGCCTTTTGATTCATTGCTATGTTTGCAAAGGATGCACAAGTGAGGGGAGATGTTCATTAACGGCATCCTCTGTTGGAGCTTATCTTGTGTATTAAGGGCTTTAAGACTTGCTTCCCATAGAAAAAACTTGACTTTCTTTGGATAATGATCTTTCCAAATTGAGAATAACAATTATTATCTAAGCAACATGCATCAGTATAGACACCATCGAAGAAGCTGCCGGCCATATTATATTATGGGCTATTTATAATTTATGATAATCATAGTATGTTGGTGATGACTGCATGCTTATATAGCCACCTATCACTTGCATTAAGTAAGATTGGCAAACAATATCAACGACTAGAATGCAACTTTTTGATTAGAAACAATGGCTATTGCCTAACATAAGAAAATTTGTCAGCATCTTAATTTTTTGCGATGATAATATTTGCGCCATGGAACTATTGCAGAGCAATCTTGTTTATTTTGTTTATTTAAATAAAGTTGTCCGAATGCTATCATTCTTATTCTCCTTGCTTCATTTTATGCTTGATGCATCTTCCACTTTGGTTCTTACATGGGTATTTGTTCATGCTTTCTTTATTTTGAAGTTGACCTACTTCATATTTGTTTAGATTTTTATCTTTTCCTTGAAATATTAGGACTCATTCAGGCTGGGGTATTCATTTAAAATATCTGTCAACAATAAAATAGAAACAATTGTTCTTAGCTGTTTTAATTTAAAAAATATTTAGATAGGTTATTTTTTGGTATTAGTTTTCATTCATATTGATACTTTATTTTTTCCTTAAAAAAAAAAGATACTTTATTTTCTTAAATCATAACTTAGAATTTCTATATAGTTGCATAATATACAAAAGAATATAAAAATCTTTTTTTGATGTGGTTTTGGAGGCTTTTATCGGATACTTGGCATAAGCATTAGGCTTTCCTAGATGGTTAAAGGATCTTGTAATTCTTTTGTTGGGCGTCACCATTTTAAAAAGAATGCCAAGACCTTATGGCATAATGTGGTGAGAGCAATATTGCAGACTTGGCTAGAGAGGTATAGAAATTTCCAAGGAAATTGAGAAGTCCAACTTGTGAAACCCATTTTTTTTTTTTTTTTTAAATCAGTTTTTGCTTCTTTGGAGCAAAGATTAGTTTGAAAATGAATTCTGAAACTAACTCGTTCTTCTGATTAATTACTTTCTGGTGGTGGAGTAAATACCAGGATATATAATTTCTTTTGTCCTGAAGACAATTAGTTTGTTGTTGCAGGCGGCTTTGCTTTCTCTTCTTCCAACACACTTACTGAAGATCTCACCGGCCAAGCAACTGACAGCCAGCTCCCTGAAACCCCTCGTCACTTGGGTATGCTTTTATGCCTCTATTATACTATATTATACTATTCATCTCAATATTATATAAAATGTCTGTCTATCTTCACATGCTTAATCCTATTGTGTTGGACTAGATTATGAACAATAACAATCTCTGTCTCATTCATCTCAATATAGGCTCGTAAGTTCACTGCATTGGACCTTCAAGTCATTGAGAATAATCTCTACCCATAGTAACCTGATGACCCGTTGAGCCAGAGTTCTAAATTTGGCTTACTCATCTGTGAAATCAATTTATCCCTAAGAAATATATAATATCCTATAAGAAATATATAATATCCTATAGTTGATGTTCTATCTATAATTTATATATTTGTATCAACAAAGACTTTAAATTGTATGTATTCCCTTCTTTTGTAAAGAATACCTTATCATATTATTCTTTTAAGATATCTCAATGTCTGATATCATGGAAACCAAAGTAGTCAATACAATTTTTTATTCACATATATGACTTATGAGTTACGCCTCATATAAAAAGTATGAATTGCAAATATGGTAAGTAGGAAAGGAAAAGACAAAAATATAGCTAGCCAATTTACCTCCTAATACGACATATACAGTGTACATGAGAAGTCAACATGAAAACAATAAGAAAGTTTTTTACCTATTCTTCTAAATGAATTTTGTGTATCTACTTGATTTCCAACAATTATATTTGCTTACATGCAGTTACATAACAATTTCCATGTTAGAAACCAAACGAGTGCGGAGGGTTCTATTAATTCAGCTCTAGCTCGTGCTCTTGAAACTCGTGAAGGTACTTCAGAGGAGGTAGATTCAGTTATCTATGTCTATATTATGTTAATTCGAAACTAGATATTTTTTTTCTTCTTCTTCTTCTGAAAGGAATAGGAAGACATCACAAAGATATTGATGGCCACAAATATCACATATTATTTTCCTTGAAAAGGAAACGGAACGCTTCATTCAAATAAGACCAAGGCCAATCTCACCTTCCTTGTATATAGGCAGGGTGGTGCAGCTGGTTCCTTCCAACTAAAAATCGATCAATGGACTGATGCCTCTCTCATTGAAGATTTTGTTGTTCCATCATATGGAGGTTGGATCAAGATTAGAAATGTGTTGGAAAAGCTGACTCCTGAGATTCTTTCTTCATTGGAAAGGCTTGTGGAGATACTTGGAATGCACTAAAAATTCTCTCAAGCGGCTTAGCCTTTTGGAGATTGTCTCTTTCCACCCAATCATCAAGTTGATAGCAAGGGTCGCTCCTTCCTACTGTGGTGATTGTAGGATGTGCCTTGACCAGCCTTCACAATGGACACCTTTCCCTGTTCCGTATGGAATATGGCTAAATGACTACGAGAAATGGAGCTTTACATAATCCCCATCCCAACTAGGAAAAATAAAGGCCGATCTACCTAGTGTTCGTTTTCCAACAGCCATAAGAGAGCTTAGGAGCATTTCTTCCCCCATCAAATTATGACATATATGAATCTTGCAACAACTCGGAGGGCCCTCCCGCCATTTAAATATAAAGGCTTTATTTTTCTTCTCTAAATTGCAAAGACCAATCCCACACTTTCTAAAGACATAGACACCGTTTTCCATCCCACTAGGTTTTTCATCTTTCCTTCCCCACTCCCCTACCAAAAAGAATCTCTAACTTTTTTTCTCAACTCCATAATGACTTGTTTGGCATAAAAAAGGACATAACGAACTACATAGAGTTAGCCTTCCATTTTTTGATAGATGAAAATTCTTCCATCTTTCTAACTTGTTGTTTACCTCTTCAACTATTGGCTCCCACAACACTTTCTTCCTTAGATTACCCCCGAGAGGTAATCCCAAATAAGACACTGGTAGTTTTTTTTATCTTGCAGCCCAATTTAGTTGCCGTCACCCCATCTTCTCATAATCAAGATCAGTTCCACTCACCGCTGATTTTCCCCAATAGACCTTTAATCCAGTAGCCACTTTAAAAATTCTTGTTGTGTTAAACAAATTATCAATACAACCCTCTCTTACAAAATAAGGCAACATCATCCACAAATTGTAGACGTGACTTATGTTCCTTGTGATTTCCAACTTAGAAGCCTTCTGTCAATCCTTTGTATACTTCTTTTTCAATTAAACTGCTTAAAACATCCCATACAAGAAGAAATAAGAATGGTGAATTACAGTCATCTTTCTTAATCCCTAGGAACTTTTGACTCTTCCACCCTATTGTTGGTGCATATTTAAAGGCCTTCTTTGTTGTTGATGCATCTTTTGATTACTACTTATGCTATTAAAGTGACAAGCATTTAAAGAATTTTTTTATTTTTTATTTTTTTTGTCTTCAGATTGCTGCATTGACCGTGGTGCTCTTTAGAGCTTTGGATTTAACAACACGGTAGGCTTTCAATTTTGAAATCAATATTTTTAATTTTTTTTATATTATTAATGCTTTTTTTTTCTCATACCTCCGAAAAGGTTATGAGCATGCTTATAATGATTCATTATTTGTTGTCCCTATCAAGTTAGAAAACAATCTAATATCACTATCTTATGAAACGCTAGTTCTTACATATTTTGCCCGTGGCAATCTAGCTGTTTGGATTTCTTGATATGCTAGGATGGAGCTTATACATTCACATGCACATTAAAGTTTTTATTATTTATTCGACAAGAAACTATTTCAATGATAAAAAAATAAATATGCAAAAAAGTGGAAGGAAGCATCAACTTGTGCCAAGGAAGTTAAGGCCTTTTCAGTTAGCACAAAGATAAGAAAACTAGTAGCTACAAAAAGGTTTGGACAACTTATGCCAGGACAACGATACAAAAACAATATATTTCCACAAAACCAAGAACGTAACCTCTTCTCCTAAAGGTTCCTATTGTTTTGTTCCAATCAAAAAGTTCAAAGAACAGCTTTAATGAAATTTATCCAATCCAAACAAGCTTGACTTCAACTTTGAGCGGGTGATCGTCAAAGCAAATGTGGAAAGGCCAATGAATATTGGGAATAATAATGTGCAATTTGATTGAAAAGAAGTTTTTATAACTCAAAAAGTTGATTGAGTTACAAAATGGGGGTTCCTTGCTCAGTTGCTCTGGAAAGAGTAAGCAAAGGACTTAAGGACAAAGCTGACAGTTTTGAGTTTGCTCGGGCATAGGTTGTTCTTTGGCTTTAGAATGCTCTGTTCTTGTCTGTCCTATAGGTGGATATCTTTTCTGCAATCTAGTTTTAGGTTGGACGATGGCTTGTTGTCCTGCCTTCACCAATCACTTATTTACTTTGAGTCTATTTCTGCTATGATGTGTATTTCTTCGAGCCATAGCAATATTTTTGTTTTACTATTAGATTTATCTGCCATTCCATGTATTTAAAAAAATGTGCTGCTGGTTTGTTTGTTTTTCAATGTGTTCTGCATTTTAAAGAGCTATTTAATCAATAGGATCCCATATTGTTAATTTCTAGGTTTGTATCTATTTTGGATGTTGCTTCTATAAAACCAGAGGTCGAAAGATCTAAATGTTTTAGCCAAGAGACAAGCAGATCAAGTAGGAACATTTTCAAGAACTCAACTTTGATGGTAGATAAAGCAGATCAGGTTGATAAAAATTTTCTCACATCATGTTTTCATGTCAAGAAGGATAATCTCAATGAAGGTACTGCTGGGGATTACTGTGAAAGTAATGCAATCAAATTAGGACGCAAGAAACCTCATGTCCTTGACGAGTTATCATGTACAACAAGTTCTGGTTGCAACTCACAACCTGATATTCCTGAGACCCGCCCTTCAAAGAATTCTCAGGTACTAAAAAGGAAAGGGGATATTGAGTTTGAAATGCAGTTACGAATGGCTCTTTCTTCAACAGCAGTTGATACTACGCCTAGAAATTCTAGCATAAATGACTCAGATGGGCCATCATTGAACTTTCCTTCACCTAAAAAAGTGAAAAGAGTTGTTAGTGAAGAATCTGGCTGTTCTTCCCGTGGAATCTCCACTGCTGTTGGTTCAAGTAAAGTGGGATCTCCCTTGTATTGGGCAGAAGTATACTGCAACGCAGAGAACTTGACAGGTAAGTGGGTACACGTTGATGCTGTAAATATGGTTGTTGATGGAGAGCACAGAGTAGAGGATTTAGCTGCTGCGTGCAAAACATCTTTGAGATATGTGGTTGCTTTTGCTGGGCTTGGTGCCAAAGACGTGACCCGCAGGTCTTCTTTTATTACTCTGTCTTTGTCAAGATGATTGAATTGAATAGCTGTTCTTTGTATTTTCCATTATCATTTGAAGTCTGTTACTCATGTTTCCTATCTTACCCATTTAAAGGGGGAAAGAGGGGTGGGGTTTGTATATTAAGCATTGTAGTTTCGAGGCTTTTTCTAGAATATGGAACTTTGAATTTCATATTTCTTCAATTCATATGACAGACAGGAACAAGCCAGAGAGAGATGATTAAAATTTGAAACTACCTGCAGTTTTCTCAAGGATGCCATTATGCTTTGTCGTTAGGACTTTAGAATGGGGATAAATTACTTTTATCTGTACTTTTCTATTGGGGAGGATGCATAGCCGTGTTAGTAATAGTAACTATTACGCTGGCAATTAATTCTCAGTACTTCTCATAGTTTTCATGTCTCCTTTTTTTTCCTTTGCGGGGAAGGGGGAGTGAGGGGAGAAATGTTCCACACTATATCGTGACATGAATTTTTTATTTTTGGACGTTTACTACTGGTTTTCAGGCAATTATTCTGACTGCAAGGATTTTCCAATATTATGGAATAATATGTTACTTTCTGGTCATCTTATATACAGATATTGTATGAAGTGGTACAAGATAGAAACAAAACGGATAGATACTCTTTGGTGGGATAGTGTATTGGCACCATTAAGGATACTTGAAGGACGAGCCATGGGGGGCACTGGTCACTTGGAGAAGAGCTGCATTGATGGCTTGATGGAACATGACAAAGTAAAAATGTCAGGTTTATCAGATAATTTGAGGCAGAAAAATCTTACATATGATGATAGCTTGGTGGAAAAGTTGGATCACAATGTGTCAGAAGAGCTTGACACTGATCGAGGCTCGTCTTTGGGTAATCAATTTGTTGCTACGAGAGATTATCTTGAGGATATGGAATTGGAAACTCGGGCTCTTACTGAACCTCTTCCAACAAATCAGCAGGTGGATGAATCATCTTTTTTCAAACTATGGGTGGTATTGGGATTCTGAAGCTTTAACATGGAAAATGCTGTTTGAATTGCAGGCCTATAAAAACCACCGTCTATATGCCCTTGAGAAATGGCTAACGAAGTACCAGATGTTTCATCCAAAGGGTCCTGTTCTGGGTTTCTGCTCTGGACATCCAGTTTACCCAAGAACATGTGTCCAAATGCTTAAGACAAAGGAAAAGTGGCTGCGTGAGGGACTGCAAGTTAAATCTAATGAACTGCCTGTTAAGGTTTGATCAGTCGTAAACTTTATCATTCATTTTCTTATTCTTCTCTCTACTGTAATTACTTATATATTCTTTTAAGGAATAACCGAGCTCTTCATTGGGAAAACTGAAACATACTTTCTGGTTATTTGGCTTCAGGAGTTGGAACGTTCCATAAAGAAAGTCAAAGTACAAGAACCTGAAACTGATGACTATGATCAGGGTGATTCTAAAGGTGTCATTCAACTCTATGGGAAGTGGCAATTGGAACCATTACAATTGCCTCATGCCATAAATGGGGTTGTGCCAAAAGTGAGCTCTTATCTTTTTTTTTTTTTTTAAATATTTGTGATTCATAATAATGAATGCAGGTTTGATTGGAAAACCTGGTGAACTTGGCGTAATGAAAGCTTTTAAGAATTGTTAGCTCTAAATCCTTTTTCTGTAAAGTGTTTTGCTTGTGGTGCTCAATACATTGTAACTGAGATATTTCATAACAGTTGTTTTAAGTAATTGATGATAATAATCTTGAAAAAAACTAATCATGCATTTTATTTGTCTCCATGGTCTTTTTATAATTATACTCATTAGTAACTGTTTTAAGATATCATGTTCAACAATAATGAATGTAGTTCAAGTTTTATTTTATTTTATTTTGGATAACAAATAAACTTCGGGTAGAGGCTAGGAAGTTCTCTAGCTCCCAAAATAGAATTACCCATGTTCCTCATTTTTTGTATGGATTGCTTAGACTATTTGGTATATCGTTAGAGGGATAGGGACACTTTCATTTGATATGTGACATTTCTTTGTCACTTTCCCTTGCTATATTCCTGGGATTATGTTCTGTTGGTGGTTTTACTCTGTAAGCATAGAATCGTTTGACAATGATCGTTCCTAAATTTTTTCATTCCTGCTTTTTCATAACTCCTTATGTCGTTTTCACTATCAGAAGCTAATTGTTGCATTCTAACTTGTAGAATGAGCGTGGTCAAGTGGATGTATGGTCTGAAAAGTGCCTTCCACCAGGAACTGTGCACATCAGGTTGTCCAGGGTGTTCAATGTCGCCAAGAGGCTGGAAATTGATTATGCACCTGCCATGGTTGGCTTTGAATTTAGAAATGGTCGATCCTATCCTATGTATGATGGCATTGTGGTCTGTTCTGAGTTCAAAGATGCAATATTAGAGGTTAGTATTTCCTAATATTCTAGCTAAGACACTTTTTTCTTTCACAAAAAAAAAAAAAAAATCATGATGATGGTCCATTTTTGACGATTTGCAATAATTTGTTATAAAGTATTGATAGAAGATTAAAATTTACTGTAACTCATCAGAAGTTTTGGGGTCCAGGGTAGTTGAACATGGTATTAGAGTACAAAGTCCTATGTTCTAGTCCTATAACGTCATTTCCTCCCAATTAATATTGAAGATTGTTTGTGGGACATTGTGGAAATTTTTGGAACCCGGGAGCTTAAGCTTATGCTTCAGTGGTAATTTATCATTTTGTTATTATTTCTAGGTCCAATTATTTTCAACTAGGGACTCTTTCTTGCACTTCTAAACGAACTCCATTTCCTTCTATTTATCAACCATCATATCTACATTCCCATTGCGGCTCATGTTTTATAATCATTTCATCTTGGATATTTTTCCCACTCGAATCATGTTATATGCAGGCATACACCGAGGAAGCAGATAGAAGAGAGGCTGAGGAAAGAAGACAGAGAGAAAAACAAGCTATTTCAAGATGGTATCAGCTTCTTTCATCGATCTTAACTCGGCAAAGGTTGAACAGCCGTTACAGGGACAACGACAATCCATTTCAAGCAACGAGCAATGTTCAAGGCACGAATGACAAGGCAAATGCAGATGTTCCTTCTTGTAAAGACGAGACGAAACCTTCCGAGTGCAAGCAGGATAACATTAAAGTTCATAATGCTAGTAAGGATGCTCCGTCTTTTATCGCTCCAGAAGATCACAACCATGTGTTTTTGTTAGAGGATCAGAGTCTAGATGAGAAAAGTTTGGTAGTGACAAAACGGTGTCACTGTGGTTTTTCTCTTCAAGTGGAAGAATTATAGCCGTGTTAGTGTTAGTGTCTTGTCTTGGTTTAGATCTGTTTTGATCGTTTACTCTCAAGTTGGGTTAAAATAGTGTTGATATGTATAAAATTACCAGTAGTATAATCTTTCGAAAAATGTTGATAATTGAAAATCAAAACGAATTAGAATACATTTTGTAGCAGAACCTCCTCATTCTCAACATGTCACATCTATCACCTATCTTGGTATTATTAGATTTGATTGATAGTGCTTTTAGAATAAGTAAATTAGTTGGTTCAAAGGAAAATTTTTAACAAACGCTATAATATAAAGTGTGAAATGACAAATTGTTTTGATGCTTGGTTCTGTACTTATAAACTCCAGACTCCAATTGCTCTCTTTTTCCTCATTTCTAAATTTTATTAAGAAACTTATGCATTTTGCAACTAATCATGTTTCCTGTTTCTCATTTTTTGGAAATCTTCTTAAATTTGTATAGAAATTTTGGAAATAATCAAAACAAGTTTCTTGTTTCTTGTTTCTGTTTTCAAGTTGTTACAAAACATAAATATAAATATTGTTTGATCATCATTGAACTTATGGGTGTTTGGCGTCATGCAATTTTATTTTTCTTTATTAAAAATGAAGAAACAAAAACAAGAAACGGAAACATTAGGGTTCGTTTGATAACATTGTTGTTTCTTCATTTTTAATAAAGAAAAATGAATTGCATCTAAGAATTCAAGTATAATCAAACAATATTTTTATTTATGTTTTGGAATAAATTGGAAATGGGAAAAAGAAAATTGTTTTGATTGTTTCGAAAATTTATATACAATCTTGAGAATGTTCCAAAAAAATGAGAAACAAAAAACATAGTTGTTCGTAAAATGCTTAAATATCTTAAGAAAATTAGAAACGAGAAACAAAAAACGAGAACGTTACAAAACGAGTCCTTAACAAACAAGCTCTGAAATGATCTAATTTCTCCGTTTCTTTTATCATAACTTAATAATGGGAATATCACCATTTATCAACCACACAAGGTAAGCTAAAATCAAGAACCAAACATATATTTAATCCTCTTAAGAGATGCAAAAGTTAATATTGAACATATGAGAAATCTCTAGTTTTTTGTCTTCTTCCCTCTAAGAATCCTTAGATCTATGTGATGGCAGAGAATTTCAAGGGCATTTGGGACCTCCTTGCTGAGTCTTCCAGTTATTGTAGCAAGGGCAAACTTGCTTGTTCCCATAGGTGCCTGGAGGCACACACAGGCATTTTGCACAACACTTTTGGCAGAAGAACATGCATGGCTTCTTGTGCG
This sequence comes from Momordica charantia, assembly GCF_001995035.1. Next base: position 1,445,161 of record NW_019104505.1, read on the forward strand.
ATGTCGCCGAGCATCGGTAACTGCACCTCGGCTTGCAATCTGTTTCCATAAGTGTACTTAAGACGATGACTTCGTAGCGACTTTTAGAACGGTAAACAGTAGTTTTAGTCCATCAAGAGCACTTGTTTAGTTTTGCCAAGTTGAAAAATTGCAACTCCCATTTCTTCTCATAAAACAAAATGTGACTAAACATGATTTGAACATGACAAACATATGTGCATTTCTGTAACATTACTATATATATGTTGCTGAGAAACATATATCAAATTCAACATAAAGAATATACAAATTATACATGAATCAGTTAATTACCTGAAGGGCCAAAGTTTGAAGCAGCCTGTTGATGAAATAAAGACAACACATTATATAATTATAGAACAAGAAAGATGCAAATTATAATTAGGGAAGGTTTAAAGTACTAATAATAGAATACATGCCTCAGCCAAATGCAGAGAGAGGGTGAGAAAAAAGAGAATGAAGAAGGAGATATAGGGACGAGGTGGTGCCATTTTGAAGTTATAATTTGAATTTTGGTTGCAGGTTTTAGTGTTATTTGTGAGTGATTATTTATAGAGAGAGAATTGGGATTTTATAGTGTAGCGTTGTCAAAGGCGGAGATTTTGATTTAGGAATTGAAAAGTGAAAGCGGTGAACGCGGCGGGTTTGTTGTTTGTTTTGTTTTGTTTTAAGAGTTTGTTTTGTCAAACTATGTAACATGCTTCTACTGTTGGATTTTGAAAAGGGGAAAGTCACTCCTGCCCCAAATAGTTTATTCTAGGATGCAGTTGAAATTACCGTACTAAGTTCACTTAAACTCAGGTAAGAAAAATCGATGTGGGTCAAACCGCCGAGGTTAAGTTGATTGGGCCACCACTCGACCAAAACAAGACTACCCCACCCAATTTGGTCCACTCTAGGAAACTCCTTTTATAAGTAAGAGGATATGTTTGGGAAGCGTGTTACATTCTACGCGATCCCCTACTATTTGCTACTCTCAACTGAACCTTGGAGTTGTTGAGCCTTACATTGGTGTGTAGATCTGTTGTGTATGCATGTGTTCAATAGCGCATTCAACGTCGAAACTCGAATCTAAATCCTGCATCGACAGATATCATTAGTATGTTTACCTTACTCTCTTTTATAGTCTAGAATTTGCAAGCTTATGGCCATACCATGTGACAAAATCAGTGGTTAAACTCGACTATCACTCCGTTATGAGCACGAATATGACCGCACATGCACATTGGCCACTTTAAGGTGCACAAAAAAGCAATTCTAACCTACAATTCAAGAAAGAGGCACCAATATTAGGCCTCAGGTGGGACATCTTAATTTGTTTTTTCAACCCTCACATGCACACCCACATTCCACAGTTCACTATTTCAAAGTATATTTGTGTTCCTATTATTGTCTGATATGATTCAAAGACAAACACTGTTGTTGAATAGTTTTATAAGTACTGCATTAGAAA
>NW_019104505.1:1455533-1502561 GCF_001995035.1 Momordica charantia
ACTTGCAGACTTCCTCTCCATGTGGTTTAATCATGGAAGCATGTAAGTCTTTATTCTAAAAAAGAAGGGGCAATTTTGACCTTTTCTTTCCCTTTCTTAAACAAAAAAAATATATGAGTGACATAAAATTCATGTCCCTCACCACTGAAAAAAAGTCACCCACAGCCACAACCATATATTTGTGGTCTCTATTAAAAAGAAAAAATTCTTACGTTAGAAGTGCAAATCCTTACTTCGATATTTGTATGTTATATTAAAAAGAAAAAGAAAAGCACGAGCCAAATACTATACTTTTTTCTTTTATAGATTATTAATTTTATTAACTTAATAGATGAGGTATCAATAGGAAATGTAAAATTAATAATTTTTTTTTTTGAAACAGGTGGTCAAAAATTGCTTCTCATCTTCCGGGAAGAACCGACAATGAAATAAAGAATCACTGGAACACCCACATAAAGAAGAAGCTTAAAAAAATGGGAATTGATCCTCAAACTCACAAGCCCATTTCTCCACCAAATTCCGATGGCACCCATTTGCCCCAAAAGGAGCAGAAGCACCAAAAGCCACCAAAGAAGCAGCTGCCGCCGCCGGAAGAAGCGAAGAAAGATGACGACAAAGAGGCGGTGGTGGTGGCGGTGGCGGCCGACGACGGAACCAGCATGATGGAGGAGTTGATGGTTGATGGGTTCTGCACAGAAGAAGTTCCTGTAATTGATCATGAAATTCTAGTCCCTTGTGCTTCATCTTCATCGCCCACTTCAACTTCTTCAACTTCTTATTCATGTTCTTCTTCTTCTTCATCTTCAAACTCAGAATTGGCAGCAGCCAACAGCTTGCTTCAGGACTTGGTAAATGAGTTTCCTGAGTTTGAGTGGCCAAATATTTGTGAAAATAATTGCATGGAGGAGGAGCCTTGGGAAGAAGATGAATTTGGGATTTGGGATTTTGTGTTTAATAATAATAATAATCCTTGTGTTACCTTGGAATTGGATAATAACCCTCAACCTTGGCCTTATGGGTTATTATAATTTAATTTTATATATATCATGTAATATCTTCTATATGACTTTGCTTGTTTTTCGTTTATAGATGGAATAAAAACCACACCATTTTAGGGAAAATCCCATCTTTTTGTTTGTTTTCACCAGGACGGGTTAAGATATTTATATCTTCTCGATTAATTAGTTCAAATCTCCGTGGCCTACATTTTAATAAATTTCAACCTTTAAAAGAAAGTTCTATTCTGTTTTTGATTCCATAAATTTTAATATAAACTCTAGGTATCGTCTTTTTGCTATTTGGAACCTATAAATAAGACAAAATGACATGACAATTTAATTTTTTTTCTCTCTTATTTGACATCTTCGTGATGTTACATACTTGATAATTAAGTTTACAAGCTAGTTTAGATTTATTTTGCTCTAGTTATTAAAGATGTTATAATTCAATATTTTCCTCAATTTCTTTGAGAGTAGATGTTTAGTATTGTCATTTTTATATCATAGGCTGTTAACTACTAAATATATCGATTCTTTTTTTTTTATTGGTTGATAAATAAGATTTAAACAATAAAGCTCAAATTTAAACGACTTTATCAGACCTTTTTATGATAGAACGGTCTGAACTCCAACGACGAGATCCTGTCACCCCTACTGCTTATTTGAATTGAAAAGAAAAAACGACGAAGTAAGCAATAGAGACAAGTGCAACTACCGTACTCTGACTTAGTATACATTAGTATATACACTTACACTCAACTTATTTTTAATTTATACTTTCGATAGGATTTATATATTATTAAGAGAAAAATAAATGCAACCTCCACATTTTGACTTAGTTTTTTCATATCATAAAATATATGTCTCGAGAAATTTTATAAAATTAATATGAAAAAGAGCTCCAAACCCTTTAAAGAAAAAAATGAACGTTATTATCCGACAAAAATTAAATAAAAATAAAATGCAATAGGTTTAATTAATTAAAAAATAGGTTTAATTAATTATATAATTCCCCTACCAATTCGAAATATTACAAATATTGCAAGTTCCACGTGAGTAGGAAGTTGGGACTTGGCTGAATTATAGCAGATAGTGACACCAACGCTTTTTTTTCACTTAAATTAACACATATTTTATTTCCAAAGGAAAAAAAAAGACAACCAAACGCGGAATTGATTTTTTATTTAATAATAAAATAATACTACTTGTAGATATCAACTTTTTTATAATTGATTTGACTAAGTTAAGTACTTGACTTGTGAATAAAAGATATGAAAATCAATGATAGGAATATGGTTAAAAAAAAAAAGGAAAGAAAGAAAGTTATATAAAGTCTTTTTTTTTAACAGATAAAGTCATTAATTATATATATATATATATTTTATTTTATTTTTTTCACCACCGAACATGACAAATATCAAGTATAAGAAATTTTTTGTAGAATATTTAAATAAAATTAAATCATACAAAATATTATCTAACTTAATTATGCAGTTAATTAAATTCTTGGTCCTTCACGAATTAAAAGATTTAATTTAATTTCTTTTTTAGCTAATTTCTGGAAATTAAATTTCAAAAGGTATAATTGAACTAAAATCTTTCTTAAAAGATGTTATCGAAACTTTTAATATGTTAAAAAAAAAGAAAAATTAAAACAAAAAGATAGGGAAGAGACGTGGCTTTATTGAGAGTTATTTTTTAACATAATTTATGAATTAAATATTGGGATTAAGATTCCTTCTCAGCATATAACATTACAAATACCATTGCACAAATTTGAACGATGCTTAAGTTGACATATTGAGATTAAGATTAATTTTGGAAAAAATATTTATTTAGATAAAATATTTAGATGTTTAATATTGAATTATAATTAAAATATAAAATTAGATTCTGAAGAAGTACACCATAATCTCTTTTTATCTCTAAGTCTTATTTTCCAAGTTGGCAAAGGCTGGAAGAACTTGTGCTACCTTTGAATGAACAAGTCTTTATCGAGAAAACTTGAGAAATGTACTTAATTCACATTTATGGAATATTTTATATTTTTTCATCATTTATACAGAAAAGTAAATATATATTAAAAAATGGGAAATGTATTAAGATACAATAATAAAATATACCGTAAATGTAATATAATTTAATATGATTCTAATCATGATCTCCTAATCAACTGTAATTCTTAATTAAAACAACAAAACAAAACTCTGAGTTGTATATATAGATGGTTGGTTACCATGTTGCCTGTTTAACACCATTAAAATATAGACCTAAAATTTTAAAATGTTAAAAATATTTATCAACGACAATATACTATATGTGTGGCGTCACGGAAAAATGTTCTAGCTTCCATGAAAGTTTAAACCTGTCTTCAAACATAATTTGATCGGTACTTCGTGTTTTAGTCTCTAAATTAAATTTGAATGATTGTGTTTGTTTTGTCCCAAAATTTTTAAAAACTTCAATTACAACTCTAAATTGTAAATGAAATTCAAGTGATAACTCACCATTAACATTGTTACTTAAATGTTGGCGTACCTCAATGATTAGATTAATCGGTGATGATTTGGTACAATAATGTGACATATTGAGATCAATAAGTCAACTAAATAAGATAAAGATGAGATACATTAGAAAATTTAGTTTAAGTACTCTTATTGGATGCTTATGTTTGTTCATACTAGCTAGTTGATTTTAAAGCAAGAGCTAACTCCAATCGAATAATTACATGTCATTATATGCTAAGTAAAATCGATCAAGGAATGTTAAACTAGATCAAGCTCTAAACATCTATTTTCCTTAGTTCCCATAAAAGGTCAACTACATATGATTTTTTTGAGCTATAATAGATCAACAACGACCTATTATATATATATATATATATATTAGATATCATTGCACGAATAGCCAAGGGACCAAAGGGAAAGGTCGACTTAATTCAAGTTTAACAAGCCAGCTATTTATTTTTGCAATTTAGGAGCATCGCTATATCCTTTAACCTTTGATTAATTAGTCTATGATTACATGACATTGATAATTGAGAGGAATTCAATTACTAAATAATATTTGAATCTTTGTTGCTCTTATCTCTTTTATGATAAGACTAATTAAGTTCTCAATTGTCAATGACGAGACTTTTTCATGGTAACATGTTTAAAGTCGATTCGAAAGAAGGGTTGGATGATAAATAAGTTAGAAACATGCTAACCATTTTGACGTATTTTTAGCAAAAGGCATTATCCTTAGATGACATGCAAAAAGAAAAGGCAAAGCATATGTAAGCGGTGAATTATGTGAAAAGAGAAGGAATGGAGTAATGAAGTAGTAGTTGTATTGAGAAAAAAGAAATTCCAAACTTAGCCAGTGGGATTCTAGGAGATAATGAAGCCAAATTTTTATTTTTGAAAAATAAAAATAAGCCAAAGATTTTCCTCCACACACTCCTAGTCAATGTGAAAGCCAGCTAATTACCTAAAATATTATAATTTCCAAGCCTATATTCTTTTTGTCTGTATTGTGGTTGACTTGGAATATCTTCTTGACCATTGAAAAATTGAACCCAAATAACAAACAAAATCAAAATAAGATAAATTCACACTTCTTTCATCATGAATATAATTACAATATTTATTACTATTATATTTTTTTTTTCTTAGGTAAAGATGACTCCATTTATTCTTCCTGCCCCGTCACAGTGTTTCACATATACTGGTTTAAGGTTTCAGAAGATAGCTATGATGACAAATGCCTGAAAATAAAATGTTAAAATACCTGGAAATAAAAATTAACTCTATTTGATTACATATGGAAATGAGAATAAATAAGGTCTGTCTGTACGAGAATGTTAACAAATTTACATATATATATATATGTATAGGTATATATTATATATATATATATATTGGAAAAAAATCACACTTCATTGAAACGAATAGGTAATGAAAAGAGTAGGTGAGAAACATACAACTTGGCTTAGAAAAAGCACTTCAATTTATTTAAGGTAATGATGGTTACATCATAATTACAAAAGTGGGAAGCTTTTGATGACCGCTTTAATGCAGAGATCTCAACATTTTCCCAAATGCCAGCGTATGATTTCGAAGAGTAAGAGAAAACTTTTCCATTTCGTTTCAACCATATATGTCACAAGAGAGAAACAAAAGTGTTGCACCGCACGAGACGTTCCACCCAAAGTCCAATCCCAAATAATATTTATGTTTACTTCGTACAATTACTTGCATCAATTTAATTGCATCAATTTATTACATTTTCATATAAAAAGATTAAATATATACTTATTGTCATTTCCATTGACATTTTCGTGTATCTATAGAGTTGACATCAACATGATAGATAAATTGATATTTCAATAGTATTACAAAAAAACCGATAAATATGAAAAAAAAAGTATCACTAATATAGACGTATAATATTAATATAACCATTTTTAACTTATTTAGAAATGGTAAAATGTTTATTTGTTAACTTTAATATTTTTTATAATTTTTCCATAATTAAATATCCATCGACATCGATATTTTATCAATATTTTCGTTGACARAATTATAAAATATTGATAAAATATGTTAATTTATGTTAATCTAGTTAATATTCGTCAACCTGAATATTATCGATATTATCTAAATTATTATCTAAATTATGCCAAAATTTATAACTGTCTTATGATATTATCTACTTTGAACTAAACCCGTATTTGTATACTTTGATTTTACTATCAATGAAGATGTATTCCTTATATCTTATACGTACTATGAATCTTGCGATGCAAGGCTATACTCACATCCCGAAAAGGAGTTAATATAAAAGGGTTTGAATTTAAATTCCTAGAGATGAATGAGTTTGGCATCCTACAAACCAAAGCCCCTAGTTTCCACTCACACCGCTTCCATTTTGCACAAACTTCTACACCTTTGAATTTTAATTTCCACTCACACCCAAACAAATCTAATACAATGTACGAAATATAAATACCATGTTCATACATGTACACTGACGTATACGATGAAAAATATGTTAATTTATATTAATCTAGTTAATATTCGTCAACCTGACTTTATGTTTGATATTCATTGTCCAACAGATTTAGACATGTAATGTCAAATGGCCAAGAACGTCGTCTTGAACAGAAAACTATTTATATAGTCGTCTTACGAAATAACTAATTATATTTAAAATACTAATTTATAGTTTAATAAAATGAATTAACTACATCAATATGAAATGTAAGTATTTTTGTTTATTGTTATTGATTGGAAGAGTAGACTACGGTACTCGAGATTAGCTTTTGACTTATTTCTCTCCCTCAAATTAGCCACTTGTACCCTCTGCATGTTCATCTCTTCAAATACCATCCTTTTTTTCTTTTTATTTTTTCTTTTTGTAGATTTTATAAATTCCATCAAACTTGTGCAAAACGTATTCTTTGATTGATTTCGGCCTCTTTAACGCTTTAAAAGTTTCAATTCCGTAGTTGAAATTGAATATAAAGAACGAGTGACATCAATTATACGTTATTAAAATTTAATAAAGAAGAGGTGATACTAATAATATTCATTTCATTTTATTCGGTTAAAAAGATTTTGTCTCACATTTTTTCAACCATAGTATTTGAATGGACCTAATGTAGATATTTAACATTTAAAATATGTTCATTTATTCAATAATATTTTGTTCTTCATTATGGGGCTGATTAGGGAGTATTAATTGAAAATATTTGGTAATTTTAAATATTAAAATATTAAAAGACAGAATTGAGAAGAATTATACCGTTCAAACTATTTTTTTTAGTTCAACGAGTACAGGTTCGATGTCCGACCTTTTCATAGAAAATATATGTCTTGACTAGTTGAATTATGCTTAGGTTAACTTATAATTTCAATTATGGTCCTTAAGTTTTAGGTCATTTTTACCTATTTTTCCCCTAATAATTTAAAATTTTTAATTTAATCCCTTTGTATGTATTTATTTCTCTAATCAAGACTTTAGTGTCATAAAAGATTAAAAGAAAGATAATGCATATGAATTTAAAAATGGTCCTTTTATGAGGTTACTATTATCATTATAATAATATTTTTAATCTAGTTCATTTATCAAGGATCCCACATCGAAAAAAAATAGATGGTTTATAATAGATATGGGCTACTCATCTCGTCGTCAATTAGTTATGATATGAAATCCATAAATATATATTAATATCATTTTCTATAAAAACTACTTGTATTTATAAATCATGATAGGATTTTTTTTTTTATAATTTTATAGGCTATTTTATGAAATTAAAATATATTATATAATGTTCTAACTCAATTAATATAATGTATTTTGATGTTTCATAACCATTTAAGTCAATAGTTTTTTATGACAATAAGATCTTGATCGAATCAGTACATATAAAAGAATAAAATAGCGAAATTAAACGAAGTTCTAAAATATAAATAACAAAAATATTAAAGACTGATTTTGTAATTCGTATAGCATGAATAAACATCATTTGTTGGGAAATTGACTATCGTACAGTTTCTAGAGCAAAATTTTTGTTTACCTTGTTTTTTTCTCCGGACTACCACGTACGACTTAAATCAAAAGTCAAAACTACAACTTAGGACGTTTTCAAAAGTCATTATTAATACCTTATGCAGATGGAGAATTATGCTCAAGGTAACACGTATCGTAATGTGAGTGTGTACTCTTATTGAATCTGTTGAGATGATGACATGCAATACATCGATGTGATGCTCAACTATATACACTCTAAAACTTAAGTTAATACTTGATTCTAGCTTGATGTCAAATCAAGTTTAATAAAATATATAGAGATCATGCATCACCTCGTAGAGAATATAATCTTGTGTAGAATATAATCTTGTGTAGAGGGCAATTGGAATGATAAATTTAAATTTCTACCACATATTCAAATCTATAGTTTAAATTGATGAAATTGAAAGTTTTAAAGTTCTACCCAAACAAGGCCGGCATAACTTTAGGTACATAACAACTTTTTGGTTTTTGTAAATATGGTAAAAAATTTTAAATCAAATTTACTATATATATATAGTTTATTCTAATTTCGCCACTATAAAATCAGATATTCTTTTTATTATAATATTTGCCTTCCTATTTTCTAAGATCACGAAAGAAATTGATATTAGTGATATAATTTATTTTAGGTATGTCGTCGCTTATATAACCAATATATCTATAATATGAAATATATATGATATACTTGATATTATGTAATTGATACAGCATATCACTAAAATAACTGATTTATTTAATATGAAGAATATCAATCACAATAATATATAGTAGATCTAGTTATTTCATATTCTGTACATCATAGATAAATCTTCTTGAGTTAGAGATTTTGATTCAAATAATATTGTAGGTTTCTTATTAATAATACGAAGTATACTTCATTTTAAGTATGCATTGACATAGCTGATATACCTATAAAGTACATCACTAATATACTTAACATTAGGTATATAAGATTTTTTATCTTTTGTTCTTTTGAGTTCAACATGTGAGAGGGGACTCGAGTTTTTGACCTTTTAATCGATAATATATACCTTAATTAGTTGAGTCGTGCTTAAATAAGTATATAAGTTATATATAATTAGTTTATATACCGAATATAAATTATACCACTGATAAAAATAATATGAAATATAACATCTATATACTTGATATTAGGTATATCAATTCAATTGTTTTTCTTTTTAGAAATCGCTCATTTTAAAGGTATAATTGCTTTTTTCATTTTTCTCCTTTTCTCATTTTCATTCCAAAAAATCAGCTGTAATATTTGTAACTAATTATTAACTTTTTGTTCTATTGGTAAAACGAGTTGGGTCAGAGGTTTAAATCTCTTATACATTCATGTGATTTTAAAAAGAAAATACATTTAAAAAAAAAAGTAAATATCTTTTTCTCAAGACTACATTATGTATTTAGCTGTATTTTTTCTTTAATGTTATATACGCTAATCATATTCATGGTTTGGTGTGAAATGTCGTTTTCGTTTTATCAAGTTTGTTCTGAAATGTCGGAATGGTCCCTTACCATAAACAAATATATAATATAATATAATTCTTTACAATATAATGCGCCATCGCTTTCACTTTCAGACCACATCCAAAAATAAAATCCCACAAAAAAACAACTAAAAGTCGTTTTCACATTAAATATGACAAGTGGCACTTTCTTAAGCTGACGCGTAATTGACTTTCTTCTTCTTTTTACCACTTCCTACAAAATTCCTCCAATCATATTTTTTTCCTCTTTCTTACGTAATTCTTACGTATGCATTTCATCCTCTTCTTCATTTTCTCTCTCTTCTTTCTTTTTTTTTTCCTCTACCTAAAAAAGCTCCCTTGATTTGTTCTATGGCCTGAATTATTACTATTATTGTTATAGAAGGTATTCAACACTAATATTGAAAATAATTTACTATAGTTTTTTTAATTGCTGACATCAATAACAACTAAATGGTTTTAACTCCTCAAACTAGTTGTTAAGATATATAGGTTCAACTAAAAAATAATAATTTGGAAGTTCGAATCTTTTATCTTGTTGAATTTAAAAAAAAAAATCAATCAATCAATATCAAAACATAAATTAAAACACAATATAATTTTTTTAATGATACGATTTAATAACATGTAAGAAAAATATGGTATTAAAATGGTCATGGGAATGAAATTGAGAGCGACACGTGAACAAAACTAATCCTACGAGGACATGTGGGGCTCAGACTAGATTTTGGGTTGTCGAGCTAAGGAGGAAAAAGTATTCATCACGTTAACAGCAGGTTAGCTCAGTCCCCAATCTCGAGCAAACTTCACTCGCGACAGAATATCCGCTAACATTTAACAGAAAGATAATGTTGTTGTTAGAATATCTCTGATGCTAGCTAAATATCATCTCTGACGAGATAGACTCTAACTGTCAAGGCTCACTTACTCAGATCTCCCGTCTATAAAAGGTGAAGTCAACCCCTAAAAGTACGCAATATATCTCTGGCACTAACTTCTAGCTCGTCACTTCTGCTCTCAGACCTGAGTTTTAACTTAAAGATATATTCGAAGTACATTTGTTCAAGTACCACACTAATATTAGATTCTGACTTGTAAGTTCCAACCTTGGTTAGTGAGGCTCTTCACCACATACCCGTGCTAACACATGAAATCCAAGAAACAATTTTTTTGGATCTAAAGGAGACTTGAATTCTTGCTTTTATGAGCAGAATTAGCCACTCTAACGAACTCATATAATTCAATTGCAGGGAAAGAGGAACTTAAGGAAAACAAATTAAATAAAGAAAAAGGAAAAGTTGTAATAAGTAGGTTTAATTTTTTTTCTTTAATCCAATTTTAAAAAAATATAGCTTTTTTTTTCAACTTACATCGTCATCTTTTTACTTGAATTTAAATAAAAGAGTATGATAGAGATTTGAAATTTTAATCCATTTTATTAAAATTTAAAAATTTTATGCATTAAATTTATAATTGAAATTATTGTTCTTTTTTAATGATAATTGAATTTATTGTTTTTTTTAGTAGGGGATGGAGTTCGAACTCATAACCTTTTGATCAAAGATAGGTGTTTTAACTCTTGAACTATTTTCGATTTGACAATTGAATTTATTGTTAATGAAGAAGAGCTGGGAAAAGAGTTTAATATAATTTGTAAATTGAATGCAAAAGATGTGACCATAAATAAAATGATTATGCAAAGGTAAGTGCAATGCAATATGGAGGAGCGTGAGGCTACCAAATCTCAATAGTCATAATGCCACCTTTGACTTCTCACATTCATTATCTACCAACGCGGAGTTGCTGACACATTTTGTCACCTTTGTCACTAGAAGGATGAGGACAAAGACACTTAGGATTTCTGGGTTCTTAATGTCCTGTGTAGATTCGATCATTCGACCTTTTGATCAATGTTGTAATATCTTAATCAATTGGGTCGTGTTTGTGTTGGCTTAATCGATAGATTCCTAACTAAACTATCGATATTACTTCTATTTGACCTTTTCCCTGCATATTTTGAAAAATCGGTAAAAGTTGTTAGAACATTTTTTAGGCCTCTTTTAAAATCATTATTCCCGACGTTTTTGTAACAAAAGTCAGCAAAAATTAAACACTTCCGACGATTTAAAAAAGTGCCCGAAAAAGTGGGTTTTTCCTGACTTTATAAATTTCGTTGGGAAAAGAGCTCTATCCCAACGACTTTTTAAAGTATGGAAACTTAATAGATATATAACTCAAAATCTAAAATTTTGGGATCTTATTTATATTTTAACCTAGCATTTTGTTAACAACATTAAAATTCAAATAAATGAGCAAAAATACAAACTCACTGCTCACAAATTATATATCAATATCTCAATCAGTTATGCACAGGTTGACTATTTATAATATTAGTTTACTTAGTGATTTACCTTTGAATTTTGGAACTACTTAATTAGTTTTTAACTAATTAAATTTATAAAGTTTAGATTACGTTCTTTTATTATATTTATTTTTAGTCTCTAACGCTAATATCAATCAACATTATTGTATCATCAATATAAATATATATAGTTTTGCCGTCTATTATTCTTTCCTTTGAGGTCAGAGGTTAGATTTTTCATGTCCCCAAATTGTTGGACTAAAAAACTAACCTATCCCCAAATTTATTGTACTAAAAAATAAACTTTATTTTATCAATTTTTTTAGTACAACATTATTTGATTAACTAATACTAATGACATATGAACTGAAGATAATTAAAACTTTTTAAAACTCAAAAGGTTATTATTTAAAGAATAACATTCAAATGAATGCAATCTCAGTGCAACCTTCTAATTACTATTATCAAATCAAAATATTTTTTTTATTTATAATTTATACGACTTGAGCTTTTTTTCCTTAGTATTATTTCTATGGTGGTCAATTATTTACAATAATAGGAGAAAAAGAAGTTTCAACTATGCAAGTAGGAAAACGTACATTTTATTAAAGAAGAGGAAAATGCGAGACAGCTTATGACAACGAGAGGAACGAAAATATAAATATAAATTTTTTATTAAAAAAATGTCAAAATCAGACTACAATTTTATTAGGTTATTGTGCTAAAAAAAAATTAATAATAATATAAAATACTTGACTATAACTTTTGTAAAAGATTTCTATTACTTCATTTCTTCCTCTTAATTGTCAAACATTTAATTTCGGTGAAGATAAGATTAGTTCCGTGAAAGAGCTAAATATTTTTCAAAAATAATTGTTAAGTTACTACGAGTAGAATTTAGTGGATGTATTTGAATATGCATTAGGATTGAACTTTTCAGCGAACATCATAATTATCCGATCAAAATTACTCTTATATGTTTCTGGATATTAATTATTCAAATTTATTCACTCACACACACACTTATTTATTTATTTGTATTCCACGTCTAATTATCTAAAAATTTCATTCATATACACATTACATAAAAATATTACACGAACAATCGAAGTCGACCAGATCGATATTATATTGTTTGTCTGAGTTTTCCAATCATTGGTCAATGGGTTAAGAAAAAGGCTCTCCAACCAACCAAATATACATTATTATACGATTTTAAAAAAATTATTATTTAAGCCATGTCCAATTTACAATACCGATAATAGTATGAAATAATTTAGCAATTTGCAATTTACAATTTCTGTTTATTCATTTGAGATATTCTTTCTTTTTCTTTTAACACAAGTTGCAATTTACAATCCTTTTTTGTTCTTTTTTTTTTTCAATTTAAAATTCTCAATATTTGAGCAACCACTTTAAAATTTATTATTTAACCCTTGCTATTATTAAAAAGATTTTGATATTTTTTTAATCTCAAAGTTGTCACTCCAACTGAACTATTTTTAAATGCTCAAGTCGTTGGTTTTATCTTAATTTGACTTATCAGCCAAGGTCAATTAATTTATAACATTGTTTTAATTTTTTACCTTTAAAAATAAAACCAATGATATTATATTGTCTCAAATTGTCACTCCAATCAAATCATACCAACTTTCATCCTTTTAGAACATAATTATGCTAAACATATCTTGATGTATATTTAACTATTGGTAAATAAATAATTTCCTAACATATTGCGCTTTCCACTTAAAAGCACTCTAATGTTAAATTCATCTCAAATGTAGATATGACAAAACATTTTCGCTTTGTAGTGAGTACTTAATCCTATATACTACTTCATAATTTGAAAAAGTAAATGATCTTATTCAAATGCATGTGTGTCATGAGGTATCACATTAATACTAATACATCCTGCATCACTGATCAGATGTAGTAGAGAAGTTCGTTTAGGAGTCTCGGATGACGCGGTCAGAAGATTCGGAGGGTGAGCTCCCAAGTCTCCAAGTGGGTCCTCTTGCGGAGATGAGTACAGTGGTAAGAGGCTAAGGTGATTTCTCAGGTTCCAAGTTCGAGCCTGATTACAATATTGCTCAGTTCAAGATGAACCTTAGTTATAAGGATCCACTCAACACAAGTGACACTGCATTGATTATGAAAAATTAGATATATATTATAAACATGATGATATATAAAGTCAACTAATTTAATTAACTCAACAAATCATCCTACCTTACAAAAGCACCATCATATACATCAGATAGACAAGTCCCACATAAAAAGAATTAAACATGTGCTTAACAAATAAAAACTTGGAACTTTAAATCATTTATACTTCTAAAATATTACCTAACATGATTAGTACGAACTAACCATTGAAAAAATCAAGATACCAACTCCAAATACATCAAGAAACGAGCAAAATATTCATAATGGGGGTGGCATGCATCTGCTCAATCCTCTCGATTTTCTTTAAATTTCCAACTAATACAAAGATTTCCTAAGAAGTGATCGTCCCACCCGTTGAAAAGATAATTAGACTTAATAAAAATTTATAATATAAATGGGTTATTCCTTTCACAGTCAATTAATTTTAAGATTTTAAAATCAATTGACTGTGAAAGGGATAGCTCATTACAAATCATCTAGATGAAACTTCATAAATATTAATACAAATATTATATAAAATCAGTAGTGGGGCTAAAACTAATTAATCAAAAGGCACAAAAGCTAGCTTTTTCATATAACTAGTTTGTTTTTGTTTACAAAAGAAATACGTTGTTTAATCATCTCATTCGAGCCTTAAATTTAGAAATCGAGCACTTACTTGAATAACACTTTTTCTCCAACTTCTAAACATATGATATTTAATTAGGAGGACGAAGAAGATGATCAAAGCACATAATATACGAAGAAATGCACATCACATAATCACTTCAACTAAAATAGACTATAACTCAATCGAGTGTATATATATTTGTTTTCCTCCCTTTCTTAATAGGATTGAAAACCCAAGAATAATGAAACGTCTCTCCTCTAATTCTTTTGAATAGTGAGGCACTATGTTAAAATGTAATGTAAGTCCAAAAAATAAAAAATTCAAATAAAGAAAAGAAAAAACAAATGACCTGTCTCTTTGTTTTTAATGTGCTAAAGAAAGTGAAAATTACATATTGTGAATATGTTTATTACTATAACGATTTTGTTTTCTTTATTTGGTTAAATTACAAAGTTACACATTTGTAACTTTATATGTGTTAAAAACACATATATATTAAATTTAAATTATTTCTTAAGTGAGAAGTTTTTTACAGTAATGTGTTAAAAGTTACACAAGTAAAAATGTTACATATGTGTTTACTTTTGTGTGAGAGATTACATGTATGGACAACTATATATATATAGTTGTGTTTTTCCTCATTTGAGATCCAAGCATTTCTCATTTGAGTTTCTTCTCCTCTCACAAAAGTTCTCTCTTCTTTTGTGGTATTGTTCTTGTTTGTGTTGAGAGCAAGTATCTAAGAATTCTGTCAAATCCGAGTAGTTCGAAGTTGCAGTTCTACTGGAGTTAGTCGTTGTATCCTGCTGAGACGATCCATGTAGTCTGTTAGCAACTTGTGCAGAGCGAATAATTGTCTTCAGGTTAGTGTTATTGAAGCGTGCCTCGACTATATTTATCAAGTTTTTGTGTTCATCAAATTGTCAGTATCTATATTGTTTGAAGCCAATACGTTGTAATCTGCTTGTCAGTATTACACAGTTTATATATACAGCGTATATTTACCAAACACTATCAAGTCAAGAAAAATATTCAAAAAAAAAAAAAACAATTTTAGATTTTCTAATTTGGAGGGTGGTAATTTCGCCCTATGAAGATTTCCAAAATAAATGTCGTAAAAGCTCACACACCTTGATTATCAAAAAACTTCGCGGGAGTTCGCCTTCAAAGAAAGCAAACTAGAGATGACGATTCTTATACTCTTGTTCTCAAAGAGAATTTTCAAAGACAGTCTGAATTTTGTTTTTGATACTAACTTGTTTGATACTTTTGAATGGAGATTTTGGTTGCTTGAAATAGAAAGGAGGAGTTGGCCGCAATAAAGAAAATGAGAGTTGAAGGGTCTAGTTTCCAAACCAATAAGAGAAATAAGGTTATCATATTTTATAAAGTTGGAGAAGAAATAATACTAATTTAGTAGTAAAAACCCTAGAGTTTATTGGTCATCAGAAGTTGATCTTGGTGTGGGAGACTTAGACTCTCCTCAATGAAATTGATTTTGTATCCAAAAAAGGGATTGCTTTGGAAGGGTAATTGCTTAGGTCATTAATTGAGGGAAAATAAAAATAGTAAATATATATGACCATCGGTGGGTGGTAGCGCAGTAAGTTTTTGGCTGACTGATTCGATCCCCATGGAGTGCATAGCTGGAACTTCCATCATTTGGGTGAGTCCCGCAACGTTGATTACAGTGTTAGGTAGTCGTCGATACTCCCGATTATAAGGATTGAACCAGAAGGCATACGACATCAATTCCGAATTATAAATATATGTGTGTGTGGATGATATAACATTTATATTTAGGCACATCCATGTTTAAATTTTAATCCTTTATCTTAATTTTGGACAATATAATTTTGGTACTTTTTACTTGAGATTTCCAAGGAGGGATACTTATTTTTTAAGAGTACTCCAATCAACATTCTTTAAGGAACTCTTTTAAGATTTTTTCAATGTAAAAGCGTGTCAACTCTATAGCACTTTTTGTAAAAAGAAAGTTGTGAAATTTGTTTGGGTCGGAAAATGTCTCAATTTTGTAGAAATGTCAATGGAAACGTCGGTAAAATAATGTCAATGTCGATTAATATTTCTAGAAAGGTTATGAAAATAAAAGATTTATAAGACCCTTTCGAAAAGAAAATCAAAACTGATTAATATATTAATATTATGATTATATTAGGAATATATACTATATTGCTATTTTTAATATCTTGTTGATTTTTTTGCAATACTATGAAAATGTCGGTAGAAATATCTAACATATCAATCGAAATTTAATACCCTAATAGGAATGTTACATTATCGACTCATATTCAATTGTATCTTAAAATTAGAAAATATATTAAGTTAACCATCTTCAAATAGCTAATTAAAATACACATCCTCACATAATCCAAAATAAAAAATAAAAAAAAGAGACATACTCACATGGAGTTCATAAGAAAACTTAGGATTAAAATGATCTTATTAATTTATTTTTCATTTCTTCTTTTAACAATGACAAATGTATACTTTTATCCAATTAACCTTATAATTGTGGAGTATATCTCTACTCGATCTCCACATTAATGGTTTAAATAAGATTTTTTGTATAACATTTAATTTATAAAATAGATCAAACGGTGTCACTTTACTAGATATGTAACGTTACATCTTTTGAGCTAAATCCTCTCAAATGTCATATATATATATATATATATATATATATATATAATCTCCATAATGGCTTGATTTCTAAATGATGTTTCCTAATATCGTTTATTTTATGAAATATATATGAGAGCATATATTAGTAAAATATATATAAAAACTTTAATGCTTATCTGTCTCCCTTAGCCATCTTCGTTTCTTAAATTCCAATTTCCCTATCTCTCTCTTTTTTTTTTCTTTTGTTATGAAATGGTAAATAGTCCATTTAGAAATATAAGTTCGTTAGTATTACCTTATACGTTGAGTTTCATATCATATGATATATTTTAAGTAACTTTTTATAGTGTCACAAGAAAGTCGAGTAATGAATCACATTGATCACAAAAAAAATTGTAGGTACTTCTGGCGAATTAGGTTGTTTATTTATGGTTGGGATTTATGTCCTAAAAACTTTTTTTTTAGTACCTCCATGTAGAAATTCTTCTTTTATAAGAATTACATAAAAATGATAAATTAATTTGTTTGATTAGACCATATAATAATAATGAATTAGATTCATTCTCTTTTTTTATATTAAAATAAACAAATAAATTCTTCTCTTTCCTTTTGCGTGAGTTTCAATTACCATCATCCTTATTATAATAAAAACATATGTGAATTTTATTTATTTTAGATGGGAAAAGACCAACGTAAAATCATTGTTTTAAATATCCATCAATACGTCGATGTTTTCATCGATGTGTCCATGTTTCCATAGGTTTGACATCGACATTAGAGGTAAATCAAGATTTCTATCATGTTACAAAAAAATCGATAAAATATGAAAAATATCAATAAAATGTCATTATAATATACATAATATTAATACTAATTATTTTTAACTTATTTAGAGATATGAAAATATTTATTTTTTAATTTAAATATTTTTTACAATTTTTTTATTTTTCTAAATTTTATAGAAATATCCCTCGACATTTGACATCTTATCAATATTTCCTTTTATATTTTCATGAAATAGAGACCTTAACATTTACATCGACATCAATATTTAAAACCTTACATACAACAACATAATCATCACAAACCCAATATTTTAATTGGGGTATATATATTTTGCTTTTGGATTGAATTGAGTGAACAGAAATCTTATTACTCCAACCAACAAAGTAAATAGGGATAACATAATATACGAAATAGCATATATTCTATTCATATGAATACAAAAAAAATATTCATAGTGCCAAAATAGGGAATAGTAACAAAAGACGCATGATTTTTGTTACATTACTATCCAATTTGATATGTTAATTTTTTACAAAAATAAATAAATAAAGTAAAACATTTCCTTATATATGTATGTGGTTTTAGCTCAAATATGATCGCTTGGAGATTAGTGTAAGATGAATCAAAACTGACTTGCAAAATAGAGGTGAACACTCTTATGCTCAAATTAGTCTCAGACTAAACTATTTAGTGTATAACTTAAGATCAAACTCGCGTGTACCTAATAAGAGAGTTACCTTGATATTTTTAGGTGTAGATAATGGTTAGAGCAATTGACTAACCACGATGCATATTCCGCAAAGGATGGCGGAAATATCCAACATTAATGGCGAGTGTGAAGAGTTGAGCAACGATTCTCTTTAGTTTGATTGTACTTCTTCGGCCATTAGGTCGAATAGTATTGTCAATCCAATATTAGTCAAATTCTCCAAAGACTATGAACTGCGCCTTACAAAACATCTTACGACACGTGGCATGCAATTAATTATTCGTTCTCCAATAATATGATAATATTCAAAAACAAATTTTCATAAACTAAACATGTGAAAAGGAGCAAAAGGAAACTAATGTTTCATCTCAAAATCCCACTCCCAAACTATCATTTCCTTCCACCAAAAAAAAAAAAAGAAAGAAAGAATCCTCAGCTCAAAGCAGACCAGAAGTTAGACAACTGATAATGGAAAAGCAAAAGAAAAAGAGAGATCATAAAAGCCATATCTGTTGGGAAAGTTTGGTAGAAAAAGAAAAACAAATTACAAAAACCCCATTTGAATTAGGAGTTGGCAGATTTCATATGCTTTTTGGAGACAGTAGAAGTTGGAACACCACACACCAAAATCCAAAATCCAAAATCTTTATTTATTATATTATTGTCACCCACTTGTTGTTAATTTGGGGCGGTTCCATTGGTCAGTTGCCCCCACGTGCACTCATTTCATTGGCAGTCATAGTGGAAATATGGGACCCCCTGGCACCACCCCCTTTCGATTCTTCTTCTTCTTCTGATCCTCTGTGATATTAAAAAGAACAGAAAAGAAAAAGGAAAAGTCGTTTACATATGTGGAATTTCATGATGAACTCTATGAAATCAAGTCTGAAATGAGTGAATTGTTTTCTTTTTTTTCTCACTTTCTCAAACCTTTTTTTGAAACCATTTTTTCCGTAGAATGACATATTAATTCTGTAATGTTGTTGTCAATATAATGTTTTGATCCATTCAGCTAATCTTAAAGTTGTCATTTTAACACGTTGGTTTGCTTAGTTCACAATGTTGAGTTTATAAGGAAATGCAAACAAAGTCCAACATTGGTTAGAAAAGAGCATGATTCATGATATATAGATGAAGACATTTATCTGTATTGGTACGAGACCTTTTAATTGAAATGAAAAACGTAGAGTCATGAAAAGATGAGTAAGGGATAGGGAGGGAGAGACTCTCGAAACCAAACGAGACTTGAAAGAACATGGGAATTAGCACCATTCCCATGAGTGTTTTTGTCTCGAAGAGCCAACAAAGGGGTTGCCCTCTCAATCGAGCTCGGTTTCGCTTTAGCATCATATGTCGATCCCGAAGAAAATGTGAATTGGTTGTAGGGTTGATTAAGGAGTTGCCCTTTCATGCTGTGGCTGTGGAGGTGATGCTGCCACCGCCTGATAGAGGCAGAAGTTAGGGCTACCATAACGTTGTCTAATATATATGTAAAGATTTTTTTTTTTTAATCTTTTTTGGGAATCATTTTGGAGAATTGTATGTGACGAGTGGTACAAGATAAATAAGATTTTGCAAATACAATTTTGTAGGGCAAACGTTGTGCATTTTTTACATTACTTTAGTGGCGCGGTTAGTTTGATGTATTTTTATGGTTAGTCCGCGGTGACATTTGTGACTTTATTTTGACTGTTTTGTTGATCGGTAAAAATTGTAGCATTAATTACTTTAATTTGTTGGTCCAAGTGAGAATAAGAGTGTTCATATTGAGGTTTGTTCCTAATTATTTGAGTGTCCTCTACGATAAAACTGCACTTCCACTTCAATCTACGCAGTTTTTACTTCAATTGGACTTTGAAATTACTCTTCCACTAAACTAGTGGAAACCCATAATATGATTGGTTTACTTTTCAAACTTTTTAAAAGAAAAAATAAAATTCAGGTGAAATTATATTTAACATCAATTAATCGACTAGATATACGGGATCCTCAGTTTAAATCTAAACATTAACTGTGTGTTGCATTTTACTGGTCAAATTAATCTTTGAACTTTCATGTGTAAGGGAATGTTAAAAATATAGTTGAAGAGATAAAGGTTTATATTTCATTTTGGTATAAATACAAAAACTTTAAGGTTTATTCTATTTTAGTCTCTTGAATTTTCGTAATATTTTTGTTTTTGAATTTTTAAAATGCCTATTTTAGTTCTTCAATATTTTTTAAAATAATCATTTTGATCCTAAACTTTTAAATTATCTATTTTTCGAACTTTCAAAAAGTTGTCAGTTTAGTTATAGCTAATTTTTTTTTACTCTCCATAGTTGAAGGCAATGTTATCCAATTGTCAAGAGAAAGATAATAGTAGAGATCAACGTAGTTATCTTTTTAAAATTCAAAAATACTAAAATAGATGTCTTGAAATTTTCATACGATTAAAATGAAATATACCTAAAAACTAAGAACTAAACTAGACATTTTAATCTAAACCAAAGATTAAATATATCCAATGGTTGAATTTTTATTATTATTGTTTTTTTTTGTTGAGTTTTCACAGAAATTTAATAAGCAAAAAGAAAAGAATTGAAAAGTATATGTTGAGCACTTTCTTTGAATGATGGAGATTGGAATTGAAAAGAATAAAATGCAATTGAAAATTAGAAAGAAATCTTATCTTGTGCAGCCACAGAATTGAAATGGTTTCTTCTACAATGTTCTTGAACATTGTAAAGTTGAAGCATTTTGGAGGCTTTATTGGGAAGAGAGAGGAGAGAGATTATCCATTTCATAATCAATTGCTATCTTTTCCATTATCATATTATAAATACTTTGGAATCTCTTTTTTTTTTCTTTGAAATTGATAAATTAACACTTAGAATCACTATATTTATGACACATAATCTAGATCCCTACACGTTTTAAACTTTAGTCTTTCACTTAATCAATTGGATTTGTCGGCAGACTCACTTTGTTTTAATGCTTCTTTTGAAACTTTTAGACTGTAATAAAGAAATATTTACAAAAAATATATTAGCTGTTAGAAATTATTACAATGCTAGTCTAATAAATGATGTCATGTTTTGAAATATAGGTAGAATTTGTTGTTATGCACTTTTTACTAGGGGCCAACAAAATTTCTAGGTGCTAGAATCTTGCTTGTTTAGTAGGAAATTTGTCGAATTATTTATAAAATACGTTTTGAAATATTGGTATAACTATTGATATACTTGATTTGGAATTTGTGTCGATCTAGATGTAGCAAAGAGGGTGATGAATGGATAATCTATATAAGGTTGGAATGAAAGTTAAATTAAATTATTGTATTATTAGACTTTAAGTCAAATAAAAAATAGAGAAAACCGTGTGAGTATTCGAGTGGAGAGAAAACACATTGTATAGGGGAGAAAAAGTGTCTTGCTAGACACCTCCAAAAAACTAATCCCCAAAAACTCACCCTTTTGCTCTCTTTGTCACACCCAAAAAAGACATGGTTGTAAGAAAATTGTTAATATCTAGTAATGACAAAGGCCGTTCTCGTGAGATTTGATCTTATCATAGAAATTATAATAAAACTTGTAAAACTATAGAAACCAAATTGAAAAACGCTCGATACTTGAAAATCTCCTATAATTTGTTCGTGCCACTTTTTATCTTGAGCTACTTTCAAGAATGAAGCCTACTCCTACAAACCCAAGTCCTTTATTTATGTTTGTTGTCATGCTTTATTATATTACATAGAATTGCTCCAAGCCTAATTTCATAACAGAATAATATGAAAAATATTTTAATTTAGTTCAAACACATTGTAACAGAAACATAACAATCATTCAATGACAGTGAAAAGGGTCCAAATCTAGATAAGAGAATTGTGTTAGAATGGGCATTTATAAATAAAATAACATAAAAGAATAGTCACTTCCAACAATATAGTCGAAGTCCTTTATGCATGTACAAATGAGAGCCAAATATTCTCTACTTCATATTAATGAACAATAAGCTTGAACAGCTTGAAATTATACTAAACTTTGACAGCAAATAAATTATACAAATTGTATTAAAACAGTAAACTATGAGAAACTAACAGCAATCAGAGTTCCAGCTTAAGTTGTGTGGTTTGGGAACTTCTGTACTCTGCAACCTGCTTTGGAATATTTTCTTGAACTAGAGCCCCGCCATTATAACCGTCAACCAGTAGCTTCCCTATTTTTGATCTCCATTCCGAGATGTCCTCGTGATTTCGGTCGTGGACGACTCTGTCACAGTAGTTCAGCATTGAACCCAAGCCACTATTTGGCAGCCATCCATAGCTCGATAAAACCCCCGCTTCACCTTCGGTCAAGTCTTCCCCAACCTTCCACAGAGAAATGCAGATTTAACATAAAAGGGTAAGAAAACCATTGCATATGTCAAGCACACGCCTTTTAAAACTCGATATATTATTTCGAAATGCAAGGACTAACCAGTAAATCAAAAAGTAAAAAACAGAAAAAGGATTCATAGGAGTATCTGTACGACTTGTAAAATAACTTATATTTAATTTTAGTATAGCAGCACAGAGAGTTAGCAAATGAAGTTGAGAAAACGATAATTCAAAAAGGAAAAGGTAAAAATAAAAAAAATAAAAAAAAAATCCTTCCTTCCCCTTTGAAATCTTGCAACAATCTAGTTTTCCCATGATGGCCTCTTTTTCATTTAATAAAACCCCACAACCTTGGGGATATACTAATACTTGGTAATTGTTTATGAATGATAATTCAAGAAAAAACTAATACAGAACAGGTTAGAAAATTAGAGGAACTCTTGATGAGATGCTGAAGGAGTATCCAGAAACACGTCTAAAAGCTTCACCAAGATGCATAATGAGGATGATATCCTTGAAATGTTGCACTCCTTGAAAAATTTAATCTATTTCATTATTCTAATTGGTTATTCTATTCTTAGTCATCGAGAACTTGCATTTCTTAACTCCCACTGCCACTAAATTTCCACTCGTCCAAGTTAAAGTAGGGCCTGTTGTTGCACCCGGGACTGTTGTACTGCATGTTAAAGCATGGATGTTTCTCATCTATCTAACAAAAACAGGTCGTAATACTAATTGTATAGAGGATGCCCTAAAGCACTCATGGTATAATTCTAAACAAATCTGTAAAACCTAAAAAGTATTACTTAGAAACTGATAAGCAGCAGCATCAAAGGTTAACAATTTCCATCAAGAAAAGTGATCTCTGGAGTTGTGGAATCTGTCATCTCTTGGGAGGTGGAGAGAGGAAAAAAAAAGGCGTACTTAAAGGCATCATCAATTCTTCAAAGGGAAAAGAAACCGGGATCTTGTTGCTATTGTGGCTTCTTCTTGAACTCCTATTTTTTAGTCTTTCTTGTAAATGTATCCTATTTCCATGATCATAACCCCAATCCGGGAGCTTTATTGTAATACCTTGCTCTTCTAATATATTTCATTCTTCAGTGCCACTTGCAATTTCTCTTCCAGCCTCTGGAACGAAATCCTCTCTCTTTGGATGGCCGGTTGTTCTTCCCTCAGACATGCGCCTTCTATTAACTTCTACCCTCACGGGACAGTTGGACACCCCTTTACAAAGGAGAAAAAATATCTACATATGCATTTTATTCGACGACCTTACTTGAACAGGTAGGTTGTACAACTTTGAGTTTCTCAAGATGCATTTTATTCGTGCTTTGCTTTGGTCCATTTCAATGGAAAGGAATCATAGGATCTTCTAAGACAAGGAACAATCTTCACACCTTATTTTTTAATCAATAGTTCCTATGGTCATTTCTTGGTGTAGATGCTCCCCTCTCTTTCACTATAGTTTTGCTTCTTTGTTATCCAATTGGAAAGCTTTTCTGATGGAGTATATAATTTAGTTGTTAAAAAAAATAAGTAAAAAAAATCCTCCCCAAACCATGCTTACATTTGTATACATCTAAAACGCAGTTACTTCCCTAAGCAGGACTCTAACTAAGAAAGTGTTTGTAACCTCTATGGCTTGGGTGTCTTCATTTTTGTAATCTAATTTCATATCATCGATGAAATTGTTTCTTTCTCAAAAAAAATAAATAAATAAATAATCGTCAGTGACATTTTTCTCTTAAGCAATAAAAACAGAATAATAGTAATATACTAATATAGATCAAATAAAAGAAGTGTCACTACTAAAGTTATTACCAATAATGGTCTGTTCTCAAGTAGTGAAATTCTGCTACAATTAGTCAGCTTCAAAGCAATCACCAACCGCTTTATCTGCCACTTGATGGGTAAGAAATTCACAAGCTCAAAGAAATACGTAGCATACCCATACTCGGGACGTTCTAGCACTATTCTGCACTCAGGGAACCATCATCAATATTTAACTCAATACATCAATCACAAAGATATATAAATTGAATTAAATTCACCTTTTATGTCTTTCAAAAACAAATATAAAAGACTGGAGATCACGGCACCACCCCCATTCGACAGGCCAACTTCGGAAATGAAGATATCTTGTCTAAAAAAGAAAATTGAACAACAAATATAAATTATCAGAGAGGAATAGACTGGACAATTACAATGTTTAAACATAGGCTAAAAGAAAAAAAGAGATATTTTTTGCATATATATAAGAGACCAAAGATCATTAAAATAAGAAAACTAATCATTGCAACATTGAACTAAATAGAAGTGAATAAAAAAAATTGATACTAATGCAGAATAAGTTCATAACGATCAAATAGAAGAAAAAACTTATTACCTGCTCATAAAAACTAATCATTGCAACATTGAACTAAATAGAAGTGAATAAGAAAAATTGATACTAATGCAGAATAAGTTCATAACCATCAAATAGAAGAAAAAACTTATTACCTGCTCAATAAGTGAAACTAGACAAGCTAAGCAATAGCTTGATCTTGAAGCTTTTGTGCATCTTATAGGAGGAAACTTCAGAAAGGAATCGCGTTGAGAAAAAAGCTGTTACCATATGGTAAGACAAACATTAGGGTATTGATGAGAGTACTAAACAAGCAGCCTAAGCTTACACTATCCAGCTCATAAAGGAAAAAGTTGGAGAAATTACAAAAGCAAAGCAATAACAGGACAGCAAGATCATGACATGAAATATCGCTCACCCTCGATATCACAGCTTCAAGCTCACCAAAGCTTTCTTCACTAAAGGACTCATCCAAATCATCATCACTTTCCATCTCTCCATAAAGCTTAATTTCATCAACTAGAACACCTTTGTCAACTAGGATCTGCCAATGAAACTAGAATGAATGTGATCCAAAGTTCACAAGCACAACTGAATGGTGCATGACATTAATACCTGGAGAAGGCCAGGAGCATCTTCCTCGAGTGCTGTTTCAATTGAATTCCTGCAAATAAATTGATACACAGGGACACCTTAGAAAGATTGAAAAAACACAACAAAAGAATATATTGCAATTATAAAATTCAACTGTGTGAAGTAATATACGTGGCAGTCCTTTTCCATTTGCGTCGACGTTTAACGTTCATTAAACTAGCAGGTTCTGAAACAAGAGAACTACATCCGGGGTCAGAAGGTTTTGGATGCTCGTAATCTCTAGATGTAGAACCAAAAACCTTTCGAGATGAGAAGAACTTCATTCGATCTTGCAGTCGCATATCATCTACCTTGTTTTCATAAGGTTCATCAGGCATGGTTGTTTCACTCTTTACCGACAGAATTCTGCTGCAGACATTATTCATATCCTTACCATGTAAGTTGCAGCCGTCAACATGATCATAGGGTTCATCCTTCACTTTTGTGGAATAAAATAAATTTGCTTCAGGGGCATGATTAGTCAAAAGTCGTGAACCTAATTCTGTGGTCACCTTCTCGGACAAGCAGATCCTATCATCTTCTTTAAGTTCCATATCATTGCCTGATTCAGTTAATTTATTCAAAGAACGATTGCTTGAGAAATTGGATCCAGAAATGGTTGCAATAGGTGAACAAACTACTGAAGGGCTGCCAAGATGAGGAGCATCACATCCATTTTGATCATGCAACACATTTCTAGTTCCCGTCAGTTCTACATTAGAAAACATAGACTTTCCCTTCTGTTTCAAGAAGCATTGCATAGGATCTCCTGATGACGCACCAGAACCACCCTGCACAACCCAACACCATATCAAATTACCAACAACTCTAAACAACAAAAAACAAATCTTGACAAAATATCACAAAACTTAGTGTTGCAAAGCACGATGAAAAAGACATGGAAGGAAACATCAACTGCTGACCAATAAAACAAAATAGGCATGCATAAAGAATATAAGATAAGCTGTAAAATAAATCTTGAAAAAATATTTCGGAAGTCTCATAATTTCTCTCACAGTTATGGTATAAAAAACCGAACTAGGAAAGGAAAATAGCGTGAACCCCATAAGAAGAATGGGCATAACATATATTAATCATTGGGAATTCTTTTCCTAATACCATCATATCAACATTTTGAAGAAAGAAACTCTCCTCGTCACTCCAAAAATTCATGTTTTGATGATGGTGGCACTAATCCTCTAAGCTCTAACCGTGTCATTGAGTAAGAAGGTTTCTTCTTGGCCTCGAATTGAGAGAGTCCATTCTCCGTCTCTCCACAATTCACAATCCTAGTTGATATGTTTTTTTCCAATAAAAACTAATTTCAACGAGTGAATGAGATTACAACAAGAGGGGAGAGAAGATAAACCCCAAGCCAAGGAAGAAAAGATCTTCCAATTGGCACAAATATAAGGCAGACTAGAAGTATTGCAAGAAAGTAAAATTTACACCAAGAAAAAGCAACAGAAAGTACATCATCCAAGCAGCTCCTAAAAGGCTTTTCTTTGTTGTTGTAGATTCTATTATTCTTTTCTAGCCACAAAAGCTAAGTTTAAGCTCTTACAAGATTTAGCCATATTCTTTCTCCCCTCTAAAAGGATGGCAGCCTTCAAGGAAGAGAGAGTGAACTTTTAATATTGCTAGGGAGGACCAATTTCCGTCCAAAACTGTGCAAAAAGTTGTAGGACCAAAGGACAGTAGCAAAGGGAAAATGCTGAAAATATGATCTTGAGTTTTAGTGATCTTCTCACAGAAAGAGCATCACTCTGGCGAGAGAGAAATAAAAGGACTCCTATTCTGAATAAGTTCGTGTGTGTTTGAACTGCCATGAGAGATTTCCTCAAAGGAAAATTTTAACCTTCTATAGAAATTTGAATGATTGTAGTTCCATACCAAGGAGAAAAGTTATGGACTATCCAACCTTCCTTTGTCAAATCAAATGAGTGAAACAATCCTTTGTTGGCCCAAAAAATTCTCAAAACCCACGTCAGGCCTAAATGGGACTCAACCCACCCCTCATTTTGTTTCACATCCCCAAAGTTCTTCAAACACATGAAGATTAAAAGAAAATCCTATACGATGTTACTCTTCTTCATGAGGGTTGACACTCCTACCTTTGGAGCCCCTGCCCACACCACACCTTCAACTTCAACCCATTACTATCTGCTTGATGAATAAGCATCTTGAAACATCACAATTCCACATCCAACTAAGGTTGTTAAATCGTGAATCGGAACGTAAATCGTAATTGAAATTTAATGTATTGTGTATCGTAAGTTTTTTTTTAATATATATATATATAATTTAAAAATATTAAAAACCTTTCAGCTCCTTCCCCCCCTTTTACCCAAACCGGCCAAACCCAACAAATAAATTTCGTTTTAAGTTTTAAATTTTATAATCCCAATTACAGCCAACCTAATTTATTCGGTTGATTCTTCTTCTTTTCCTAATAATAAATTTATTATTCTTCCGTCGATTTCTTCTTCTTCTTTTTTCTGTCTTCTTCAGTTCTTCTTCCGCCGCTTCTTCTTCTTCTTTCTTCTTCTTCCGTCCTTCTCTACTGCTTCTCACGCCATGGAATGCACGACCAGGTGAGTAAACCCCCCCCCCCTTTTCTAATCGAATCGATTCGATTCGTTCCGTTTTTTACGGTTTTGATATTTGAAACGTACGATACGTAGGATTTGCGATTCAAAAAACGATTTGAATCGTTTACCCTTCGTTTCGTTCTGAATCGTACGATACGTATCGCGTATCGTACGTTTTTGACTACGTATCGTACGTTTTTGACAACCATGCATCCAACAGTTCTACTTCTATAGGTTTCAATTTCGTCTCTCTCAACTCAAATCCCCTCTCATGGGTCACTATCATACAATGATACAAGTTAAACTAAAGTTTTCGAGGACATTGGTCTTGTCTTGTGTGTGATTCCACCCATGACATATTAAATTACAGATTAAATTGCTACAAATTACAGAAGAGCAGTGAATTACCTCCACATGTTGATTCATGGAACCCAATGCTTTCCTACAATGGGAATAGGGAAATAACATTAGATAAACTCTAATCCCTCACAAAAGAAAGATATTAGTAAAAAAAAAAGGTTACAGGATTATTTTGTGATCAAATTTGACTTGATATCATTTTGATCTCTAAATTTTTTATCATTGCAATTTTATCTCTCGCCTTTCATTAAATATCTAAATTACTCCATTATTGAACTTGTCGTATAAATATTATTTTCGGAAAAAAATAAAATAAAATCAATTAGTTGTCAACTTACTCAAAATAAGTGATCATTGGGAACAAAATATTTCACCGGCTTCATTAGTTACAAACTTTTTTTTAATTAAATTTAGGTTGTCCAGGACTATGTTGTTGTTTTTGTTGCTATATGACTTAGTTTATTTATCCCAATTATTAAATCCTATTAGAGAAATTAATGATAGTCGATAGAGATTAAATTTAGATGACTTAAGTTGAAATGATTGGAAGTTTAGCGATTAAAAATAAAAGCCCAGAACATTATTTTAACCAAAAAAGAATCGAATGCAATTGAATCGCACTATATACTTTGTCTAGGTATGGGAAAAATAAGTATAGACCTAAACAGTACAGGACAGAAACAAATAAGATAACTAGAGAAAGAGAAAATATGATCACCAAGAAAATGGGGAACCTTGATAGCAGCATCCTCAGACGCTCAATAAATACAACATGATCAAGATCTTCATTGAAGTCGTCGAACATCTCATTTTTAACCTTAGTTACTGCCACACCAGCAGAAGTAAAGTTATCAACACCATCTTCCAAGGTACCTGATAAGATGCCTGTAGATTCCACCCTTACCCAATCAGGAACCTCAGGTGGTGTTGGATTCTCAAATTCCATAGTGCATGATATCTGCTTCTCTGTATTTAATCGAGCCTCCTCAGTGTAGCTGTCCTCAAGATGACCTACATAAGGTCACAAGAACTATATCATAAACCAGATGAAACCAGAATATCTCAGAAACAATATAGAACAGGCCTTCAGAACTATTTCCCCCACATACCACTAGTATCTTTCATTTGTGTCTCCAGTTGTTGACCTCCCAGATTTCCATCATCACGTGTAGATATCATAGAGGAAACTCCCTGCAGCATGAACATGTAACAAATTGAAAAATAAACAGAAATTGATGAATTATCCTCTGTGATCAGAAGTCATCTTAATGTTAAATTTATGTAATTAAATTTTCATGAATAAAATAAATTGAGTCATTAGGATTCATTGTATCAAATTTAGTTGGGTTGTACACTAGTAAATTGGAGCGGTGTCATGTATCTATTCAAGTCAACAGAAACAAATATAAACTTGAAGATGGAAACAAAAAGATAAAAACTAACTAATTGAGGAAAAGGAGCTGCCCCTTCCAAAGATATTGGAGGCTTGCTTGATCAAGGTCTCGGTTCACTATAAGAATTACTCTGGATAAGAAACCCCTTTATTGAAGGTAATGAAATTACAAATGAAGGCCAAAAGAGTTACAAAAGCACTATCCAACAAGCATCAACGGACAATGAGGAATAATTACAGACAAAGAGAGAATTCGCATTTCTTGGAAATGAATGATTCCCACAATCAGCTGCAGAGGAATAGAGGGATCAATTGATCTCTTTTGGTGAGATGGCGGAATAATATTGGACAGTGACGAAGCTACCCAAGAGACAAGGTCTAGAGTCTTTACTAGACATTAAGGTATTCCCATTAATTAGATCCAATAGTTAGAAACTTAGAACCAGTTAGCAACACCATTTCCAAGAAGAACTCTTCTAAGGTCGATGTCCCAACAATTATTTATCAATCCACAAATATTTTGACTAAAATATCTTGTGGATAGCTAGAAAGAGAAGCCTAGGAAAACGATAACAATGCAATGACGCATCATTCATGATGCCAAAATGAGTGTTGGCACTATCTTTAACAGTAAGCCTTTCACGAAGATCAAAATATTGAGCAAGCTTCGTGATATGCACCTGTTGCGATTTTGGCACTTAGATAGATAGCGGCATTTGTTAGGAATGCCTTGAGATGTCCTCCTTCCATATCTCATATGAATTATCAAGAAGCGCCAAAGCCTCATAAGTAGTGCAAATTTGTCTCCTTAATATTGCCAATACCTAGGTAAGGCCACCTTCATCTCTAGGAAAGGTAACAATATTCCAATTGACTTGGCGGCAGCCACCGTAAGAGAGGGCCCCTTCCCAAAGAAAATTCTTGAGTATGTGTGTGTGGCATACAAATTTATGTTGTAAATTGCCATTGCTGCCAGAACAATAACAAGTCCTACCAATGAGCACAAGAACCAAGACAATTTGAAGCGACACGCATGTTAAATTACCTGCACATCACAGCATTCATCTTCTTCCTTGACAATAAAATCGTTGCAAAGCCTGAAAATGGCCCAAAGAAAAAGCTAAATCTTTTCCAACCCAAAACGAAATAAGCAGAACAATATATATAATTCAACAGATAATACTCACGGTGATATTATTTTACTCCCATCTTCCAGTAAAGGATGCTTATTTTCCAACAACATTTTCTGTCTCTGCACCAACGAGAGATGGTCGAGCTCATCAAAACTGGTACCATGATTCATTCTGACGTCCAAACCAGTGCGTGTTACTCCATGCTCAAGTTAATACCCATAGTTCCGCAGCTTCAACAAACGAACAGCATCCCGCAAGGGTACCAAGAAGGGTTCAATAGTAAAGGATTTTCCGAGTTTCGTTTTAGAACACCCAAAATTTGAGGCAACATAGAACTTTCTACGGCTTAATAATGAATGAGAGATGAGAAGTGATTGTTAGCACCCCCGACTTTTTTCTTTCCCTCTCTCTTGACATATAATCAGAGAGCACAATAAAGGAAAAACAAAAAACAGAGCGCGAAAAGAACACTACCCAGTCCCTATCGAACAAAAAGGTTGTCTCCAAGCACGAAGGAGGGTCTTCAATCCAATTCCAGACTGAAGAGCGAGGTTCTTCTTCTTCTTCCCTGACGTGAGGAATTTTCAATTCTGTAGCGCCCTGGCTTGCTCGCGCCTCTCTCAAATTGGGGGTTTCTTCTTTTTGCAAACAGAACAAAAGGTTTAGAAAAAATTTGGAACACTATCATTTTTGGTGTGCAGGATTTTGCTTTTGAAATTTACCCGGAGATTGAAGATTGTTTAGGCATGCCATCCGTATTCTATTTGGAACGTCTGTTTGTCAAATTTAACGTCAAAAATTGTTCTTGATTTGAATATCTGTTTTGTTTAATTTATTTTTTAGAATTGTTTTCGAATGATGTGATTTGGAGGGCGAACCCGACGTTTTATTTTTTATTTTTTTGTTTTAAAATGTAAAATTATATTTAAAATAATAATTATATAAAATTTATAGATATGTGTTAATAAATTAATTAATAATATTTTTATTGAACTAAATATTTATTTAGTTGACACATTTTGAAAATTTAATTATATTGATATTCAATTTTCAAAATTAATACTAAACATATATTAAAAAAAACAATATAAAATACCACTGTTTTTTTGTTAGGATGGTAAAAAAACTATAGTTTCTCTGATTTGAATTCTTTTAATATTATTGGTAGGTAATATTTATGTTTTCGAGGTTTGTCCGTCTATTACAAAGAAGTGGTGCAAATTTGGTAATTATCCCATATTATATTTACGCATCAACATTTGACATTGTCCGTGGGACACCAAAAAAAACTCACAAACCTTACACACCATATATATTATTTGACATAAATACCAACATGAATAATCTACATCAATATGGAAGGAGAAATATTGGACAATGACTACTATTCGATAAGAAAGACAGCTTAGATCACGAGACTCAACTCCCTGTATGCCTCATCGTAAGACAAGTCGACCCACTCTAAGCAGCAACATGTCGTGGAGCATAAGCAACGAGAAGATAAGTTGGTAGCCCTAAAAAAGAAGGTAGAAGGAATACATTAGAATATGACTTTCATCTTGAATATCTTCGACCATCGAAATGCACAGGTAGATGGTCTGAATCCATTCCATGATGAGCAGAAGCTATTACTATTGATTCGGGCAATATCTTCGATCAAATTTTCCTTTTGTCGGATCACTGATCAATGATGGTAGTAAAATCTGACTGATCGAACTGACTCTTTGATTGGTCGATTAGCGTCGGATTGCGCCTGAAAACCGACCGGATCAATACACCCGTAGACTTTACTTACCTCAATTTGTTGTTATTCAAGCAAAATTAGTCGAGAAATGAGTTGGGCCTAGTGGGCCGAGTCGGTGGAGAACTCAGGCGACAGCTCACGACGTGCCAACTCATTGTTTCATTCACAAAAGCATCATAACCCAATCGATCAAAGATTCTCTTCTCCCCAGTACTCCAATGCCCTAGCTCCCACTTTCCACCGCGCGCCACTCTCAGAACCTTCCAGATTCTCTCTCTCTCATCTCTCTCGCTTCATTTCCAATTCCTGTATTCTCAAACAAGCTTGCTTTAGGGTTTATCTGCTCCTTCCCTGCTGAATTCCGCTTCCAGAACTCAATTTCTCCGAGGTACGTAATATGTATTGCCTTTTTTCCGTTTTTAGTGCTGCTTTTTTATTTTCCGCTTTCGCGAGATTCTCTGCTGGAAACCGTTTCAAAATTATTTGAATTTGGGTTGCTTTACACTGTTTGCAGAGAGAATATCTTTCCCCGTTACTTATTTCCTGCTTCCGTTTCCTTACCCCCGCGCTAAAGAATCCCCAGACCGACCACCGGCCTCCGGACGCTTGCAGGTGCTCATTCTTTATAATTTATTTAAAGACCAGATTACACGTTAGCTCAATTTTCCGTGGTGAGATTCTAGGGGTAGGTTGCCATGCTTTCTCTCTCTCTTTTTTTTTTTTGGCAAATCATTTCTTGGCTGCTTTAGTCAATTTTCGAGCTGTAGTAGGATGTTCTGTGATTTTGTTGGAGTTCTTATCACATTTGAATTAAAATGTTATATGATCTGATTTAGGTTGAGCTACTGTGGTGATCTTTAGGTATAATGAGGGAAATAAAGGGAGACTGTATAAATTGAATCCTGGGTAACTTAACTCAACGGGAAAAGATCAAATGTGCTGCATGCCGATTCTTTATTATCTATTTTGTGATCGTGGCGTTTCATTATTCTTGGTGACTTTTTCTTGCTGGCTTTCTTTTCTTGAATGAATCTATGGTGACTGTTAGTTTCATCAACATTTGGAGTCTTCTAGGTCTGTTGTTTTGTATGCTGCTTGTGTTATGCTTGCTAATATTTTCCTCTCGTACCATGAGCAGGGTTTGGCTACACAGAGTTGAATTTCTAGTATTTTCTGATTACAAAGTGAGACCAGGCAATGGATGACTGGGGTAATGCTAGATGGTTTATAATTTAATCTGTAATAATACATAGTTGTGGATGTGGTGACACTTTTTTTTGAAATCAGGCCATGGTCGTTGTAAATAACATACCCAAACTCTAATGTATCATGATTTTATCATGGCTTTTTTTTTTGGTTGGTATTTTCTCTGTGAATGTGCCATGTCCCAACATATCTGGAATTCATGAAATATTCATCATAATGATAAGATCAAACCAATCTAGCTGATTTACTGTGCATGTCATTAATGTGAATTCAGATGCCTTCGTGTTGCCTATGTGCCTGGCTTTGTAACTCCATTCATTATAGAGCATGCTTCTTTCCAAAGGGGGCATATGCATGAGAGGATTTTTTATAATTAAAAAGTGCTCTCTGTGTTCATCTACACTATATTGATATTGTAGTTTTGGGGTTTAGGGGGGTGGAGAAATCTATGGACTATATATGAGATCTTATTAGATATAATACTTCGTTATGGGGCCTGGTTTCTAAGGCCTTTTGTAATTATTCGTTAAGTCTCATACTTTTGGATTGTAGTCCTTTTCTTTGGAGGACTTCCTCTCCCAGAGCTGTTTTTTGTAGGTCCTTTTTTGTAGACCCTCTTTTGTACTTTTTGTATCTCTTTTCATATTTTTCAATGAAAGCGTTGTTTCTCATAAATAAAAACAATTGTAGTTTTGGACTCCTAAATTCAAAATTGCACTATCATGTCTAGTAATATCTCAAACGAGTGTGCTTCCCGAAACATGATAAATGAATTGTCCTATTGATTTTTTTCACCTTTTTTTAGTAAGAAATAGAAATTCATTAAATAAATGAAATTATACCTTTTTCTCTTGGGAAGGATGAGACCAGCTATTGTGCCTTCCTTATTAGTACTTGGTCTATGGTATAGAGGAGAATGTTTGTTGGATCTGCTACAAAGATTACAACTTTGCAGTTTGAGCGAAAGAGATAGGAGTGTGGAGCTTACTATTCTGTCAAGTGATGAATGAAAATGCATAAATCCTGATTTGTGATTAGTTTGCTGATGAGTGATAAAATCCTTACCACTCTTCCATGGAAGATTTTAATAGGAAGGATTTCTAAAATAAAAAAGAATTGAGTCCACTTATACGAACCTATTTGGTAATTTTTGTCTTTATGCCATATTTCTGTAAGAAATTATATTATGTTGTGTTGTGTACAGTATATGCGAACTATTAAGTAAAGTACATAACTGAGCGAACTTGTTTTATGATGCTAATATTTTATAATCTTTATTCAAACTTTTTTAAACTACAATTAACTAACATGTTCATGTGATGTATAATTTTGATTTCTTGAGGACCATTACATCAATTGTGAACTCAGCCCGCCCACTGTCTGATGACATTATTTTCTTTTAGATATTGGAAATTGGAAAACATCTTAGATTGTCATTAGCTGTTGTGCTCTGTCATTAGCTTTATTTTTTGAGTTTCTGTATGGATTGTTTATCAGATAGTTGTGGTATAAAAAGTCAATACATAACATAGTTTACAATAGTGCTATATTTATTCTTTCTCTTTACTGTATTTAATCCTATCTGCCTAGAGAATGCTATGTATTCTCCACTTTCAGACCTTGCTAAGAGATTCTATATTCTATTATCTAGCTATGTTTGCTTAGGCATGTATTATTTTCTTTCAGAGGATGAGAACATTCCACCACTCCAGAAGGAGCAGCCAAAGAATAAATGGGATGACGAGGATGTGGATGATAATGATGTGAAGGAGTCTTGGGAGGATGAGGATGAACCTGAACCTGAACCGGTGAGAATTATTGATTCTCTTGCTAATGATGTTTCTTTCTTTGAGTGTTAATCCTAAGACTTAAGATGATGACGAAGAAGTATCTAGTTTGACTGCTAATGATGGCAATGAACTAGCCTCTAAGGGATAGTTTGGTCGGCAAAGACTTGGGGTCCCATGGTCATACTGGCTTGGATGTCTCAAGTTTGAACCTTCCACTAAGCTTGATATTAAAAACCCTTGTTGTCTCACTAGCCCAAGCCTTGAGGTGGGCGCAAAGCTCCGACCCCAGTTATTAAAAAAAAGAGAAAAAAGGGGAAAATGATGACAATGAACTATTAATGGGGTCTAAACTAGTCCAACGTTATAAAAAATTGTGATGAATCTTTATTTAAGGTTAGCCATCATTAATACTTGTTGGCAGCTTTATTATCTCCGTAGTATCCTAATATTTCCAGTAACCAAATTTGTCTCTCTTCTTTTTTTTCTCATCATAATGCACTTAGACAGGAAATCGGTCTGGTAATGGTTGGTTGTTGTAAGCTGTGCTGTAATTGGTAAAATTGTGATATTGTCTAGTTGGATAGACTTTAAATTTGTGAATACAGTCGTGTTGATTTTTTGGTTTTTTTAAGCATTTGAGAGGGACTTGACACCAACAGTTATCTCTCTTTGCCAAGGTAATAGTGTGCAAATATGATTTTGAAACACTGGGTCAGGGTGGTACAGCCAGATTTCCTAAAACTGGCAGAAATAGAAGTTCCTTTTCCTTTATTTTGGAAGTTGGTGGAACTTACGTAGAAATATGTTCCCGTTAAGGTTGGGGTTGGTATTAGTATATGGTCTTGAGAAGGTCAAAGATTCAGGGCGTGTAACCTTTAATGAAGCTCAAACCCTTTAGTTTGAGTAAGTTGCCTATTGCCAACATGCATTTGACGTATATGTTTTTCTTTTTTCCCCTTTTTCTTCCTTTCTGTTTTGTCTAACAGGCTCCAGTAGTTAAACCTCCTCCTGAAGCTGTCCCAAAGAAACCTGCCGCCAAAACTACTGAAAAGAAAGGGAAAATTGTTGAGGTAGCACCGCAACAGCCTCTAGATCCTTTAGCCGAGAAACTTCGCCAACAAAGGTAATATTAATTTTCTTTGGTCTGTAGGAACTTTTAGCTTAACTTTTATCTACTTTATGCATCTTTGGAAGGAAAATAATTGAGGCAGGGTTGAACTTGAATTTTTATGAATTGTTTTATTGCGATGGGAGAATCTTTAGAAGCACATCAGGTAACTTCTCTATTCTCCTTAGTCTGGGTGCGCAAAGATGGGCCCCTCTCCCTTTTGCTTTGAAAATGGCTGGATGGAGTATCCCCATTTTTTGAAGCTTGTTGAGAACTGGTGGAAGGAGTTGAATAGTAATGGTTGTCCAAGTTTTGCTTCTGTGCAGAACCTGAAAGGCCTAAAATTGAATATGATAAGATAGCAGTGGTGGTGGGCATAAATAGCAACAACAACGAGGTAGAATAAATAGCAGATAGCCTCGGGTGTAAAGCTGAAAGCTTAGAATCTTCCCATTTCTTATTTAGGCTTTCCTCTTGGAGGAAACCAAAGATCGTGTGGTTTGTGGTGGCAATCAATTGACAAGCTGAAAACAAAGTTAGATAAATGGAGGGGTCTCCTCCTATCAAAGGAATAGAAGGCTGATGTTGGCCCAATCAGCTCTTAACAGCCTGTCAATCTATTTGTTCTCTTTGATAAAAGTCTGCAGAAGGTTCTTAATTCTAGGAAGAAGATAATGAGATATTTTATTTGGAGTGGTGGTAGTTATAAACCTGGTGAATTGGAACCATACCTGTTTGCTCATAAAATATGGAGGTTTAGTTGGGATCCCTTAGACAAGGCTCTCCCAATGAAATGACTTTGGAGGTTTACTCAAGTGAAAGTTGCCCTCTGGAGAAGAGTTATCATATCTGTTTCATTGTTTGATATTAACTGGTGAAAGTCCAACACTCCCCAAGGCAAGGATGGAGGTAGACCTTGGGAAATAGCGCAGAAAAGAGCTAGCTGCATCTCTGATTTTACTTTATTCATGGTTAGGAATAGACCGAAGATTCATTTTTGGGAGGATGCTTGAGTGGATTCCTCTCCCATCTCCTCTAAATTCCTTAACATTTACTCTTCTTCTTTGAAACCTCTTGCTGGAGAATGGAACAAGGCTTGTTCAATAGAGAGCTTGATAATTGGGTTGCCCTAATTGACATTCTTCGGAGGGTTCAGCTGCAAGATGGTGAAGATGGGATTAAGTGGGAGTTGGAAGCAGGTGGAAGCTTCTCTGCCAAATCAGCCTTTTCAGTTTTGACTGAACTTGTGGGAGTTCTAAGGTGTAATTGGGTTAATGTTATATGGGAATACTGCCTCAATAAGAAGGTAGAATTATTTTTGTGGTCCGTTATGTACATAAACATCAATATGCAGCAGAGAAGCTCCAGATGAATTGTTTTTGTGTGTCTTATTATGATTTCTATGGAAGATGTTTGTAGAGTTTCCTTTTAGGAGGAGGATGCTTAACCTTGAAATAGAATCCAAAGTTTCCCCTTCTGATTTTGTAGTGATTTACAAAAATGCCTTGTTTACGTTGTCCCTTTTGGCACCTGCACTTACCTAGTATTTATTTGTGCATTCATTTGATTTCTGCTTCTTTCCTTATTTTGCATGTTTTTTTCTCTCCCTGAATTGTTTAAGCTGAAGATCTCGAAGATTTTCTCTCTTTTTTTGGCTTGTAGCTCATGTGAGAATGAACACGTTAGAATGATTCGAAGAGCTTCTACTTGTGTCTTTGGCATGAACTAGTGGTATGCTTTGTAAAAGATCTTAATCACTTTCTGGGGCTTTTTTTGTCTGTTTCCAAATTGTGGCAGGTTAGTGGAAGAAGCAGATTATAAGTCCACTACTGAATTGTTTAAAAAGAGAGGTGATGAGAAGACCCTCGAAAATTTTATTCCAAAATCTGAGAGTGACTTCTTGGAATATGCAGAGCTTGTCTCTCATAAACTTCTTCCCTATGAGGTACACAATTTACCTTCGTTATCTGTTTTGTTCTATGTGTGAGCAAAGCTTATTCTCATGAGCTTCCCCCAAACTCTTTGTTGCAGAAAAGTTTCCATTATATTAATCTGCTGAAGGACGTTATTAGACTGTCGATGGCTTCACTAAAAGCAGCGGATGCAAAAGACGTTGCCTCTTCTGTTACTGCTCTTGCAAATGAAAAACTAAAGGCAGAGAAGGAAGCGAATGCTGGTAAAAAGAAGACAGGTAAGCATTTGTGTTTATAATCCCCTGTTGTCTTCTATTCCGAATTATTTCAATGTGTTACAGACCAGATTGGTCTGAGGTTCTTGTTTGTGAACCGTTTTGTTGTTTCTTGTTTGTGGGGAAACCACTGCAGCTGTGAAAAAGAAGCAGCTTCATGTCGAAAAGGCAGATGATGACCTGGTGGTCAATTCGTATGATGATAT
Organism: Momordica charantia; assembly: GCF_001995035.1. The sequence continues at coordinate 1,494,921 of NW_019104505.1, forward strand.
CGATGACTACGACTTCATGTAATTGTTTCAGTTCAGCATTCTGCCTGAGTGTCACCACTATTTGACCTGCAAATGGAGGTCAGATTCTTCGGCATCATCTCCCCTTTTTAATACACCAATAGATTGATTCCTTCTCGAGTGTCGTGTCGAAATAAGGTTCTGTATTAGACTTGTGTATGGCATGTCGTTATAAATTTTGCTCCTTTTTTTTCTCTTTTTTTTTGTTCGATAGAGATGGTTTCAAGTCACCCTTTGAGAATGTAAAAGAATGCATGGTCATTTCAACTCAGATTGTTCAAATTTTGTATGTTGTGACAGATGCTTCCTTCCACCTGGATTACATTATTTTTGCAAAAGATCATTGGTTCGTTAATTATTTCATTGCATTTTTTTGGGTCCTTAATTTTATCATCCCCCCAAACTCATTAAACCATAAAAAGCGAAAATTATTTGGCCACAAGCAAACTTCCAGCTAATTTTTGGTGTTCCACAATGAAATGAATATTAAATTAAATTGGACTTTTGTTCTGAACATAAATTTCCTAGATCCAATCTGGCTTCCTCTCCCCTTTTCGTTTTTTGGTTCGAAATGCAGCATTTCCAGAACTGAGAAAAAATTGGTTTTCCATGGGGGTTGTCAAATTTCTCTGTACAGGGTACTACTGTACTACACATTTTTAATTCAATAACAGATCGAAAATTTGATATGGGTCTTATTTTTTCTCAACAATACACCTTGAATTTAGATGGTAAATTTTCGTTGCTCTTTCCATACACTTGGAATTTAGATAGACGTGCAACTTTTGGTACTTCATATTTTTAATGTTGATTTCTGGATTTCTACAATTCTTTCAACGTCTATGCATGAGAGAGAATTAAAATCAACTATAAATTCAAATACTAAAATCGTGGATTGCATTTGAATAAACTTTAAAAAACGTAGGATTATTGATCTTTTTTCATTATTAATCTTTTTTCAACAATGCAATTCGAGTTAAGGAACTGTCATTCTCACTAATTGGTAACACAAGATGATGATGATGATGGAGACTCTACCAAAGACCATGTTCATTGAATATAAAAAATCGTCACCATTTTTCACCTAAACCAACTTGGGATGTTTGACCAGTTGACTGCCTTGACATTACAAGAATGAAAGAGCCATTCTAAGAAAAATGGCATTCAATGTAGAACCAACGTTCGAGTGCAACATATTACAGACAAGAAACGTCTAATTAAGTCACCAGTAACAAAACTGCAAATGCGCACATGAATAAAACTAGGCAGCAAAAATTCATTGAACAAAAGGAAAAAAAAAATGATGTTCAAAATACATCCATCAAGAACCATCTCTTAACTTAAGAACCTGTATTTAGAACCATCAACATAATTAAAACCATATAGTTGTAAGTTGCCAATGAAGCAAAATAACAGACGAGGATCACTAGCAATAATCAAAATAATAGTACAATAATCCCTCATCCCCATGTCGTTCTTTGAAAACTACAGAAAAGAAGAGAAAAAAGAGGAACTCCCCTAATTTACTTGGAATTAGAAAGCGGGGGGGAAATTTTAGGAGAAAGACAAGCACTGTTGTTCGAGCACCGTTTCCACCCAAAGCCCAGAGTTAGCTTTTCATCAGTGTGCCTCCATCTTATATAAACTTCCACATTCACACTCAGATGCTTCCAGCTCTATTTTTAGAATTTCAGCATAAGATTTCTTCTGCTGATGAACAAATGTATTTATGGAGATCGAAACCCCCAACAAGTTTTTAATGCAATGCACTTCTACTTTTTGGCTTTGTCAGAGCCTCAAGAAACCGATACATCCAACGATCTAGCATTCCTGTGGTTTTAGCAGAGAAAATCATTCGTTTTTGGTCGAAAAAAGGTAAAGCAATGACTTCAGCACTAATATATGGGGTCCTGAGAGTGAGTGTTTCTTATATGATTAAGAAATTTTGAAACTAAGACCTTCATGATTTACTTCCCTTTGGAAGTGATCTACTTTTGTATGGTCCTTTTGCTTCTTAACATGATGATTCCAGAATCAACCACAAAATTCATCAACAATATATCGAACCTGTCAAAGCGAAGGTACCACCTAACACAGCACAAAGCCGAGTTATGAAGTGGAGAAAACTCCGTCTTTCTTCTTTGATGGTCACTGTTATTGGCGATAGATCATATAAGAAGTAAACAGCTGCACATCATAGAAAACAATGGTAAGTTTCGACTTTCGACCAGGTCTTTTAAGTGGTTTGAATAACTAAATATACACCATTTGGTCTTGTCTATAACTTTTGATTGTCAGGACTAAATATAATTCTTCTAAAGCCTATTAAACCCCTAAAACGGTAAAAAAGAAACATAGAATTCCTGACTTTACTGATCCATAATAAATTATGGAATATGAGATTGCATTAACCAACCTGGCCACGACCTATCAGAGTCAGTCATAGGCGAGAAATATTCAGTGACCGAAAATTGATTGGTCGGTAACACATCTTTCGAGATATATCTATATTCAGTTGGAACAATCTGCAATCAAACATTGAAAAACATGTTATATGGTTAAACTCCAGTGTCCATCGAATGTTGATTGTAAACCAAGAATAGCTAATAAGAGGTACACAATCAACGAAAATAAGATTCCTAACTAGAACACATTGGGCATTCAGATGCAATATGAGAATCCCATATTTTCAAAAAACAAGGATGCCATATAGAATGATATCCTGATTTCAAATAATTAGTTCAGACTGCAATATGAACTGCACTGGGTACCTTGGACTCTGGAAATATATAATTACTGGAAAACAAACGCTGATGGTAATAGCTGATAATTAGTTGACTTCTAAGCAAAGAGAAGAGCATTCTTTTAAAATTTCTTAATGAAAAATACAAAATATCAAATCCTTCCTCCATTCAACTTCCTCCATGTGAGATACAGGAGATGACTTCCTCTACTTACCATGGAAAAGAAACTTCAACTTCTTTTACTACCATGGAAGAGATGGAAGGAGAGACAGAGAGAGAGTACAAAATATGAATCCTTAACGGAGAAACATAAAGGTCAAAATAATGAATCTGGATCAGTTTGACAATTTGCCAGTCAATTTCCTCCATGCGTGATACAGGAGATGACTTCCTTTACTTACCAGAAAGGAAACTTCCAACTTCCCTTGCTTACCACGAGAGAGCGAGAGAGAGCCCTCACCTCCAGCTTCAGTATGTGCAGTAATAGACATTAAATCATCTTGCAAACTATGAAATAAAAAATTATGCACAAAACGTATCTTAAAGGTGGTGCATGAGTTTCTACCTTTATATAATATTTAAAGGTCCCACTTGTGTCATGTAAAACTCGAACTGTACCATCAAGTGGGTTGTGAATTCCAGGGTACTTTGGCCCAAAAGACAAATCATGAATCATGTGACTGACATTTACATGTTTTGGTCCTTCAAATATCTGAAAAAAAAAAACAACAGAAAAAGATCTACCTAATTATTAGAAAGAACAGTGAGATGGAACCTACTTCACAGAAAGATGCTGCAAAAAGAATAAAATAAAAGACAACACATCCTGAATTAGAATTAAACTTCCAATGTGGTGTCTATTTCTACAGCATGAACCCAAGTTAATATACATTGGAGGGAGATGAAGATGAGGGTATAGTGAAATTAGGTGAACTGACCATTTGAGCCACAAAAATGTTTAAGCCATGAATTGAAATGTGAAAGTTCCCAGCAACCCTCTGAACATCTAGAACTCCATAAACCTGAAACAAAGGTTGCACTTGTCTTTTAATTATGAACCAGCACGTAAACAATCTAACAGGAATTTTGCATCTGGATTACCCGACAGCCTTCTCCTTCTGCTAAGGCTTGCTTAACCTTTTTGACCAAATTTTCAGCAGCTTGGTCGAACCCATGTGCATGAAGATTATCTTTGTTCTTGTCATGATCTGTTAAAAAGTTATTTATAAATGACGATATTTTGATGCAAAGAGTGCGATTAGGAAAACAAAATACCGATTAGCAAGTTCCAACAGGGTAGACAAAATTGTTGGGAAGTAAACTGAATGCATTTAATAACCTCCCGATTCACAATTTAATTATACAACAGATTTTGCCTTCTTATGAAGTCCGCAACCAGGCATCTCACGATATGGAGAGTGTTTAAATCTATCCAAATTGAAAAGTCGTAGGTACTCAAATTAAGCTCACTAAGATTCTTTTATAAATATAACATTTAAAATATGGAATATGTGCTAAAAAAAATACGCATGAATATATATTTATTCAATAAATTACTTAGATGTCTATTGCTATTTCAAAGAAATAATAAAGGGCAAAATACATTTTCGGTTCCTGAGGTTTGAGGTAGATGTCTATTTGGTCCCTGAAGTTTCAAACTGAACACTTTTGGTCCCTGAGATTTGAGATAGGTGTGTAATTGGTCCCTGAAGTTTCAAAATGAACACTTTTGGTCCTTAAGATTTAAAGTAGATGTCAACTTGGTCCCTGAACTTATAAAATGAACACTTTTTGTCCCTGAAGTTTGAGAAATAGTTCTAAATGGTCCCCGATTTTTTTACTGTCAATTAATTAATATTAAAATGACATTGCAAATTGTAATTAAATGATTATGTCCAGTATGAATAGTGAACGGCGGCGGCAAAGACGTGGTGGTCGTCGGAAAAGGGTAGGAGAAAGAGAGCGGAAGAGATGAGAAGATGAGAGAGAAAAAGTACCATCACCTACATATATTATTTAATTAATATAATTTGTCACATCAGCAACTACAATAAACAATTTAATTGCAATTTGCAATGTCATTTTAATATTAATTAATTAACAGTAAAAAAATCAGGGACCATTTAGAACTATTTTTCAAACTTTAGGGACCAAAAGTGTTCATTCTAAAATTTTAGGAACCAAGTTGACACCTACTTTAAACCTCAATGACCAAAAGTGTTCATTTTGAAACTTCAGGGACCAATTAGACACCTCTCTCAAACCTCAGGGACCAAAAGTGTTCATTTTGAAACTTCAGGGACCAAGTAGACATCTACCTCAAACCTCAGGGACCAAAAATGTATTTTGCCCAATAATAAATGATAAAAAGACATCTTAGTCAAATGTACTCAAGAAAAGTTGAAGATTATCTTGATTTACTAAGATGCACAAAAGGTGATAATAAAACAGCCAAGAAGCATCCAAGGTAATCACCTAAGTAGAAGTGCTAGACATGAAAGATTGTTGGACACACCTAGCTAACCCTGCCTATGGCAACTGCTTGGGCTTGCATAAGAAACACAGGTCTCAAAGTTCACCTGAGTTTGAAATTGAGACAACCATTTGGCCCTACAAATTTGATACTTATAGAAGCCATGGGATATTAACATCTCAAGGAAGGCATGCAAGAGGTGGGCATTAATCCCATGACCTCTTGGTTGAATTGAAGACCGCAATCAGTACACCAAATCTTTGAGGAAGTTTCAAAAGGCTAGTTTTGACGTTTATTCAAAAAGTTTGTGATGTAACTACCTGTCCTTTATTTAAGTTAGCTAGCTAGTTAATTAGTAACTCTCTTTTAGTTTAGTTAGTTAGTTGTGGAAGCCTTTTAGTTTAAAAGGTCTTATCCTGCTCCAGCCCTTGCCTATAAAAGGAGCTTCTGTATTCAACCTAAGCTTCATTCAATAATAATCTACCTTCTTAAATTGGGTTACATATTGGTGTAAGAGCACCCAAATCTTGGGATCAATGGCGGGCAAGAAAACCCCCACCACCATCGTAGGAGATTAATCTCTCGCCAGAAAAGAGGTGGATCAAACTACTGTCCTCTCACCTCACAACACGACTCACTTACTGTTAGTTGAAGAAATTGTGGATAACATCAATAGGAAGGTGGGTGAGATACAACAAGTACTGATTTCAATTTCGGAGCAACTTAAAGATTTGAAACTGAAACAATGATTTGATCATGGGGAATAAAGACAAGAGAAAGACATCAACAAGATCAACCATATGTCAAACCAAGAATGCCACAAGAACCAAGGGATGTCCAACAAGAAATAAACCGCAATCCCCTGTATCAAAGAAGGATCGATTTAGACTTGTCCAGTGGGGAAGATGATATCCCAAACCCAATGGATGACACGCGAGTAATCCGATACCCTCAACAACAATTCCATGAAACCAGTGAGTACAAAATGAAAATCGATTTACCGAGCTTCAATCGGAAAATGGATATTGAGAGATTTCTTGATGGGGAAAAGAATGTTGAGAATTTTTTCAGATACATGAATACACCAGAAAGTCAAATTGGTTGCCCTCAAACCCAGCTTCAGCTTGGTGGGATCAGCTGGAAACAAATAGGCATCAATATGGGAAACGTCCAATCCGAAATTATTCAACCTTAGCTTCATTCAACAATTAGCTTATCTTCTTAAATTGGGTTATATCAGTTTATGGGTAAATGTACTTTTAGTTACTGCTTTATCTTGGTGTGATGTGAATATTACTATCCTTTTAACAATTATAGTTTAAATGATCTCTTGTATTTTGGATGAACTTTTTTGTATTCTCCATTGGCTTGGGGTTGGCTTTCCTCCCCATATTATGTAATTTTCATTCTTCAAAGTCTATAAAAAAAAGGGATAAAAAAAAAGTTCGTGGGTGAGATTGGATTTCTCTTCTCAAAACATCTCACCTTGAAAGAAAGGAAATGGGGATTTCCCCTTCATTGAGATAACTCAAAATGGATTTAAGATATAAAGAAAGCAGTAACACTTTCTTTTATTTTGATGGTTGATTGACAGTATAATATATTTAAGTATACCAGAAGAAATATAAGAAAACAAGACAACTTTATCGACCAATAAGTATGTGGATAGTGGAAAAGGGCAGTACCATGCTTGTGATCAGCGTGTTCCTTCTCCACAAGGTCAGACAAATATTCAGTGCCAATGATAAAGCCATTGCTGTTAAGACGAAGCTGCAGAAAGCCAAAAACTCTGAACTGATCAGCATACATATAGATTAGGGAATTACTTCAAAATTATGCATGTAAAAATACCAAAGAATGTCTGCTGGGAACCACAAACAGTTATTAAAGTTCAAAATGGTTGGATATATTTTGTAAATGCTATGACCCAGGGATATCAATTCTGGAGTTTTCAGTTTCTTTTTTTCCCTTTTTGGAAAAGAAAAAAAACTTCCATTGATTTCATGAAAAGGAACCACATTCTTTGGCAGTACTTTTTTCATTGCTGATTCTCTCCACCGAGTCTGTTATGTGCTCCAGCTAGGAATTTCTTATGTTAGTCATCGAGAATGGTGATATAAAAAGCTGTAACGTTTAAAACATTTCAATATAATTAAGATGACTGTTTCTATAGAATAATTCCGAGAAGATATTACTTCTACATACACTTGTCACTCTCTTTCCACTTCCCAAGGTAGAATGAGATGGTTGGCAGCAGTATACAATTTGAAATCCAGCTTAAGTCTCATACCATAACATTTGATGATGCAGAATGGTTTGTTATTGCCTTCGCATTTAGTGAAAAATTATGTGTTCTATCCAAAAGAACTATTGGACAGTGCTGTTATTTCTTCTTTCTCCCATGTA
>NW_019104505.1:1502691-1528339 GCF_001995035.1 Momordica charantia
TCCACTTCATGCTTGCCTGACATGTCGATTGCATCTACACTTAAGACTGAGAAACAACATATAACAACAGAGCATTATCACTCTAAAACAATAGTATATATATTATAAGCAAAACAATTTCCTGAAACCAAAAGCACATGATTAAAAGCATCTAATACTAACCATCACAAGGTAAAGAAGGAAAGGTCATATTTATGTGAATGGGAAGAGTTTCTCCACGTTTCAAATCTACAGACATCTGTCATAATAACATAGTTAAACTACCGAAAAAATATTCTAAATGAATACGGTTCCAAGAATAGGAAAATATAAGTTAAACATTACAATGATAAAATCAAACTACTGGGTCACCATTAAATTGGTTAGACTCGTGGATAATCAGTATTAATAATTAAGCTGCTTTTAAGATACTTTAGATTCAATACTATAAAATCGATCCTCAATGCCTTGCCCAAGGAAATTACAACACCTAGTGCCTTATGGATACGAATCACATCCAACCTGATCTTGCCCAAGGATATTACAACACCTAGTGCCTTAAGGATATGAATCACATCCAAGCCACAGCATGGAATCTACGCAGAAGGCAAATGTTCACAACTGCTAAGCAAGATAGTTGTGCATAGGCAACACAGATGAGCTAGCATTCAACACATGCATGACAGCAGACAAATGTGCAGAATGAGGCATAGGAGAGGTCCTTAAAACTATGCCAAGGATCAATAGGGCTGACGTGGGAGTATGCATTGAGAATAAACATTCCTGTATATGTGTAAGTGTAAATAAAGGTTGAGTGTTGCCAATGCCACGTACTAGGCATGCATTCTAGGTGAAATTTGTACCACTTGAGCACGTATGTATGACTAGAACTTGGTTTCATTGCCTCAAGCTCAAGGTGGACTTTGCATTGGGAAACTAATTAGAGAAATGAGGCCATGTTAACAAAATGGATCAAGTGGCTCTATAATGATGGTGATTCTCTTTGGAAGACATTTATTTGAGCAGACTGGATGGATCACATATGGTTTCCCAAAAAGTACAATTACAGTAGCTCAAGAAGTCTATGGAAGTTGGGAGACCTCTTCAACCAATATATTGAAATTTTTGTTAAAGATTGACTACAAAACAAACAATGAGTAAGAGGTCGTCTAGGTCATTGATAGGAAAGCAAATCAACAATCAGTTTTTCCCTAAAGATAGGAGGAAGGCAAAAAGGTCTATGGAGTGGAGTTACTTGCATCCACACGGCGATGAGTACCATGTGAGAACTGTGGAGTCACTTACTAGAACTCCATCTTGCATATGCTAAATGGAAGAAAACAAAAATTAGAATGGAGAAAAATATGTCAAAATCTTTGCTAAAACAAAAATTCCTAAAACAGAGAGAAATATCTTTTGGGTTCTTGTCCAAATCTTTGCCTCGTCTGGGTGCTCTACTACGAAACCTTTTTTAATTATGGAGTGACTCAAATCTTCACCAATTGGGTTCCTTTTTGTAGCCTTTTGGTCTGCGGGGATATCTCATCTCCTCTTTTTTGTTTCTCTCTCTTTGATAATGAAAGTTTCTTTTCTTAAAAAAAAATAATAATAATAAATAAATAATAATAATGGAGAAAATATGGTGAGTCTACTAGAAGGGATGAGGCCACTACTACACAAACAAGAGGAGACATAATGAATGGTCACTGAGCCAATGGTACAAGCCAAATTAGGCAAGGGAAAAACAACCATGGTGGAGCCCTGTATTCAACAATGCTTCTTCTCAACCTCTCAAATTGAACGGTAAAAATCTCAATGTACCATCCAAATGATTAAATACTTTTTTTATACCTATATCACATTTTCCAACCCTAACCTTCTGACAACTTGTTCTCCGAAGAACGTTGAAGAATTCAACGAGAGACATTACAAGTCACTGTTACTGATAGGAGTGTTCATGGGTTGGCTTGGGTTGGGTTGAGGTGCTTTTTAGACACAACCCAATTGTTCGGGTTGAAAATTTATACAACCCGAACAACCTTTATTAAATAATAAACCCAACCCAACCCAATCATGAAATTTTTGGGTTGGGTTGGTTCAGGTTATTCAGGTCACTTATTCAAAATATTGTAAAACAAAAAAATTAAATGATAATATCTTGTACATTTATTTATATATTGTCTAACATGGAATCAAGATCTGTAAGTTGATGTTTGTTTATATGGCGAAAAAAGTACACTCCAAAAGCTGAAAAAAGTTGTTTTTAAAAGTCGTTGTAAAATAAATAATCCATAAAGATTTATTGAATGAAATAAAATTAAAATAGATATCACTATATATAATGTTAATGGTGAGAAAAAGAAATAGTTTAAAAATTAATAATAAGTTTGGGTTGGTTCGGTTCAACCTAAACTTATTTTAGGCAAACCCTTGAACCAACCAACCCAACCCTCGGTTGATTGGTTTTTATGAGTCATCAAGTTTTTTAAACACCCCCAGCTACTGATCCCATTTCAACCTAATATAGAAAGAAGAGAACTTCCTCTTTTCTTACTTTGAAACCAAACCCCAAGAACCATCAAAGGACCTGATAAAGAAGAGTTTATTTTCTCCACTATAGCTACAACCATCCCTATCTAACAAACAATGCCATTAACACCAACTAATGATAGGGTTGAAGGAAACTGAGAGGACTAAATCTGAGTGAGCATCCTTTCTCACACAAGTTAAACTAACCCTTCTGTTCAATTTTTTTCCCTCACTGACAATTAGAAAGCTTATACAGCAGGCATGTTTCAAGGTTTTGGATGTTCCACGGGTATTTGGTTGGGCTGCCAAGAATTATACTTTCTACCTACTACGTGGTCCTGGATTATTATGGATCAGTGTTGTCAAAGCAATTGTTAGGCATCTGGATAGAGAGGAATCTGTGCATATCCAAAGGCAAACAAGTTTATAGGGAGAGAAGTTTAGAAATTATTAAATATTATGCAGCTTCTTGGTATGTTCCATATAAGGAATTTAGCAACCCATATCCAAAGGCAAACAAGTTTATAGGGAGAGAAGATTAGAAATTATTAAATATTATGCAGCTTCTTGCTATGTTCCATATAAGGAATTTAGCGACCATTCTTCTAAAATAATTGATTCTTGTAGGGGTGCTTTATCAATATTCCTTAGGATTTCTCTTACTTGGGATGACTTCACGTAATACTACTAAGGGGAGTTCATTTAAACTCTTTAGTAACTCATCAAATATCAATAACCAAATTTTGCTTACGCTGCATGAAATAATGGACCAAAGTTTCAAGTCCCTGGCTATTTGTTTCATCAAGTACTCTTGTATCTTAATCTATCAAATAAATACAAAATCTGAAGGAAAATGTGATTGGGTGGCAAATAAAGAGGATGCAAACCTGATGAACAGTATAGGTGGAGAGATAATATCTCAGTTCGTGCAGAAAAAGTGTCGCCATTATGACCAATCCAATAACAGACACTGTCAACACAAATAAGAAAAATTATCAGGGGAACAGAAAAGAACAGAACAACTGAGCATATGTATACCATCTTAAAAAATATCCAAATGGGTAGAAGAGAACTCTTGCAAAATGAACAATCAGTTCGTTTGCACAATAATATAACAAAAGATTAAAGAAACACCCGCAACAAATGATAAAAAGGTGAGACTGCCATTTTTCCCCGAACTTAATATGCATTTAATTTTTCCACCATTCTGGCGATATTTTGAAATATAAAGAAAGGACAAATGTCATGGTTGGTTGATGGACATACAAGAAGAATGATTGGATCCGTGAACAAGCATAAAGTTAAATATAATGGGCATTGCACCAATTCTACAGTTCTAGTATGTCATTGACTCATTGTACAAGAACAGAAAAATTCTTATCGAGGGGAATGAATAGAATGTGCCATAAATTGCTAAAGGCAGAATAAAAAGCATAAATTGTCCAATAAAAAACATCGGGAAAGTAAAAATACAAAGAGAGAAGCATGGCATCTAATGTTACCTAGCGCCCCGGTTTGTGTTTTCTGCAACAAGTGCTCTTCCGCTCGAGGAAACGCATCCAGACTCTTTATAGTCTGCTTTAAACCCATCTTTACCTCCTATCATTCGATAAATTACGCAAAAAACGTCATAAAGGATAAACAACAATCTTTAACAAATATCTCGCACATCTAAACGGAGAAATTCCAACGAATTCCATCAACAGAATTGAAAATTCAGAATTCGGAAAGCGCCCAATACAGAGATAGAGAAAACCAATAAGACCCAGAACTCCAAATACATAAAATCCAGAACCTCAAAGATCCGTTTCGATTTAGAGATAGAGCTGGGATTTTCCGGGAAACCTTATTCCGTAGATTTTGAAAAGAAGAAAGAAAAAATTGGAGCAGAAATCAAACAATAACAACAGCAAGTAATGAAGAAAAGTACGAATCAGAGGTGTTGTACCGAATGGGGAGGGATGCAGAATAGGCGCGTTGAGAATCGAAGAAGTCCAATGTGGGGGATTTTGCTCGAGGAAAAAACCCAGCGATGGAATTAAGATTAATTTGTAAATAGATCATACACACCTTAGCCTGCGCCGAAAATATTAACCGTGCATTACCTTTTTTAGAATCGTAAATTCTGATCGTTTCCTTTGCAAAAAAAAGAAAAAATTCTGATCGTTTCAAAAAATATATACATACAATAATAATAAAATACATAAATAAACAATATATATATATATATATATATATAATGACCCCTCTAAAAAATTTCAATTACGAGCTCTGTCTGAGTTGAGCTGGGCTAAATTGACCCAAGGAAGTAACGGTCCCACCCTGCATACTTCAAATTTTGCAAGTTTGGTCCAACAACTCAAATATAAGTTGATTGGGTTTAATTCGATGAACTAAAGTTTGATCGACTTGGAATTGACTCATATAATAATTTAATTTTTAAACTCATGGAAATTGACTCATATAATAATTTAATTTTTAAACCCATGAAATTTAAATTCATTTACTTAATATTCGTCTTTTGTTCATGAGATGGATTAAAGTTGGATTTGTTTTTTGTTTTATGTTTTTTTAAAAAACAAAAATAATATACATGTGAAAACTGAAAACCAAACATATGTTTTATAGTCATCTATTATTTTCTATTTTTAAAAATTATAAAATTAAAATATATATTAGAGATAGAAAAACCTATATAAAATATTAGAGGTGACAACAATGTGAAGGTAGGAGTGAGGATGTCCTCTCCCACAAATTTTTTAATTCTCATCTCCAACTGGTTCTCTTATTTCCGGAATCAAGGCCCAAATGCAAGAGCCCTCATTTGGGGGTGAGGATGAGAAAAATTATTGGTTTAATAATTAATTTTAATATTTATATAATTTAAAAATAAAAAGTAATAAAGATATATAATTTATTTTATTTTACTAAACAGTTATTATTTACTCGTATAAATACTTAGATTAATATTTATTCACGTCAAAGCGAACATAGCTCAACAATAGTTGACATATATATCTAACCAAGAGATTGTGAGTTGGATAATTCATTATCACTCCTGAAGTGAGGACTTGACTCTACAAAAATTGTTGCCGTCTCTTGAGAGTTAGATAAAAGTTAGAAAAACAAATTAGTGAGAGAAAAGTTAAAGTTAAGAATGGAAAATTCTAGAGAGGGTAAAGTTGAGAGAAAAGAATGCGTTAAAGAAAAAAATAGAATGAGAGAGAAAAATTATAACGGAAACACAAATTAGAAAAAAAAAATTCAAAATGTATGTATTACATAACGTAAATAGATAGAAGGAGAAAGAAAAGTAAAGAAAATTGAACGAAAATACATTTAGATAAAGAAAAGATGAAGATATATTTCTTAGAGAATCAATGGACTAGAAGAAAAGTTATACAACATAAAATTTGATAAAGAAAAAAGTTCAGAAAAATTTAGACAGATAAAAAAAAGTGATATATTAGAATAGAAAAAGAAGAAATAAAAATATATGCAAATAAAAAACTTTGGAGAGGAAGAGAAATATTTTAGATAAGGAAAAATAAATTTTGTTAGACATTAAAATTTAAGGAGAAAAATAGTTTAGAGCGAGAAAAAAAGTTTTTTAAAGAAAAATATGTAAAACAAATCAAGTATTTGAATAAAAAAGAGATTCTCAAAAAAAACAAAAAAAGAATTTTAAAATCTGGCTTTTTTCCTTTTTATAAAATTTACCAAGGATTTTAAAATCAAAGGCAAAAAATTGAAATGGTTACCGAATTTGTTTTTCGAAACAAAGAAACTACAAACAAAATGAACAATGAACGAAAATTCAATTTAAATCCCATGCTGTGAAAGTGATAGAAATCTTAGACGAAACGTGTTAGAATATTATTGGATATGAGACACGTGCCTGTGCAACGTGGAGTTCCAGTAATTTGTGTGGACAAACCAACAAATATAGTATTATAATCTTATCCATCGGAAAAACGACACCCGAGTCATTGACTCAGTTCACAACTCACTATTTATTGATTCACCAGATTCGCCGGAGGCCCTTGAAAATGGGCGAGCCGTACGACTCCGATGACCGGAATGGCGCCGTGACGGTTGAGGAAGAAGATGGAGTCAGTTACAGTTCCAAAGGAGTGCGCAGTGAGGATCAGACCGTCTACGAGCCTCTCCGCCGTCTGATCGCTGAGATTTTCTTCCCCGATGAATTTAAGGGCACTTCTCTGTTTCACCGTGTTAAGCTTTCCGTCGCCGAGAATGGTCCGGCCGTTGGCCAGGCTTGCAGAAACGTAGGTCGCGATGTTCTTCGCTGGACTCGCAGGGGCAGTCCTCTTCGAGCTCTCCTTGTTATCTCCGTGAGTATTCCACATGATACCAAATTGAGATTGTCAATGCTTTTTTCTCATATAGTGAATGGATTATATACTTTGAATGTTGGAAATTTGGAATTTATTGCTCAAATTATTCCTTCTCTGTTGTTTGTTCATCTATGTTTGAAGGTTCCGGTTGATCTGCACTGGTTTTTTTCTTAATAGGAATTCATTTTCGTGGTAACTAATGTTATTTGTCTTGATCTGCTAGAGACTAGTCTTTTAATCTAGTTATAACAATTCCTGACCTAAGCAAACGACTTCGGAGAGGACTCTAGTGGTAGTGTTTTTGATGATTGGAGAAAAGATTTCCATCATTTTGTTTCGATCCATTTGCCAATAGTCTTACTTTGTTGTGCACATATTTGTAGCTGAACCAAAAAAGCCTTCAGTCTGTCTATTGTAACTCATTTCAGCCCACAAATGTGAAACATTGTCCACCCAACATTTGAAGTGAGATTGGCAGTTTGTTGTTGGAAAATAGAGATTTCATTAACGTAAACGTTAACGTTATGATTCCTGAACTTGTGACAAATGTTAGGTTTCGTGTGAGATAGATATAGGATCTTCATAGATACTTTTATAGTTGGAGACCATTTCTGAAAGATTGTTAAATTTCTGGATCCATATGAAGTTCCCTTACGTTATTTTGTGATTTCACTTGTTTCTTATTAGCGGTGTGTTGAGAGTTGTTTGTTCCTTTTGGCATTGTTATGGGTTGCTCGACCCCCTCTTTGAAAACTTCTGTTAATGATTTTTTTTACCATCTAAAAATATGATAAATCAGGAATAAATGATAGGAAGTGTTATTAATTAGTATTAAAAAAAAAAAGATAGGAAGTGTTATTAACAATTGAGAGAAGAAAATATTCTGTCGACCCTTGGAAGTCAAGGAGGGTGCAACTGTTGAAATGATATAAAACACAAGCCAAGGTTCCTAGAATAGTTTGGTACTGATGCTTGATGCTGGTCCTTTGACGCTTTTATTTGTTTTGATCTGTTGCAAGATTTTCGTTGCACTTATTCCCTCCACACACTAACGCAGACTGATGCCCATTTTTAGTCCTCCCCCCTCTGAGCACCCCTTTAAATTGTTAAACATTTGGAATTGCTGCAGGTTGGGACTATTGCTCTTCTTGCATTGACGGGATTGCTCATCTTTCTGCTATTCTTTCTGGCAGCAACTCTGAATGCCATTATCATTTCTCTTCTCGTTTCCTTGGCTGCAGTTGGAGGCTTCTTGGCTCTTTTCTTTGCCTGTGTAACGGCTGTATACATCGGAGCCTTAACAGTTGCTGTGTTTGTTATATCCACTGCAACATTCTCTGCAATTGTAGCAGTGTTGGTTGCCACAGGTAACAACTATACATAGACACTTATCTAAATTATATTCCTTGAAAATCTCTATATTGTATTAACATGAATCTCTACGTACTGGTTTGACATGGTCTGGGTTTCTCAAGGAAAAAATGAGTATGTAGTTCAAATATCTGCATCGATGTGTTCAGCTTTCTAGCTTGTTTCTGCTCTCTCTTTCATTGAGGGTATTACGAAAGTTTAAGACTCATGTCGCTGCTCTACCAAACAATTTGGATGGTTTCCACCAAAGAATTTTTGCCTTCAATTCCTAATTAGGTAGTTTGTGGACTTTGCTCTCCACGGTGCTATCAGAATAATAGGTTTCATGCTATGTCAATCAATCTCGGCGTAAGCACAGCATGCCATACACTAATCAATTATATGGCTTTTATAATTCTACAATTCCCACTGTTTTTGTTCCTCTTCATAGGAGGATTAAACCTTGTGGCAATTATGCACTGTTTAAATTTATTTCCTTGCTCTGAAAATTCAGGTTGGATTGGGTTCTTCTGTGTGGTTTGGCTGGCAGTACGGAGAAGTTTTGGCTTTGCTAAGCAGTCATTGAGCGCAAGCAGTTCAGCAATTTCGGCATTTTCTTATGCTAGGCGTGCTCACAAAGACTAGGTAATCTTATAGATAAGGAATTAAATGAATGCTGCAAGTTGAGATTTGTTATTGCTTGAAACTTTTTGGAAGATCTGCTGCATACGTTGTGTTGAGTTTGAAGGCCTAGGTAGTGTGTTCTTAACGTGTATTTGTTATGTAAATATTCCTTTAAAAGTTTGAGTTTTAAGTTGCATTATAAATAATACTATTTTATGTGTTCCTTTGTTAGTGATGGAAGTATCAATATTGAAAGATGGAGCTTCCGAGAAATATTATCATAATTTAAGTAAAATACCAACTTTAAGCTTCTTCTACTATGTACAGTAATTGTGAAAAATTAAAAGGACTAAGATGAAAATTTAATGTATAGTTTGTACGAGTTTTTCTTTTCTTTTAATAAATAAGTTATATGTCGGTTTCGATTCTTCGTCCTGATTATCAGTTTTGATGAACCGACTCCAACTGAATTAGTGGTTAGACCAGCTGACCGACCAATGGTCAGTCGAGTTGATTTTTTGGAATTTTTGTTCAACCCTATCTCAGGGATGAATCTTAATCTTGATACTGATCTTGAATTATACGAACCTTGTTTTTGAATCAAATGTCTTATACATGATGAGCATTATACATAACAAACACGAATGCTCCTTTTTCTGGTTGTACTTTTTTAATCAAAAGAAGTTTAAAAGCCAACATATCAACTATTTCTAATTATGCAAAACATCTCTAACTAAATATGTTGCTACTTGCTAGTCTGTTGGTTTCTTCAAAGCATAGTCCAATTTTCAGGCACTAATTTTTGGTGGATCACCTCTAATTTGTGCCCCGTTGCAAGAGTTCAAAACAAGAAGTTTCTGTTTGGAGGGTGTGTTAATTTCACTCATATGTTTAGCAGAATAAAACTGTTAGCTATATTGTTTCGCACTTTCAAGTATTTTCTTGATTTCTCCAATTTCTAGAAACCTTATTGATAAGGTCAAATATCCCATCAAATAATATATGAGAGAAAAGGAGCGAGTTAATAAATCACGACATAATTAACCTAAGTTGCATTAAGCATATTGAAGGATAAAGCAACAACATCAACAATGAAACAATGAGATGGATCTTACCAGACTAAGGTTGTGTATAGTCCTAAGAAGTCTTACGTTGGTTACATTATTTTTTTGGTAGAATCAAGAATGAACTTCAAATATCACATATAAACGAACTTGAAATGAGGCTTATCGTGTTAAAAAGAGTTAGATTTTTTCGATTTTTTCTAATGAGATGATTGGTAAAGAAATATTTTCAAGTGAAGCACTTATTTTATAAGAACGTTTAAGAAGGAAACGCCTAAGCAACTTTTTAAGTATTTTTAAAATGTTAAAATCACTTTTCATTCTTCCAAAAGGTTTTTCAAACCCACCTTAATGTATATGGACAAAATCAACACATCTAAATACTAGCTAGTGGCTAGAAAATAGTGAGGGTTGTTAGGATAGTAAGAGCACTGCATAGGAAGGATTTGAGTAGGAAATAAATAATTATAAAACTTGTTTTGTTTGGATTATCATCTATAATCTTCTAAAAGTCTCAACTTTATCTATAATATATATGTATATATTATTATTATTTTTTTCAATCAAGTGTTTACTAAATATTACTCATATTGAATAATGATGTGACATCGCGACAAATATTCAAAAAAGTAGAAAAATACAACCTCTAACAAATATTCCTTAAGAGGTACGTAATGGTGGTGGGAGGACGGCCATTATTATAGGTAGCCGGCCCATAAAATTAGGCAAAAAATTCATAAAATCATAGGCATGTTTTAGAAATGTTTTCAACAAAAAAAAAAAAAAAATTACCATTCATGATTCAATTATGATCGAAATTATATCTTACTCTTTGTAATCTCTTTTCTTTGAATTAATTAGTTTACAAACATTGATTGAGATGGGCTGTTGAAAATCCTCAACCAATCTAGCAACTCTTTAACCACAAGAAAAATAAATCTTTTTATATTGAAAAAGTTTGAAGATGTGAGAACTCAATAAATGGCCATGTTTGATCATTTACATTGTAATAAATTCAACCCAATATCTCTATTTGCTTTTAATGCAAGTAATTGGGGAAAAGGACTATGTCTCACACACAAGTGTCAAAAATTGGTATATAGTTTAGGACCTTTAGCATTCAAATAGATATTCTCAAATCTTCTAAGAAATGTGATCCCACCAAAGAGACAAATAATGTGGCATTTATTACACAATATTTTCCAATCAATGAACAATCCAATCAATGGGATACTCCTTGAACCAAGTGATTTTGGTTTTTATTTTGAAATGATTTAAATCCATTTCAGAATTCCAAAAATGAAAATAAATGATTGAGTATCCAAGTGACCATATGTTTATTCCTTTTAAAGGAAGAAGACAAGTGGAGATTTTTTTCTTGCTGGTATTTATTTTTTTGTTGAAAATTTGTGTAGGGGAAGGTGAATGATACATAAAATTAGAGCACAAAAAAAGTTGAAATTAATTGTACAATTATTATTATTATTATCAGAACTAAACTTGGAATTTCAAAGTTTTTTTTTTTGAACCCCAATTGAAGATGAAGTTAATATAATTTTCTTTCATTCCTCTTTCAATTTTTCTTTCTGATATAATTAATTAGTTCCTCTTACAAGTTTTTCTCTTAGAGCATAGTTTTCAAATTCCTCTCTGGAGTCAAAGTTAAATCTCACCGAAAGACTACTTTAATCATAATTTCATTATTGGAGTAGTAGGGTTGATTCGTGTCATCTTATTATTATATGTCGTTGTATTTTGAGGTGGATGAAGATGTATCTTTAAGGTATCTGCAGACATTTTATTAATCATGCGTAGTACAATTTTTAGTTTGTAGATACATATATTTTTTTTTTTGGACTTTTCAAAAGAAAAACCTTATTTGCTAACATATATAATTCTACGTCGACGAGTACGAGAAGAGAGAGGAAGATTTATAATATAGAAGGAAAGACAAAATCTCCTAATCGGTATGAAGTTAAATATAGATCATTTGGTCGAGGGTTGGACTTGTTAAAGAGTGCGACGAGTTGTTGGCATCGGTTATGTATCAAAAATGAACTTTGGTTAGATAGCTAGATAGTGAGCTAGGAGAAAATGAGGTATAATAAACTCCTAAATTTGTTTGATATTTTACTTCTTCATTTTACTTTTTTTTGTCTTTCTTTTCTATTAATTTTGAGTTGCAATGCTCCTCTTGATAAGAAAGTTGACTGCTTTGAGTCGAAAATTCGAGCTACAATAGAAACTAATGTAGATAAGAATAAAAACTCTTAATGTAGTTGTTGAATAATTTGACTGAGGCTCGATGATGCAATTTGTTCGAGGAGAGAATTGTCAGTGATGTGAATATATTCCGACATCGGCTAGAAGAGGGAAAGGATATCCCCAATATAAAAAATAAGGATAAAGCTTCTATCAATAATGAAGCATTTTGGGTGAAAAAAGAATAAATTTATGCAAAATATTTGAAAAACCAAAATTAAATTATACCGAACCTAACTACCCCTATCTTTAAGAAATAATATGATGTCTTAATTATCGTTAAGCTAAACTCGCAGTTGGGTGGATTAGATTTTCGTTTTGTGTTCCTTGACTAATCAAATCCATTTAATAGGAAAACTTTTAACTTTTCAAACTTTTATTCCAACTCAAATAATTCATAAAATGATTTTATGAAGCCAAGGAGAGAATTAATGACCTAAAAGAGAGTGGAGATGGAGAAAGAACTTTTGATCCGTCTCTTCAAAGTTTGATTCATTTCCACGCGTAAAGTTATGAAATTGTCCAAAGGGAGAGAGATCGAAAGTTCAAAAATTACAGGAAGGAGCATTTAATTTAATTTTATACTAATTGCCATATTTTCCACATATTAGGGATTAGTACATTGATATGTTATTTAGACACTATAATTACATAAAAAAGATGAAAGGTATAAAATTTACATTTTTGTCATAAAACAATCTCATTTAAGATGGTACCTATTATCCAATTTACTAGTGTATCCTTTTGTATCTACCTCTTAATATTAATTAATTTTTAAAATCCAAAATTGGTTACTTAGGTCACATTTTAAATTCCTTAAATTTTGACTAATTAGACTTTTCCAAAAGTAAAAAATACCAAATCTCCAAAATCTTCATCCAACTTTTCTTCTTCCGCTGTTGTTCTGTTTTCGTCCGTTCTTTTGTCTCCAGTCGCCGTCTCCATTCTTCTTCGTCGTGGGAACAGTCCGTCTAACTTCTCCTTCGATTCCGGTCGCCTGTCCATTATTTCCGTCCGTTTATCCCGAGGTTTCTTTTTCGTCGTCGGCCGCTCGTTGACCACTCAAGCCCTCCGTTTATTCCATATAGGTGTATGTTATAATGACTATAGTTTATATCACCATTGTTAAGTGTATGTTGCTTAAGTTTATAGCTGGATATAGTTTATATTTCCAAATGAAAAGGTATCCGGATATAGTTAATATCTCCAGATAAATAAATAAATAAATATATATATATATATATATATATATATATATCCATAGGAGTGTATGTTATAATGACAATAGTATTGAAATTTGACTAAAAATTATAATGAAATGAAAAAATATTTTGTAATAAATTTCATTATTTAGTAGAATATATTAAGGAGTAAATTTGAGGATTAYGAGAATAATTGAATATTTTATAATAAATCAATATATTAAGGAGTAAGTTAGGGGATTATGAGAATGATTGATTTAGGTTCCACAATGTTTACAAAATCAAATTTGTAACATTAATCTTTTGTATTTAAATAAAAGACTAATTATAATAAATATAAATGTCATAAATAAGGGTAAATTTGACATTTGAAAAAAATTTTAAATTCAGAAATCCAAGATTGTAAAATTTGTAAATATTGGACATTTGTGAAAATAAGTTTCCAAAATAGCTTATCACATTATCTCTCAAGATTATTGTATTAGGTTAGATTTTATTGAATTGTAAAAGAGTTTTTTTTTTTTTCAAAGGTAAAATAGTTTTTTTAGTACAACATAATGGGATTAGGATTTGAACTTACAATTTTTTGGTTGAAAATAAGTATGGTAACCGATTGTCAATTTGAGTGTAAAAGAGCCCTAAGATTACAAGTTATATAGGAGCGTTCATAAGACAAGGCCGACCTCATTTCAACTCCCATAATGGTCAAATTCTCTACTATATTTTTCGAGAATTTTGCAGAAATCGTATACTTTCTAGGTGTAGGAACATAAAGACCAAAGAGCCGCCAATCCGTGGATAATAATAAAAATAAAGAAAAAGAATTTTACAGGGATTGTCAGGATTTCCTGGGAATAGTGGGGATCAAGTTCCAAATTGGGAATTATTCTCCACTCATTATTATTTTAAATAATTTTTAAAAAGAAATTTCTAATTAAATGTTTAATTCCAACGATATATCTCATTCTCTATTTACATAGTAATATGGTTAAATCTATATAGATAATTCTTATTTAAAGAAAAAATTCTTAAACCACACCTAATAAAAATAATATAATATTTTGTGGACCATTTGAATTCTCATCCTTACAAAATTCAATTCCCCCTCTATTATCATTATTTAAAATAATTTCTCAATTAAATAATTCTTTAAAGAAATTTCTAATTAAATTCCTAATTCACATCAAATACCTATTTACATGGTTGAATCTATATGAATAATCCTTATCTAAAAAAAAAAAAATCCTTAAACTACCTAATAAAAATAAAATAATATTTCATCTTAAATGCAATAGACAAATTTCACCAATCCCCATCCTAAAGGGAGCCTAAATAGGATTAGTCTATTTTAACATAGTTAAATAGATAAAACACTTATTACTATTCCAAACATCTTGAACTAAAAAAGAAGCGCTAAAGACAATACTACATAAAAATAAAATATTTAACACTATCAAAGTTTAGAAATTTTAGTACCCCATAATTTTTATTAATGGTAGTTATAACGGGCACAAAGTAATTAGGCATGAAAGAATATATAAAATCTGTATAGTTAAAAAATTCTATACTTCATATGTGAGATTCCAAACATGCGATAAGATAGACGTTTTCAAAATGATCTCATACTTGGAATTTTCAACACATTTTAAAAAAATCTCACGACTTCACCTAAATATAATTTCCACTACAAATTAGACCTTAAAGATGCTAGCATCCACACATTCACATTAGAAGGAAAAATTTTCAAATACGATAAGATAGACGATTGTGAAAGTTCATAATTCCAATCGTTTTTAATTAATAGYGTGTGAAAGAGAGGAATATTTGCGATATTTCCTATTATTTCCCGCAACATTCAAATACGTGAGCTTAATTTTCAAAAGAGAACAATATAGACCACACACAACCTATCTAATTGAAGTGGGAGTTTGTACTTGCACGTATGCTCTACATATATATATATATATAGTTATTTGAGTAGCATCAACATAACATAAATTAGTACAATTGATTTGATGATCCATTCATAACTCCCAACGAATTTCACTATCCCCACTTAATTTTGGGATGTAGAAGCAGAACATTCTTATCGTATTAATTATTCGTAACAATTCTAAGAAATAAGTAGTTTAGCTCTCACATCTATGATGAACGTAGCGAAATATATACGATATCGAGAATTGAACGTACGTAAATGAATCATCAAAATGTAACTCGATGGTAACACGTGGGTATAGACTTAAATGTAACCCAGTTTCCGTACAAATTCCTTTTTGTTTGAGCTTAGGGTATATAGGTAAGTTAATGTCTGAMTTTTTTTCCACATAAAACCTTTTGTGGATCATATTTATTTTGCTTTTTACTCTTTTCATGCTCTCCATCAACAACTTATTCAAAATGAAAGACTTCATGGAGAGGTAAATTATATTTGATTAATTAGGTTAGGCTCGTGTTTCACAAAATAATTAGATTATTCAACGATGATAAAAAAAAATTCTACTCATATATTTTTGCATTTTATTGGTGATTTACCTAATCAAGGATAACAGTACATTGTTTAAAAAAATGATACAATTTTCTATACATCTATTAGTAAAATAGTTGTCATCTATCAGTGATAGTCGTTCGTTATATGAGATTACGTCATATTTGCAAATATAGCAAAGATATTTACTATTGATGCATAAATTTAGCCTATTAGAATTACAAAATTTATACCAATCTTCTAGAATATAAAAGAATTCGACAAAATCTATAAAATAGAAATATTACACACTTGTGTGGTGCATACACATTGCCTAGTCACAATTKAGGTTTTGTGTGAAGCGTAGCAACGGGTTATGAAGCATACCACTATATTATGAATATTTTCCCTCTATTTATATAYAGAGGAGAAAACCTAAGGACAGTGTGATATCTTCTCCTCAAATTACTACGAACTCCTCCTGAATTCCCTAGATAAGATATATAGAATATCCTGTCCTAATTAGAACATCATCTTCTTTTTGAATAATTAGGCTTTATCGGGACATTTTTCTTTAGAGTCATTGGGCTTCGGGTAATCTTCGAATCGGAATGAAGTTCGAGAGTCGAATCGGGTTGAACAACCAAATTACTGGGCTAGGCTGGTCGGCCATGGACTGGTTAGCCTTGGCTCAGCATATATAATTGGCTGAGCCGATCATCTGGCCAAGAGTCGACCTAGTGGCTTGGTCAAGCCGAACAGCCGGCTAAGGGTCGGCTTTGTAGCTTCGTCGAGCCGACAAACCGACCTATGGGCTAGTTGCCTGTAGGCCTTAGTCCTTGATCCTTGAACCGAGTCTGCTTCTTAAGTCTCGGGAGGCTGCTTAATATCCGAGTTTGGCTTGCCGTAGTTTGACTTTTTCTTTTTTGAGTACACTTGGGTTTGTTTTATTTCACTCATAACGTTTCCCACACATACTATTACACTTGTCCTTGAAAAAACAATGAGAATTTAATCACTTTATTTATTGATATATATATAGTATACGCTTTTTCATATTCTTTTTTAATACCTATATTGTTTGGGTTCAACAATATGTTTCAGATTTGCTTGCCTTAATTTTGATTAAAGTTCTAAATACGTTGATGAATTGATCAACTATGCTCAAGTCGCCAGCTTATAATTTTTACCATATATATATTTTTTCATATATGCATATATAACTAGCAATGATAATGCCAAATAATTCAGGTATTTAAATGTCCTTGGTCTTAATTATTCCAAAATAATGCAATTTTGTTACAAAAATTAATCCTCCATGATGGGGTAAGGTGAATAAGACCTGCAAAACATGTCCCACGTTCACACGCACATTAATTATAGAAGCAAACTGCCAAATTGAACCATTAATTTCCCTTTGGATTTGTTGAGCACACGGAATACGACCAAGGCCCTAGTGCCTCATCTTCCACTGTCATTTTCCTTCCAAATATATACTCTCCCCATTTCCTACCTCCATTTCCATTCCCGAAAAAATGAAAAAGAAAAAAAAATTATAATACTCCCGTAGTACCTATTTTGTTCATACTATGAATTTTGGTCATGGCCGCACACCAGTGTCATGCTAAACTTAATTAACAATGTAGTGAAATAGGATTGTGAGAGCATATCTCCCCTCCGGAGTCTCTTATTTATAGAAGAAGTTTCCTGAATTAGTTTAGGTGGACTAACTCATATCTGGTCTGGTTGGATGGTCCGACCCAATTGATTTGATTCGGGTGGTTTGACCCAAGTCGCTTCCCTAGTACCAATTCGTGTAAACTTTTATTCACTATTAACAACTACTCTATCCTAATTTTAACAATTGTATGGATTCTTGCGTGAATGAAAGGAGTTAATAATCCGGATCTATATACTATCACAGTACTAGAAATTTTCCTCGCCCATTCTCTCCCCCCATTTATTACCTTTCTCTTCAGCTCATTCCTCATCTGTCTCACTGAAGGAAGAAAAAAAGAAAAAAAAAAAACTCAAACTTCTTTGCCTTTTCCTTTATTCCCTTCTTTATTCTCTAAATCTCTGCATGTCTCTGCTGAAGAAGACCAATTGAACACCATTTTTTCTTCTCCTCTCTCTCTCCAAAAACCTTTCTCTTCTTTAATTTGCTTTTTGCAAGAACTTCTTCCATAACACAAATCCAACTGAAATCTGATCTCTTCCTCTATCTGAATCTCCTTGCAATTTTTGAATGATTGGTTGCTTTTTTCTGTTTACCAAAATCTCTTCCTTTCAGTATTTGTAAGTACTGGATAATAATAATAGTTAAAAGATGCCCAATGTTGGAAGGTTTATAAATATTGAAAAATCTTCTTCTTCTTCTTCTTCTTCTTCTTCTTCTTCAACCCCATCTCTTGATCTCTCTCTTCAAATTAGTCCACCCAATAACAATTCCACTGCTATTGAGATCAGCTCCCATGGAACTGGGGCTGATCATCATCTTCATCATCTTCCATCTCATCATAATTTCACCTCTAAATTCAATCAGAAAAATAATGGGGTTTGGCTTTTGGATCATCATGGCCTCTTTAGACCCATTAATGGCTTCCCAATTCATCATCCCAAACCTTCTTTCTCCTCCTCCTCCTCTTCAACCTCGTGCTTGAAGGTCTTCGGCTTCGCCTCGCCACCGTATCTCCGGTACCAGCTCGATTCCGCCCGGCCAACCGTGGCGAGAGGGCGATGCGCGAGGGCGCCGAGGATGCGGTGGACGACCAGCCTCCACGCTCAGTTTGTTCATGCTGTGGAGCTTCTTGGTGGCCATGAAAGTAGGGGTTTTGAACTTCCATAACCATACTTTTAACTTTCAAAGCTTTTTTCTTTTCCTTCTCAATTGCTTAATTATTATTGATTTGGGTGTTTTGTGTTCTTTCAGGAGCTACCCCTAAATCCGTTCTAGAGCTCATGGATGTGAAGGACCTAACCTTAGCTCATGTTAAAAGCCATTTACAGGTTCTTTTTTAACTTTTTTTTTTCTTTTTTAATATTACATCACAAATACGAAAATTTGAATTGGATGTAGTGAAAATTTGGTATGTCAAAACATATAGATTTCTGAATGCATAATAAATGTCTGTACCTTCTTACACAGTAAACCCTAACTGAGAGAGAGAGATTGTTCACCATTTTCAGATCAATAATGCACTATGTAAATTACACTGCCTAAAAATTTGGACCCTTTTTCCAAATAAACTATGCAGTAAATAAAAACAATACAAATCAAATCAAATCATTATCATAATCATAACTCAACTTTCTACATGAATATAATGTATATTATAATAATGCTTTCAACACTTTGAATTTCCAAGCTCTCTCTTTTTTCTTTTTTTCAGTTAACAACTTATATATAATAATAATTAATATAAAAATTTTTCAATGACTTTTTGAGTAGATGTTTCGGGCTCACAAGACAACCGACAAGCCTGCAGTTTCTCCAGGTAATTATCAGTTGGCTTATCCTTTACCCTTTTCTTTTATCAGCCTTATCCTTTTTTTTTTCTTCTTTTTTTTTTAATTAAAATTACCTACGAAATTTATATATGTCCATTTTCCCTAGCAAAGTCCTAAGTTATAGGACATATGTACCTTGTACGTCTGTTATTAACGCATGAATAGTATCTTCCCATCGGTTTTAAATTTACACTCCTAAATTTCAGAGTTGAATTTTAGTTTATAACGATTTAATCTCTATATTTTCAAACGAGTAACAAATTTATAGTTAGTGGACTATAAGATAATTAACAATTTAGTCGATGTAGTTTAAAGTTTTGTAACAAACTAGTCCCAATCATGAAAACTGTTATTAAGATTATTTGATAAGGTTTCTATGTATAGATCAATAGATCGATAAACATGTTTATAAATTATAATACTAAATTGCTATATATAATAAGAGTCCACACTAAATTTAATTTTGTCGATATTTTTAATGACATTTGGTTTTACAAACTTTAAACTTGAGAGGCTAAGTTAATTATATAATAAGAGTCCACATTAAATTTAATTTTGTCGATATTTTTAATGACATTTGGTTTTACAAACTTTAAACTTGAGAGGCTAAGTTAATTACTAAAATAGTAAAGTTCAGCGACTAAATTGTTACCCATTTGAGAGTACATAAACTAAAAATTGTTACCCTCTAAAGTTTAGAAATTAACGCTAAAAAATGTTAGAATTATGTTTAAAGGTGGGTCAGAGGGTAGCTCCGAGTCTCCGGAGGACGATGTCTTGTCGATCTCGATGAGGAGTGCAGCCATGGATGGAAGCCTTCAACTCTTTTCGAGCTATGTTTCCTCTAATAGTCCCCTTTCCTCAATGAATTCCACGAGGTAAATTAAAAAATAATAATCATACAATTCCTAATTACTATGCTTTCCTTGATGATTTGAACAGTGAAATATAAAATTAAAGATTTGTTAATTGTTGTATGAATTTATAGACATTCCTAGAAAATTTAAGAGTTTCTTATAAATAATCATGAGGTGTCATCTAGAAAAGTAGTTCGTGTCTATTATAAACCTTCCTATGGAATCTTTAACATTTAATGGAAAATGAAAACTCGCCTTCATCTTCAAAAAATTTCGTGGGAATGAAAAATAAATGGGAGTAGGGATGGGGATTGAGAAGTCATCTCCATTTCCGCTCCGCCCCGAGACTCCTGCTTTTAAAGGGATTATTCAAAGAGTTTAAAATAAAAGGGTTTTGATCATATAAAAGTCTTAGCTTCCCTCCATTCCATTTCACTTAATTGAAGTGTTTCATTTAGCCTCCTTTTTTTATCTTTCTCACAAATCGAATGAAATGATTTTGGTATCTCTTTTCCGAGAAAAAAAAAAAGAAAAGATTTTTGATGAGTTTGTTGATCAAAGGTGAAACAAAATCCAAAGAATTGATCTTTCTGACAACACAAAGAAAAGAAGCATAGATTTTGACGCCATAGCCTCGTGTTTACGTTATGAAAAATCCTCTGCTTTGGTTTCTGCAAAGAAGAAGCAGAAGAAGAGGAAGAATTGAAGCTTTATTGTCCTTTTTTTTTTTTTCCTTTTTTCATATTTTCTATTTGGGTTTTGCTTTTTTCTTCAGTTTCTCTCTTCTTTTCTCGAAGATTTTGTTTGTGCTTCCATCACTCAAACGTGGCTATCAAATGCCCTAAAAGAACAGTTACAACCCTGGAAAAGCAAACTAAGGCTTCCTTCCTACTTTTTAGGTTCTCAAAAGATTTATGTTTTAAGTTTAAGTTTCAAAAGATTTATGTTTTAAGTTTAAATTTTGAACTTTCATACTTTTTTTTTAATACAATAAATTGGGATACCGGGATTCAACCTTAACCTTAAGAGACGGAATGATGTCAATTACGAGCTATGCTCACGTTGGCTTCAACTTTTATGCTATTACTTTAGTACATTAACTTTTGAACATTTTATTTTAGTCATAAATTTTAAGATTTGTGTATATTTAAGGTTCGTTTGATAATGTTTCCGTTTCTTATTTATTGTTTTCAACTTATTAAGAAATCTAACCATTTGACAACTATTTACGTTTCTTATTTTTTATGTTTTTAGAAACATCTTCAAAATTGTATAGAAATTTTGAAAACAATAAAAACAAATTTCTTGCTTTCGTTTACAATTTGTTCCAAAACATAAATGAAAATACTATTTTATCATTTTTTATCCAGACATGTAATTTAAATGAAGACATCATAAGAACTAAAATTACAAAGGCTAGGTATTATATTTTAACCGTTATAT
This sequence comes from Momordica charantia, assembly GCF_001995035.1. The sequence continues at coordinate 1,524,331 of NW_019104505.1, forward strand.
GTTATTATACGTAACGGTTTATAAGTGTTGCATTTGAAATACCAAACACTTGAGAAGTTTCCATGGATGCATATTATATTATAACCAATCCAATATAGTATAAAGGCAGTTGATCTTAATGAATTTTTGTATACATGTAGGGACTAAATTCAGCTCATATCAGAAGCTCTTATGAAGAGTTGTAGTTTGATTGCTACAAACCTAATTTAGAGATGGCATTAGGCAGATGATATATATATCTGATTGGCTTGCTCAAGGAGATGTATGCTTTAGTGTTTTTTTCACTTTCTTTCTTTTCAATTATGTACTTAAATTTAATATTAAGTATAAATATCTCATTGAATTACATATAAATAAAAGTTTAAGGGTTATCATAGGAGAAGCTTATTAAGTGTTTCATGACGTACTATAGGTATTTTTTGCATGTTGCATGTGATTTAATTTGAGATCTTTTGAGCTTAATTTGCAGTATTTTAAATCCTTTGGTAATAGTTGTTCTATCGGGGTAAGAATTGATTGAAACTTTAGCATGGGCTCACGAACACACACCTTTGGCTAATTTGATTCGATGGAGAGATAAACCTGTGGCTCTTTCAATTTTCAAAGCAAGATTAGTTGGATTGAATTGTGCATTCAATTAATTTCAATCAAATAAGTCGTATCTTATTCAGACCGATAAATAAAGTTGAGGTTATAGTTAAAACTACTAGTAAAAAACCGAAATAACTAGTGATAGTAGACATGACGAGGCTAAATGGAATGTGCGGGCTCGGAGGCTCAAAGTCTAGCATCGGCTAGTAGGCCGACGACACCGGCAGAGGCAGCTCCAGCTCTCCTGCTGTACAACCCCCTCCTTCTGAAAGAATTTGAACTAATTGTGCTACAGTTGAGCATTTCTGTCCAATCGCTACATAGATACAATACAATGTCTCACTCTCAGAGATGGCCCTTGAGTTCATTTGCTTTTGGTTTAATATGGTATCGATAGCTATAGCTGTTTTTCCAGTTTGTCGGTCCCACTCATTTTTCATTAGAGATAGGGGGAGCTATGATGCAATTGGAGCTTATCGTCAGAAAAGAATAAATTTAGATTGTTTTTTTGTGGCTCCGATGGCGACTAGATCAACGTGTTATTGCTTCAAGAGAAGTGACAAGAATGGACTCATAAGATGGGCGGTCAAGGAAGCGATTTCATTTGTGTTATTTGCCAAGGGAATGATAAAGGAATTCTCTATACACGGTTGAGAGATGACCGTATTGTTGCACATCCTGAATAAAGTACCATAGGAAAGCTTCTAACATAAGCTTTTGAAAATGAAAGCGTGTAGAACTCAGATCTGTCGACTTTCTCTTCGATAAAGTCGTAGGCATAGCCTTAAAGTTAAGGGCGAGGTTCAAACGAAGAAAGGCTTACGGTGGATACCTAGGCACCCAGAGGCCAAAAAGAGAAGGACTTTCCCTCTGGAGGTAGGAAAATCATGATCGGAATAGCGGACCCAAAGCTATGGAACTTGGGTGTGTGTCTTTTGTCGAAATGGAATGGTCTTATCCTTTTATTTTTGAGGGGATGATAAGGCTGCTAATCCTGGTAAGAACCTTCTCAAGTAGGAAGCTTTATTTATGCTATTAAAATAAGATTAAATATTGAAATGAGAGAATATATATATTATTCACCACAGTAGCATAAGTGATATACAATAATTATACTAATACTACTAAAGTTGTAAAACATATACGAATCATGGATAAGGCTGCACACGAGTTGAGTTGAGGCTTAGAGAATTTTTTGGACCAACCCGAAAATTCAAATTTAAATTGTGTAATGAAACCTTTGCGTTTTGGATTAATTGTTGTTTGAATTCTTTTGGGTTGGGGATTTCTTTTACAACCCTAAATTGTGGTAATGATAAACCTTTGCTTTATGTGGAGGAGAGAATTAAATACAAATTTTATTTATTTATATTTAAATTATGTGATCCGTACCATCTCTACTTGATTATAGGGACCCTCTTTGAAAATAATGGTTCACAAGACTTTTTAACATATTACAATTTCAAAAATATTATATTGCCAACTGACCTAAAAGAGAATTTTTGGTATTTATTCAATAATTCATTAGATAATTAGTTAGTTTTCATATATATTTGATAGAATCCAGTTTTTTCACAAATATATATACACTTTAGTTTGAGTTTATAATTATCCAACCAATTTTACAGGCCAAAATTTGAGTTTATAAATATTTTTTTCAAGCTCAAATAATTGATTATATGAGTTATAGTAAAGAACTTAATATTTTTTAAGACATTCTCTATTATATATATTTTGATTCGATTTTCCACCCCACGACTATTTGAAATAAAAAATATATATTACAAAGAACTTGATTAACGATAATTAATCACCATAGGCCAGTACTTAAAATCATATGAAAAGATTTTAGATGACACTTCAAATTTTGTTCGTACAATAATCATAGTTGATAGTCCAGTTTAGAGGATGAAGTGGGGACACCCCTACCTCTCATTAGCTGCCTTTGCTCAATCCATGTCACGTGACGGCGGTGTCTTAAATTGGAGGAGTAAAGAGAAGAAAAATTAWTGAAGGAGGCCGCCATAATCATATTTATTTTGGCTCGGGAAGAGGGCCAAATCTAGGCCATGTTACTGTGAGGACAAAGCGAATTAAGCCACATGCCTCATAAAATTAGATCCACAATYCATGCGTTGTGGTCCAAATTGCAGAAAATGTAACTTCAAAAATAAAATAAATAAAATACTGYCATTGGGTAATCGATATTGATCTACAATTTCTTCTCATGAAAAAAAATATTGATCTACAATTTTATGAGCTGTAAAATATTTAGGATAACGGATTTCATATATATTTTTTTCTTGGGTAGGAATTCAACCATTTCATACACTAACTTCGTGTGGCACTCATAAATAATATTTTAGTTGAATCTAACAAAAATTTAGTTTAAAAATTTTAATAATTATGTGTATTTAATCTTTAAATTTTAAATTTTTTTTTTCACAGTACAACAAATATAAGGAGGAAGGATTCATCTCTCGATAAGAAAAAGAATATCGTGACTATTGAGGTATATTTATGTTGGTCCTTACCTAAACATCATTGAATCATATGTGGTTTATTGATTAGAGTAACAAGTGATTTGATGTGGATAAAATAAGATTGTGCCAAACATGTATATTATGACCACTTGTGCACCAAAATTTTTGATTCGCCCAACTTGTATTTAATTTATTCGTTTGTTCTAGGATGTCACGTTAGATAAAATCATCGTTTAATAGTCCAGTTAAAACTAAAAACCTAAAAGATAATTGAAAATTTTGAAGTAAAAAAATGAAAGAAACACGAAAGAGGTTTCTGGGACTTAAATGATTGATTATTATTGAGACAGAAAAAAGATAAAAATGTGTATAATTTGCATAATTTAAACTTTTGTCAAAATATTTAAATATTTATTTGACAAATACGGGGTAATATTTTCACATTACATTCTTTAGAAATTTATGGTGAAATGTTTTGTTAAACATTGCTAAAATTGAGGATGTGAGTCTTTGTGAGACATTAAAAACAGAATCGGCTGAAAATTTTGGAGATCCAATATTCTATCTTAGAAGTATTTTTATATCTAAGGTCCAGTCCTTGTTTCATCTTTCTTCTTATTATTATTATTAACATGTGTGAATAGGTGATCGAATTTACCACCCCTAAATTTGAGATATATGTTAATTACCACTATTTTTAAAATTTATATTTGATTTCTTATAATGTCTTTGACTTTAATACGTTATTTTCATCTTACTTGTTATGGGGAGATAAAAGAAGAAGAGACCAAACKACGGGGGCTAAAGGAAACCCGAGAGAAAGCACGAACCAGGAAAGGGGGGCCGGCACCCGACGACTTGGGCCGACCCCTGACCGACCAGTGGTAAGCACCGAGCAGTTCCCAACCCCCCGTTCGAGAACTGAAGCGGTTCAT
>NW_019104505.1:1529709-1579726 GCF_001995035.1 Momordica charantia
GCAAAAATAAAGTGATTTGAACGGGTTACTTTTGCCGTTTTTCCTAATTTTTAAAAGTTACCTTTTTTTTACTTTTCAAAATTTGACTTATATTTAAAAATATTTGCAAACAATTAGATGATAAATGCATATACAGAAACACAAAGGTAGAAGTAGTGTTTTTAACTCTAAGCTTAAATTGTAAAATAAAAAATCAATAATGACCTAAATGATGAGAGGAATCGCTTAGTATATTTAGCCCAAATTATATTTAGTTGATTTTTATATTTAGTTATTGTTTTTTCTTTAAAGAAAACCATAAATAAAGATAAAAATTATAGTARTTTTAAATATTCAAAGTATTGCATAAATATGGGAGGAATTTAAATATAAAATAAAGAACAATTATGTAACATACTTCTTTTTTTTTCTGAAAACTGAAAATAAAAAAAAACAATTTCATATGTTTTTGTTTTTAGAAAATGGAAAATGAAAAAAAAAACAAAAATATTATCAAACATTATCACATAACTATTTTGATGAAAATATACTATAATCTACGTTAATTCTAATTTCTTTTTTTGAGAAAATAATCACAAAATATAATAATCTCCAATTTATCTATAGCAAATCATTGATCACTTATTATTGACCAATAGATTATGAGTTCAAATCTCCACACCATAACTTACTGTGATTAAAATAAAAAAGTTAGCCTATCATTATATTACTTACTAAAACCTAAAAATATAGTCAATCAATAGCTATTTAGTTGGATATAGTACGTCATCACTAATGATAGGTTCATCAACAATTATTACATAGTCAAGATTCTTATTATTAGAAGAAACCACTTTTCTCTCTGTTCAACAAGAAATCAATTTTACAAATAATAAACTATTAAGCTCTATTCAATAGTACTAAACGGTTTTTTTACCACATGTACGAGTGAGAGATCAAAACTCACAATCCCTTGATTGGATAGACATATATATCAATTATTATTGAGTTATGTTTGGGTTCTTTTTTAAAGTATCACAAAGACATCTTTTAAATTATGAAATGGTCATAAAACTAACTCATAGTATTTTAAGATTTTGGAGATGTCTAGCGCATGTGTTAAAAGACAAACTCGAAAGGTTGGAATAAGTTTAAAGGTACAGCTATTTGTAGGCTATTACAATTGAGCTAGACACGAGGTAACATGTTCTAATGGTCCCAAAAAAACTAAGTGTTTGTATCAACAAAAATGTTACTTTTCTCCGAGGAAAATCACATAAAAGACAACAAATCTTGAAGTAAGAAAATGTCGGATTAGTTGGCTCCAGCTAAAAAGAGGAGCTGTTGTCATGAGTAAGGTAGGTATTTCATCATAATTAAGAGATTTGAGAGACAACCTGATTTTGATCATCTATTACATGAGCTTAACTGAAATCTAAATTATTGTTATAGATGAGTTAACTGAAATCCAAATTGTTATCGTAGAATGATAGAATATTGAAGAACCAATACCTTTAAGAAAAAAAATGAGTAAAGTCAATGAATTCCAAATCCATCGAGAAACTATACATATCTTCCTAACGAGTTAAAACTTATAGGTTACAAATGAATCTACGAAAATAAAGAAGGAAGTAGATGAAAATTGGTACAACACTTTGGCAAGACTGGTATTAGAGGCAAGAAGAGGGAGTGGCGGACTATTCTTGAAGGGGTTGTGCATGCTCAATATATATTACCTTTTTATAAAGATATAATAATGATACAGTGACAAGTTAATATAAGCATAGCTCAACGATAAAGACATCTTGCTCCTTTTTTAGAGGTCAGGAAATTCTCTATCTGCATATTTGTTGTACTAAAAAAATTATATAATGACAAAAGTAAAGGGACTTGAGAACCATAACATGGTAAAATATATTAGAAGAGTATCATAGTAGTACCAAGATAGTTTATAGGCAACATATATATTGATTTGTGTTTATAGGCTCTCCAAATACTCAAGGATTTGAAGTTACAGGTTTCTTTTTTGATACAACATATGGGGGTGGGAGATCGAATTCACAACCTCGTAGTTGAAGATATATGCTAATTACCGCTAAACTATACTCGCTTTGGCAATTTGAAGTTGCAAGTTACTTGGAGAGGATCTTTAATCCAGTAATACAAGGTATATATGTCACGCCCTCTAAAAGTAAAGTGGGAGATCACATTAAATATAAAATATGTTGAACTAGTTTGGTCCAAATCTCGCAATTATTAAACTAATATATTGTCTTAAGGCAAATAATTAACATAAGTGGAAGATTACTCAAGTTGGTCTCAAAGCATAGTAATTTATAAGTATTTTATTAGATACAAACAAAACCATCAATTTATTTATCTCTCCTAGTACCCATTAACTGAAAACATGTTTATAAAAATGCCCATAATATCTGCAAAAAGCCCTTGAGCAGTGTGTTTCCAGACAAATTAACTCTGAAAATATGTTCATACGTACACATATATATAAATATATATATATATTTTTTCTTTTTTCTTTTAGAGAAAGAGAGAGAAAAAGTGAGGACCAAGACAGAGCGATACCATATGAGGAGAAGCTGGAAAACAGAAAACAGAAAACAAAAGGAAGTAGAGAGAGAGAGAGAGTTGAATAATAAAAGAGTTTGTAAACAGTATCTTTTATTCATGATTTTAAATATCCGACACGTCGACACTTCCATCAATATACCTATGTTTTCATGGATTCGACATCGACATTAGGGATAAATTGACATTTTTATTATAGTACAACAAAATCAACAAAATAAGAAAAATATCAACAAAATATAATTAATATATACATAATATTAATATTAATTATTTTTAACTAATTTAGAAATAGGAAAATGCTTGTTCGTTAATTTAAATATTTTTATGATTTTTTAATTTTCTAATTTTTACAGAAATATTTATTGACATCGATATTTTATCGATATTTCCATTAATATTTCTATGAAGTTGAGACATCGATCGATATCAATATTTAAAATCTTGATTTTAGTTTGATTCGAAGTTGATATTAAAACTGAAAAAATGAAGGTGTATATATGGAAATGATCCAATAATGGCAATTCAAAAGAGAGAGAGAGAAGCATATGGGGCAGGAATCAGACCAACTCGATTACAGCCTTTCACTGTGTATCTCTCCTTTTGTTTTTCTGAGATGTGGTCCCTCTCCCCCACCCTCCCATGTGCTTCCCATCCCATTCGCTCTCTCCCGTCGTCTCGAAGATACGTGTCTTTCTTTAGTTGAATTATGTTTAAGTTAATCTTCGTTCAGCTCGTAATCTAAAAAATACGTATAGTTGAACTATACTCAAGTTACACAAGTTACATTCTTTTTGTTTCATGATTTCAGACTTGCGTGTGTTAACTAATTTAACAAATTGAACTATGTTCTATCCTCTCCACTTCATCTGCAATCTTGAAGATACATGTCTTAACCAGTTGAAGTATGTTCAAGTTTATATTCACTTTTTGTTTAATGATTTCAGACACACGGGTCTTAACCAACTTAACCAATTGAACTATGTTTCATTCTATTCCCTTTGTCTATAATCTCGAAGATACGAGTCTTAATCAGTTGAACTATGTTTAAATTGATTTTCACTTTATCCGTCATCTTAAAAATACGTGTCTTAACGTTAAACTATGACTCTGACTTCGTCCACTCAAATTGAACTATGTTTAGATTGAGACAAAAAAAAGGATTCTGGCAAACCTTTCAATAATTTATCCTCTGTGTTGGAACTGCCAACCTTTCTTTCGCTCACTTTCTTCTTCTCCATCTGAGCTCCAAGCTATGCTCTGAGCCATCCACGCCCAAATCTCTCTCGCTCTCTGTGTTTTCCTCTATGGAGAAGAAAACCCAGTTGGGATTCAACCATTTTCTGCTGATTTCTCTGTTTACTTTCTCCTCAATCTTCTTCTCTGCCAAGTCCCAAGAACTGACCATTGATGCTACTGTAATGCTGGCTCTGAAGAAGAGCCTCAACCCCTCTGAATCCCTCGGCTGGTCGGACCCTGACCCCTGCAAATGGAACCATGTCCTCTGCTCCGACGACAATCGGGTCACCCGGATTCAAATCGGCCGCCAAAATCTCCAAGGTACGCTCCCTTCAAATCTCCAAAATCTCACTGCCCTTGAGCGATTGGAGCTCCAATGGAACAATATCTCCGGCCCTTTACCCTCCCTTAGCGGATTAGCCTCTTTGCAAGTCCTTCTCCTTAGCGACAACCAGTTCACTTCGATTCCGGCCGATTTCTTCGCCGGAATGACCTCTCTTGATGCTGTTGAAATTGACAACAACCCCTTCTCGGCGTGGGAGATTCCGGCCAGTCTCCGGAATGCTTCCACTCTTCAGAACTTCTCTGCTAACTCTGCGAACATCTCCGGTTCGATACCGGAGTTTCTCGGCGGCGGCGACGACATTCCGGGGCTGACAAATCTGCATCTCGCTTTTAACAATCTGGAGGGGGGGCTTCCTTCGAGCTTCTCTGGGTCTCAATTGGAGTCTCTGTGGGTTAATGGGCAAAAGAGTGTCAATAAGCTAAGTGGGAGTATTGATGTTCTACAGAACATGACTTCTTTGAGTGAAGTTTGGTTGCATTCCAATTCATTTTCCGGTCCTTTACCAGATTTCTCGAGGTTGAAAGATCTACAGGTCTTGAGTTTGAGAGATAACAAGTTTACTGGTCCTGTGCCGAGTTCTTTGATGAACTCTGAGTCATTAAGAGTGGTGAATTTGACTAATAATCTGCTTCAGGGTCCAATTCCAGTGTTTAAAACAGGAGTTGCTGTGGATATGACTAATGGTTCGAATAGCTTTTGCAAGCCAGATCCTGGTGTGTGTGATACACGAGTAAATACACTGCTCTCCATTGTGAAATTTATGGGTTATCCTCAGAGATTTGCAGAGAATTGGAAGGAAGATAACCCATGTAATGATTGGATGGGAATCTCTTGCAGGAATCAGAACATAACCATCATAAACTTTCAGAAACTGGGGCTTTCTGGTGTGATTTCTCCTGAGTTTGCTTCCCTTAAGGCACTGGAGAGATTGGTTCTTGCTGATAATAACCTCACAGGTTCTATCCCTGAGGAACTTACAACCCTTCCTTTTCTAACTGAGTTGGATGTTTCCAACAATCAGCTTTCTGGGAAGATCCCAAAGTTTAGGAGTAATGTAATGGTGAGTACCAATGGCAACCCCAATATCGGGAAAGAAATGAGTAATCCGTCCCCGAGTGGTGTTCCATCGTCTGGAAGATCGCCTGACGGGAAGATTGCGGGTTCTAACGCTGGTGAGAAGTCTGGGGATGGGGATAAGAAACCGAATTCCATGATTGGAGTCATTGTGCTTTCTGTAGTTGGTGGTGTGTTTGTTCTTTTCTTGATTGGATTGGTGGTTTTGTGTGTGTATAAAATGAAGCAGAAGCGGTTTAGCCAGGTGCAGAGCCCGAATGCAATGGTTATTCATCCCCGGCATTCGGGTTCGGATAACGAAAGTGTAAAGATCACAGTTGCTGGATCAAGTGTGAGTGTAGGTGCAATTAGTGAAACACAATATGGTGGTAGCAGTGAGGCTGGGGATATCCAGATGGTTGAAGCAGGGAACATGGTGATTTCGATTCAGGTGTTGAAAAATGTCACTAACAACTTCAGTGAAGACAACATTTTGGGACAGGGAGGTTTCGGAACAGTCTACAAAGGAGAATTGCACGACGGGACGAAAATTGCGGTGAAGAGAATGGAGTCGGGAGTCATTAAAGGCAAGGGACTAGCAGAGTTCAAGTCTGAAATTGCAGTTTTGACAAAGGTTAGGCACCGACATCTCGTCGCTCTTCTCGGATATTGCTTGGATGGGAACGAGAAGCTTCTCGTCTACGAGTATATGCCTCAAGGTACACTTAGCAGGCATCTTTTCAACTGGCCAGAAGAAGGGTTGAAACCTTTGGAATGGACAAAGAGGTTGACCATTGCATTGGATGTAGCAAGGGGTGTTGAGTATCTACATGGTTTGGCACATCAAAGTTTTATACATAGGGATTTAAAGCCTTCAAACATTCTTCTTGGAGATGATATGAGGGCGAAAGTTGCAGACTTCGGTCTCGTTCGCCTAGCACCGGAAGGTAAAGGTTCTATCGAGACGAGAATTGCTGGGACCTTTGGCTATTTGGCACCCGAATATGCAGGTACTTGCCTTCGTATCTTTTTAATTTTTGTGTGCTGCACCTATGTCAAAACACCTTCAGTGTTAGATTTCAAATTTACACAGAAACTTATACCATGGCTTAGTTAGAACTTTAGCATCTTTTCATGGCAATGTTAGGAAGCTTATATTTAGTGCCTGTGTTTGCGATGACTCGATACTAATATAGATGTCCTGTTTTGCAGTTACTGGTCGGGTAACGACTAAAGTTGATGTATTCAGCTTCGGTGTGATTCTAATGGAGCTAATCACCGGGAGAAGGGCCCTCGACGAAAGCCAACCTGAGGAGAGTATGCACCTTGTAACTTGGTTCCGCCGGATGCAAATCAACAAGGACTCCTTCCACAAGGCCATTGATCCAACCATCGATCTTACTGAAGAAACGTTCGCCAGCATCAGCACCGTGGCTGAGTTGGCGGGTCATTGTTGTGCCCGGGAGCCATATCAAAGGCCTGATATGGGTCATGCAGTCAACGTCTTATCATCTCTTGTTGAGTTTTGGAAACCAACCGATCAAAATTCTGAAGACATATACGGCATCGACCTTGAGATGTCGTTGCCTCAAGCGCTCAAGAAATGGCAGGCTTACGAAGGTAGAAGCCAGATGGAATCGTCTTCGTCGTCCCTTCTTCCAAGCTTTGACAACACACAGACCAGCATACCGACGCGGCCATACGGATTTGCAGAGTCTTTCACTTCTGCAGATGGAAGATGAAAACTATTCTAATGTAAAAGATCACCTCTGGCTTTACAAGTTATTCCCATTTGCTTCTTGCAAAATAGTGTTTATATCTTGACCCTTCCATTTCCGCTGATTTCTCTATGTTTTTAGTATGGATATGTATTATTAGTGCTTGAACCAGAAAAGACTGTGAAGAGATGGGGAAAGGGATATTTAAATTTATCTCTTTAACTCTGAAACTTTTTGGGGACATTTTGTTAGAACTAAAACCTTAATTCTCCTTCTCACATCTTTGAGAGTAAATTTGGTTCTCGATACAAATAACTCAAAAATAAGTACAATTTCGTCATATTCTTAGATGCATTTCTAGATTATAAAGAAAGCATAACAAATAAAAGTAAATAATTGAAGTCTCCATTTCGTTTTTTTATTTTTTGAAAATTATGCTTATTTGCTCATTACTGTTTTAATATGTTTAAACTTTTTTTTGGAAACATATTTAACTACTTTGGTTAGTATTCAAATTTTAGCCTAGATTTTAAAATTAGATGCAAAACAAATAAATACATTAGTAAAAGTAGTGTTTCCAAACTTTATTTCTAAATATAGAAAATAAAAAAAATAAAATAGTTATCAAAAGAGAACATGAGAGAATAATTTTCTTTTGCAAGTTCTTTTCATTTGCAAGTGTTGGGTCATTGGCTCACTTAGGCCCAAATAAATATGTTTCAAAAAAAAATTAAGCTTGTACACACAACTTGCAAAAAAAATTGCACAATGAGAGCTTTCATTTCTACATGAGGAAAACAAGTTACGACAAGTCATGATTTGCAGAAAATTTAGTGTTAAAACTCGAACAAGAAATATATTGAAATATATAAAAGATATAGAAATTAAGGAACTACCAAGTAATTCGAGGTACTTGGACCCTTCCCTCTTCTCTTGAGTATTCTTACTCAAACCTAAACCATACTCACTCAATTCGATCCCTTCATCCTTAGACTTCCATTCTATTTATAATAATACTCCCTCACAACTTTCATATCTAATTACTAAGGTACCCTCGATACTCTAACAATATCCCTTTATAACCCTAAGGGCGATTCCTATCATTTAGATCAATAACTATCTAAAAATTATGATCAACCTAAACATAACTCAACTAATTAAAACACTTATCTCCAACTAAAAAAGTCATGAGTTTGAATCTCCACCTCTATTATCTATATGTTTGTACTAAACTAAAACTATCTAAAAACTATAAAGAGACCGAAACATGCAACAACTGTTGAAAGAGACGAAGCCACGATCAAGTTGGGATAGGAACGATGTAGAACATGGTTGGAGATGTCTTCGTCGTCTCATAGCGGATCCCCACCCCATTAAGAGACAGGAAAAATTAACACCCTAACCATGTATACATGGGTAGGTAGGTAGCCATAGGACTCAATGGCTCACATCTCACAACCAATGGCCTCCAAAAATCTTGCCCCATGCACCTGCCAGTCATAGCCAACCCTAGCCCAAGTCTGCATATACAATGTCAACTTCCGATTTAATGACTCATTTCACACACAAACTCTGACTGCCCTACTTTATTGCTCTCCTTTACTGGATCATTTCCAATGTATTATTCCACAATGTACAGATACATGCACAGATTTTAGATAGAACAACATACCCTTCAAGCGACCATATGAGGAGCTAAAGGTCAATCATGCACAACTTTTCTAACCAAAGTAAGATATTTGCATGCTTAAAGGACGCAAATTATCTCCTGTAGGATCCACTCGAAAAGATTCTATCAGCAACCTATATTATATTTGGGTCCCCTTTTACAATGTGGATCTAGGACCAATCATGACTCAATAGTGTAAATCTCGCACCACCTTCCTTTGGTGGCAATCCAATCATCAACCTTTTCGAGGTATGATCCAAGAACAAGTACAAACCAGCCAAACCATTCAATATCACTCACTATTATTATTCAAAGACATGTTCCTTCGAACTAACTTGAGAATCCAAGACTATTAAGATAATGATACTAACTGATGATAGTTGTCCATCTCAACAAACATTCCTTTTGCTTTACAGGCTATCTGACAAGAGACCATAAATTATCTGCAATCCATAAAAAGAATGTAGAAATCTGATCTATACTTTACACTTCTGCCTAGGGTCATCTTGTATAGTCAAATCCTGAGTTGGGTATCATTCAGCACGGTTCCTGTTAAGCAATGATTAACAAAATGCAAGACGGATTAGTCTTAACACAAATGAATTGAGAAAGATTTGTTCATCCCCAATGGTTTGGGAAGAATAAGGGGGGAAAAGGGTAGCAATCTGTGAGTTTCATTCGCAAACGTTTGAGAGAAAAATATGTAACATGATTAGTTTCCTTCTTAAATGTGCATGTTCTTCAACTCAGTCGTTCACTAGGGGTGTAGAAAATGCTGGTTAATACGTATTTGATCCAACGGTTCGGATTGAAAATCAAATTGGATGCTTTGTGGTATACAAGATTTCTTTTTGTAAATCAAATGGCCCCATAAATAAAAGAAGACAGTATTGGACCATTTGATTTAACAAAAACAAAATCCTGGACTGTGCGAAAGTTGACTAAATAAGCACAGTTCGGGAACGCTTCTAATAACTACTATAGTTATAGAGCTTACATGACAAACAGAAGCATAAAATGACTATAATATGAAAGGGATAGTCCTCACGACATTCTTCCTTGCATTACAGAATGATCGAAGGCTGTCTTCGTCAACGGTGCCGAGGCCCGATAAATTAACTCCATAGTTCGCCATTCTTTTAATATCTCGTGGAATGGGAGACTGCCAAAGTCCATCCCACCATGCTGGAGGGAGAAGAGGGGTTAAGGCACACTGATTAGGCTGGTTAGGACAGCTTAAAGGACCAGCAAATCTGTTCCAGATATGCCCCCAGCCAACCTGGTTCTTTAAACCTTCACTCAACAAATTACTTTGGAAGCTACTCAAGAATGAAAAATCTGAACCGGTAGAATTGTTCCCTGAGCATATTTGAAATGGCATGTTAGAAACAGTTGTACAGATGTTCATCTAGCAAATAATTCTGTTCCTACATTACCCAACGTGTAAAATGATCGAGAGAGCTTTTAAAGATACCGAGACTGTCGAGATTGTGTGCTGCTGCCAGTGCTGCGATTAGCTGAGCATAGGTAGTACCTACACGCCGGTGAGCACCAGAAATAACAGCATGCTTGGCACGGGATGCAAGAAAGAAATCAACAAAGGCAACCCATCTTGGTGACGGGCCCCAGTCCTTTACTCTGAAGTCCAGTTTATGGAATTCATCATGCATTCCAGAAATGTTTCCTCTGAAGTGTTCATAATCAAAATGAATGACCTGAAAACAGAATTGCAAATGAAACTAGTCCGAAATGGCTCTACAATCATAAGAAATATCTGGGAGGCTATGTTGTCCGCAAGTGACTTCATTTAACGAAATAGAATGGCACAATGAGGGCAATTACCTCTGCAAATTCACCTAAGATGGGCATGATACTCTTAACAAAATTTGGGGTATCTGATACTAAAACCAATCTGGGTTTTTGGACCCTGCTTAGATTAAGCATGGCTTTTCGGATGCACTGCAGTGCTGCCTGTAAACCTCGGCCGGATCTGAAATACAGATGTACATTACTCAGTGAAAGGAAAGGGTTACAAAATGATGCACATCCATGGTTTCTGTCAATCAAATGGAATTTATTGGAGGAAGACATTGTGGAATCAATTCTTATAGCTAGTTGCAGTAGAAGAGAGCAGGAAATAACATTAGTTAAGTAGTAATACCACCTATTCATAAGCATCCGCATGTGCAATGAAATATCAGGATCAATCCCACTTTTAAGGACTGAGTACATCGCTTCTTGAACATCCTCTGAAGGAGATATCAGAACTTTCATCAGTTCTCCAAATACATTAGGTCTAGATTCCAAAACCTCTGGTTGTCCAAATAAATTAGAAGCAGCAGCCCTCATAGTGGGATGTAAGTTCTTCAAGAAAAATTGAGCAGCCACAGCATCTGTTGTACCTTGGAACCTGATGCACTTCAGTCAGGATAAATAAAGTACACAGATTGAGTAACAGTTTAACATAAACTGAAAATTTACCATACCATATGATAGGATGCTCCCATTCCTTCCAATTACTACATAGAACATTTGTCTGTGCAGGCTTTTCAAAATTATCAGTTCGCATAATCAAAGGCCTGTTGTATTTCCTACCACAACCATTAAGTCTCCATAAATGCTTGATTTCTTTCAAGGTAAATGAAATATCAGAATAAGAAATGTAGTCCCCAAAAGGAAACTTGCCCCTGAAAATAGAAGTGATAGTATTAGTACTGTCAAATAGAGAAAAAGGAATATTTAAAGAAAAAAAAAAACATACACATAATAGGTCAGGTTCATATGCATTCCATCAATGCATGAATATATAGACCTATCTCATAGACATGTACAGTTTCTTCTGATTTTTTATAATGAGAAAAACAACTTTCAGTGAGAACAAATGAAAGAATACAAGAAGCCGAAGAAAAAGATAGCCCAAGCCAAAGGGTGCCAAAAAGCAATCAATGCAAAGGAAAGAAAGAAGGAAAAACAGAAAAGTAACCGTACATGATGCACCACTAGTTTGCCTATAACTTGAAATGGCAGTGTGAAAGAACTGTCATAGACATTAAATGCTTCTAACAACTCCATGCATTTACGGTATTCAAAAACCAATATTTAAAGAAATAAAAAGGATTGAGATAGAACTAACATGCCTGGTTTGCCCAATAATCAAGGATCGGTTTAGCATTATACTTAAAGCTCCAGCAGTTAGAATCTTGTACATCTCATTCCCAAAGCCTGCCTCTGAAGCTTTGCCTAAGACAAAACCGTGTTTGCAGAACTGCTCAGGAGGAAGATTTCGCACTCTTGAAGCACCTAAAATGAAATTTTTGAGTAAGCTAATAGATCTAAAAAAACAAGTTTTCCACCAGAAAACAAATATGACAAAAGTTTTCGCAGTGAAGGAAAATCCAAAATGGTTTGTCATACATATTGTCCATAAAAACCAAAAGAAGATGACATCATTATAAACTTCAAGAAACCCACAGATGGTAATCAAGACGATCAAAGCTTTAAAACTGTTGCGTGAATAAAGAATAAGAGTATAGACTCGAGCAAGTGTGCAGTTGCACAACACAACACCATACAATAACCAGTACTAATTTTCCCTATGACCAATTAATTCTAAAGAACATATCTGTGTAAACGATTCCTCCGTTATGTATTCTTTCATTCGCAGGTCCACCAGAACTCATAAGACACAAGGAGTTCAATTTTTGAGGTCTTCACTAAAACGTCCTATTCAAAGGTAGCAGTGGTTACAAAGCCATTTCACTTGTTCAAAGGCTGCTAACTCACTCCTTTACAAATAAAGTGGAGTACTTAACAATCCTGAGTATACTAACCAATACACCAGAATAGGAAACTAACAGCAGCATTTAATGACTAGAGTTATACTGAACCAACCAGCAGACTAACCAACAAATATAAGTGTCAGCCTATTTCATACTAATCCACTCCAATGATTGTCTTCTTTATTATAGACCTAACTACTTGAAGAACTATTGAGTCCTCATTTTCAATTTCATAGCAGCTCAAGGAGACCATTCTGCATGCACATGTGGTACCATAATGCAATTATGATAACCTTTTCTCAATTTCAATGTTTCTTCATATTCTTCCTAAACACTAAGGTTTGCAATTCTTTGCTCCTTCGTCTATGGCTCTACAGTTGTTTTTTCCATGCATGACAAAGAGACCCTTCTCTCTTCTTCTTTGTTATTCCATGTCTATCAACATCTGAAACAAGGTATCATCCCTATAGCTGGTGACTTTACATGCTCCCATCAACTCTCCCTTCTCCATTATTAGATCCTTTGGCAGGGACCTATGGGTTTTGTCTTGTTGGAGGGTTAAAGCAAAAACTTCACTTGTAATTCTTTCATGGAGAGCATTGCAGATTCTAACTGCTTGTTCCAAAAGGGGAGGTAGGCAAAGCTTTGTAGAAACTAGCTTTATGGAAACTCAAGCTCCCAAAAAGACCGATAGAGTGAAGCCTTTCTCTGAATTTATCCATATGTATTATTGTAGCATTTGCAACAAAAATCAGCTTATGCCTCTCTTTTCATACCTTCACAAAGTTGCCATCAGAAAGCTTGTTAAAATGACCTTGATCTTATGCCTATAACTCTGGCCTCTAACTACTTGAACCTAATAACTCTCAACTTGTTTCAGTACAGCGAATTCAATCCAAGGACTTGCAACAACTTCACTCGGATAGAAAAGGAAATAAGCAACAGACCAAAAGATAGATGTGTTTTAGTTCTAGCTTCCACAAAAACACAAAATTGTAAGTTTAAGTATGTAGTATCTTATTTTACGTCCCTTCATTGGAATGAATCTTCCTGTGACCAATAATGAGGTGGGGAAAAAAGGTTGAGCAAGTACCTTTGGCATCTATCTTAGTTATATTACAAGTTTAGTCCTAGAAGTTTCAAGGTTGTGTCTATTTAGTCTCCGTACTTCAAAAGGTTTCTAATAAGCCCCTAAACTACCAGGGTTGTGTCTATTTAATCTTTATAACTTTAAAAGTTTCTAATAGGTCCCGTTGTTCTTACATGGCACATAAACGGATGTTGGGTGTAATCGTTAAATAATACAAGTTTTAGTGAGGTTGGACAAAATACCTTAGTTTTTGATCTAGGAAATCATACCCCCAATACCCCAAATTATGTATTTCTGCCCTGCTAATAATCCATTGATGTTCCACAGCGAGGGTATGGTTTTAAAATTTTCTTTTAATCGTGTGAAAAAATACACTCACTACGGAGAATTGATAGTTCATTAGAAGGGGAAAAAATGGATCATGAGCCTAAAAAATCGCTCGTAGTCTGGTTATTAAATGGAAAATGAAAATCATCACTCCGATAACCTGGCCCAAAAACGACAAGAAATTCTGATTTCGAGTAACAATTTAATTGCTCATATAACAAACTATCAGACGATCAACAAAGGGAGTGCAGACAGTTAGCAGAAATGCATATAAGGAAATATTACCATTCAAATAAAAGTGATTTTGAATAATTTTTCTTACTCTCAGGCTTTCCTTCCAGACACCATCTTCTTTAAAGGCCTCTCCCATCTGTTCCACCGTCGCGCAGGAGCTCCGCCTTGGCTCCACTCCACTCCGAACCTGACTTTCTCCAACTCCTCCGTCGCCATTACCAAGCTGATCAGAGCTCGATCTCGATTCTCGAGCTTCAAGCCTCATAAAAATGTTGAGCATTAAGAATCCAATTGCAGCACCGACAGCACATAGAACGACGACATAGCGCGCAAACGGTGGCGGTCGCTTCCTCCTGGATCCACCATGCCTCATTTTTTCGTCTGCTTCACGATCTTCTGGAGATTCAGACTGTTATTCCGAAGAGAAGCGGATTCGACCTCAGTGTGTTAAATTTTCTACTTCCTGGATTGAGGATTCTATACTTCATATCTTGGCTCGGGTTTTCCACCGGGCAAATCGGAACAAACGAACTAATTACAAACGGGTTAAATTTAACCCATCTCTCAATCATTCAAGAAACAAGTGCTTTGGTTCACAATTCATATTCTGATTTTTGTCTTCGGATTCACTTAGTCGCGTAGATTTATCTTTTAAAATTATCCTCTAAATCACATAAATTTTAACAATTATATTCGTATAGGTCGTGAAAATAAGCATAGTTCAATAGTAACTGACATATCTCCAATTAAAATGTTGAAAAAAAAAATCGCTTCATTGAGTTGAACACTTGGAAGAGTTATCATGTCAATCACTTTCATTCCTTTCATTAGACCTTTTATAGCACACTCGTAGTTGTAACTCTAACTCGATTATTTTCTAATGATTCTTGTATTCCGTAAATCACGTCAATTCTCTCTTTGTTGACAATATCTTTGACCCAACCCTTTAACAAGTGTTGCAAGTATTAGACATTTTACCTCAAGAAAAAGCTAACTCTAGAACTTGAAATGATTCGAGCGATGTGTCTTAATTATTTTTTCAAGCGAGTTCAATCTTCGTCCTACTGCTGTCAAACTAAAAATAAATTAAATTTTATTATTTGATAATATTTAATTATTTTTATAAATTAATAAGGGATGGGGGTAGGAAATAGGAATTACTTAATCTTAAATATGTTAAGAAATTGATTTAAAAACATATTTTACAAATAATTAAAAAAGTTAAAGGATGGGAATTACATTCCACTTCTTCATTTTCCCCTACAAAATTTTAATTGAAAGGGAAATTCTCATTTTGGTTATTTTAAATTTTTATCTTATAAAATAGCATTTGATTTGAAGTACTATTGAGAGGTGAGTCCTTTGAGTTTGAACTTCATCTTCTTTAATTTATAACAATCAACCTTTAACTGTATTTTATTTATCATGCAGCATATTTATGTTTTTTTTTTTAATGTTTATGTAATTTATAGCTTGATTTTTCTTAATTCGAATTTATTTTCAATTATTGTCCAATTTCCTCTACTTAAGAATTTTTAGTCAATTTTAAAGGGAAACGTCTCTCTTTTCTTGAAATTCTTCTCTTTTTTTCTTTTTTTTTTTTTAATTCTCCATTTTACCTTAGAGTCATTTACGAGGTGGAGAAGGCCAATGTAGACATTACTGGTCCTAAAGTTTAGAGTTTAACCTTTTGGCAATGCAATGCAATTTTGGCAATTTTGGCAAGAAAATCTTAGAGTTAATTAAGGGATGAAATGTAACTCAAAAAAAAAAATTAAGGGATGAAATGTGTCGAGTTTAACCTCATTCTTGTCGATATTTTGGCTACTCGAAGGTGTGAGGTCGGCTGAGAAAATGGGACTTAATTTTATAATTATTGAATATATTTATAGGGAATCAAATGAGGTTGCTCATTTTGTTAATAGAGAGGGTTGGATGATTCATGGTTTTCTAATTTTCCTTGTCGAATTTTTTAAAAAGACGAGACGGTTTTTTTAGTACAACATGTGGGGTGGAGGGATTTGAACTCACGACTTCCTAGTTCGACATAGGTATCTTAATCCACTAAACTATGTTCAGGTTAGTGACGAGACTAATTTGATATTAAGATTCGATATAGATGAAATCGTGGAAACGGGCATGACTTAGTCAATTATTCTCGCAATTCAGATAAGATTCGGACCGCCACTTCTCTGAAAGCATAGTTCTTGCCTCCCTCCTTGGAGCTCGTCCATTCCTTGGGTGATCCATTGCTCTCACGTTCAAGTGTTTGTTTGTTGTTTAGGCTGGTGAGTGAGATCTCGTGTACTCCGACTAATAAGAGATAGGTTTTTTTTCTCCCCAAGACTTGCTTGCTTTGTATGGAGTACCGATCCCGTTAAATGCAATGTGGCGAAAAAGATTGATGGATGGGGTAAGTGGTTTAAATTTGGTGAGGTTGGACACTGATAAATTTTAGGGAAGAGTAAGTTGAGAGAATGACAAAATATGATTTGACATTGAATTGGATACAAACCTATCATCTTATTTATAAGGTAGGATAATATAAGACATTTAAATCAATTAATATCTAAATCAAATAAATTTCAATTCCTAATAGCAAACCTAAATCCTATCAAAATCATAAATTATATCAAATCATATCGTAAATCATATCACAACTAACAGTTTACTTTGAACTTTTTTTTTCATCATTGTGCTTTGTGGTTCATTTTGATCTTTATACTTTTAAAATGTCTATTTTAGTTTTTGGTCTTTCAACTTTTATTCATTTCAGTTCTCCTACTTTAAAAAATAATTTATCCCTTCATTTTCATTTTTATATCACTTATTTCAATCATAATTTTAACATGATATTTCGCTAATTAAATTTCTTTAAACGTAGTCGTTAAATGATAAATTTCAATCAAACACAAATTAACACGTCATTATTTTTTAGATTAATTATAAATTGACACATGTATATCCAAATTAAATTAAAATACATGAAAATTTGGACAATTAAATAAAGTCACCTAGCCGTGGTCTTAAAGAAAATTAGCAAAGTCTAAAATCCATTAAATAATCAACTAAGCCCAAGCACAAAGCTCAAGTTATGTGTGTGTATATATATTTCTATTTTAGCTCTTCTTTCTTTTTTGTCCATTTCGCTACCAAATTATCTATGGTATATATCTATTTCGTTTTTAACTAGTATTCAAAATCAAAAACACTCTGACAAATCGAGCATCGTTCAAATGGTTAAGACACTTACCAGAAGGTCATGAGTTCGAACCCCACTCCCATAATGTTGATCAAAAAGACAAAGTCGCGGGGTAATGAATTGGTCAACCAAGAAAAAGATTTAGCCATGTGGCTAGATTTGTGTGTGTGTTTTTTCCTCCTTTTTTTTTTTATTTTTCTAAAGTTATGTTTCTTTGTAAGCTTTGTAAGCACATGTGTTTTGTGAAAGCATAATCCTAACTCAATCCTAACTTTTATATTTATCCTATCTCTTATTCCCAAATTTGAAACTTCTTTAGTTCTTGAATTTGAATAAAACAAATCATTTTAATCATTGTTGTTAATTTTTTTAGTAGACTACATAACATCCATATACATTTTGTTTATGTACCTATATTTACATATAGCTAAGTGCTTTAAAGCACGTGTAATAAATTATAGGTTATATTTTCAAATGAATTTTAAGTTTTGGTTAAATGATGAATGAAAAATCAACAAAAATTACTATAATAATTTTTTATGCAAAATTTAAGGACTAACACTAAATAATTAAATGTCAAAAATAAAATTATACAAGTTTAATCCTGAATTTTTAAAGTGGTGCTTAATAGATTCCTAATCTCTAAACTTTTAAAAAGTGTTTAATACATCCTTAAACTTTTAGTATCGTGTTTATAAATCTTTGAATTTTATGAAGTATTTAATAGAGTCTTTGAACTTTCAAATTTGTGTTTAATAGCTGCTTCCCACTTATTCAACATTTGTTTTAAATTCAAGAACACACTACACACATAATCCAATTTTGTAGGTAGATACGAAGATTTTTTTTTTTTTTAATAATTAACTAGATACAAAATTGAAAGTTTTAGGTTGCATTTGATAACAATTACATTTTTTATTTTCAATTTTTAAAAGTTAATCTGAGAAACATTACTTTCCCCTACATTCTTTGTTTTATAATTTAGTTTTATAAGGATTTCCAAAATCTAGGCCAAATTTTGAAAATAAAGAAAAAATATCTCTCAAAAAGTAGTTTTTATTTTTGAAATGTGACTAAGCATTCAAATATATTTTGAGGAGAGATGAAAAATTTAACATCGAAATTATTCAAAAAAAAAACTATAAACGAAATAGTGACATAAATTTAAAATTTTATAGAGTTATTAGATACATGTGGAAAAATAATTTAACAGGACAAGAAATATTTAAAAATTTAGAAAGAAATATAAGAAATTGGATTGGAGACTAAAATAGGAGTTAGAAACTTAGAACATACAAAAATAATATATTTTTGATGGTTTGGATGATAAATAGAAAGGGGGGTCCCACCACAGAATCAGGTGCAGAGCGAAAATAACTAAATTCCTCTCAACTCCCGCTCTCTCTCCTCTCCTTCACAACGACCATTTCAAATCCCACCACAGAACTCAAGAAAAAAGAAAAACAATGATGAGACTCACAAAACCAAAATTTTCATATTGATGGATAATTTTCTTCACAATTCGCATCTCTGTTCTTGAAACTCTCCTCCTTTTTCGTTCTTCCCAGCCTTCCACATTCCCCGACAATGGAGAAGAGCAGCAGCAACCAACCTGATGAGAATCAACACCTCCTACGCAAGACCTCTAGCTTCGCTGACAAGGAGGATGCCCCCAAATCCGGCGTTGATGATGATGCCAATCCCGCGGTACCAGATCACGATCATCATCCTGATGCAGCAGCCGCGCCCACGGACGACGCCGATGTAAAATCTGAAGAAAAATTGGAGGATCGGGAGCTGGAGCTGGAGC
This sequence comes from Momordica charantia, assembly GCF_001995035.1. The sequence goes on from NW_019104505.1 coordinate 1,548,742, forward strand.
AGGATCAAGATCAAGACCATGAGAAGAAGGAGGATGGAAAGGAGGAGGAGGAAAAGAAGGATCAGGAGGAAGAGTCGTCCCAGCAGGATGAACCGGATCTTCATTATGATCTCCACACCATCCTTGAAGATGTCGATCAATTTCTCCGCGATTCTCGAGATCGGGAGGATGATGCTGTGGTGGAGATTCCGAGGTTCATCGACAAATTCTTGGATCTCGTGGATGCGAAGATTGAGCAATATAATAACGATGCAGAATCGAACGCGAAAGAGAGAGAGTGTCGGGTGCCAGAGGACGAATCGTCGTTTCTGGAAGCTGTCGATCGGTTATCGAAGCTCAATAATGCACTCCGCGAAATGAAATTGGAAGAGGAGAAGAAATCGTTGATTAACCGCGTCGGGAGCATTGAACAGAGAGCAATTTCTTATTTGGAGGAGGAGTTCCGATTCTTTCTTGAGGAATCCTCCCGAAGCAGTAGCGACACGGATCCTGCTGCCGAAACAGATCGCAGTGACGCTGAATCCGATCAACTTCATTTTCCAGGTTACTCCGACGAGATCGTGAGGTATTTGAATAAAATCGCCAAGGCAATGATTGCCAGTGGATACGAATCAGAATGTTGCCAGGTTTACATGGTTGCGAGAAGAAATATATTCGAGGAAGCCTTACAGAAGCTAGGGTTCGAGAAACACAGCATCGACGACATCCAGAAGATGAGTTGGGAATCAATGGAGAGGGAGATCGCTACGTGGGTCAAAACCTTCAAGCAATGCGCCACAATTTTGTTCTCTGGCGAACGGAAGCTCGCCGAATCTGTATTTTCAGAGTATCCTGAACTCACCGATAGCCTGTTCAGCAATCTGACTCGCGGCATTGTGATTCAGCTCCTAAATTTCTCGGAAGGAGTTGCGATGACGAAGCGCTCCGCCGAGAAATTGTTCAAGCTTCTTGACATGTACGAAGCTCTCCGCGACATGGTCCCAAAAATGGAGGACTTATTTCCAGAGGAATCCGCCAACGAGCTCAAAACAGAGACCACAACTGCTCGCGCTCGTCTCGGCGAGGCCGCGATTAGTATATTCGGCGATCTCGAAAACTCGATCAAAGCAGACACCGGAAAAACTCCGGTACCGGGCGGTGCCGTCCATCCATTGACTCGATACACCATAAACTACTTGAAATATGCTTGCGAGTACAAGAACACTCTGGAACAGATTTTCAAAGAACATTCGAAGATCGAGCGAGCCGATTCCACCAGCCGGCCACATTTTGAGGGCGAACAAGCCCCAAACTACCAATCAAGCAGCGACAACCAATCGCCATTCGCCGTGGAACTGACGAAGGTGATGGAACTCCTGGACTCAAATCTGGAAGCGAAATCGAAGCTATACAGAGACATAGCCCTGAGTTCGATCTTCATGATGAACAACGGGCGATACATCTTGCAGAAGATCAAAGGATCCGCAGAGATCCACGAACTGGTGGGCGATACGTGGTACCGTAAGAGATCTTCGGATCTGCGTCAGTACCACAAGAATTACCAGCGAGAGACGTGGAGCAGACTGTTGAGTTGCTTAAACCACGAGGGATTGACGGTGCACGGGAAAGTGGTAAAGCCAGTGCTGAAGGAGAGGTTTAAAAGCTTCAACACCATGTTCGATGAGATCCACAGGACGCAGAGCTTGTGGGTGATCAGCGACGAGCAGCTTCAATCGGAGATCAGAGTATCGATATCGGCGGTGATGATTCCGGCCTACAGATCATTCCTAGGCAGGTTTTCACAGTACTTGGATCCGGGGAGACAAACGGAGAAGTACATCAAGTTTCAACCTGAAGACATCGAAACTTACATTGACGATCTATTCGATGGAAACCCAACCATGGCAAGAAGGAGAATATAAGCGCCGAGGCGCTGCAAACGAATTTGAAAAGGCAAGGCTTCATTCTCTTAGACTTTCTTCTTCTTCTTCTTCTTCTTCTTCTTTCTTCTTCTATATATAAGTTTTTTTTTTCCTTAAGTTTTTCAAAAGCTAAGAAAGAAACCATTGAAAAGCCCCCGCTGAGGCTACTTTTGTCATTTCAGCTACACTCTGCAATTCTTCAACTCGCTGAATCGCCGCTGCTCCTTTTTATTATGTTACATTTTCCCACTCTCATTTTTTAAAAACCGAACGATTACTTGTAATTGTCAAATTAACAATGTAATTCTTTGATTCTGCATTGTTTTCTTCTTAGAAATAGCCAAATATAAATTATATTTATAATGCATGTATATATTTCCCGGGTTGAATTCTTTTTCTTTTAAATTAAAATATAGTTTTTTTTTCAGGATTTGAACTTCGAGAGATAACAATATCTGTTTACTGTTGAAGTATATTTATGGGAGTTAAAATATAGTTATAATCTAAAAAAGTTTATCTTTTGTCTTTTATTTAACCTTTGAAGTTTAAAAAATTTGTTTTAGTCTCCAAAAAAAAACCTTAGAACAAGTTTGAAGTTTGATCCAAAAACCTTCTAAAGGAAGGTACATTTATAAACACATTTGTTTTGTATTCTGCAATTAGATAGTTCATATTTGTTTTGTACAAAAATTTATAATGATATATATGAGAATGTTTTGATAACTATGTTTGTTTTGCAGGAATTGTATTTGGAGGCGTCCAAAAATTATATATTGGTTCTACAAAAGTCTTTACGAATATTCATGTAATTTATACATTGCCTTTTATTCTTTTATTAATTTCATAGTTTTTTTTTATCAATTTAGTTTATATTAAATTTTAAATGTTATTTTGTAGAACACATTCATTTATATTAATTTGACATAAATATCTAATATTAACTGGTAATTCCAATTTTAACTTGAATTTTTTTCTCGAAAGAAAATGATATAATTGATGGCATTTTTATTGGATTAAAATTTTATATTATCAAATTAAAATTCTATAAAACAAGTGTCATAATGTGCGACCAAAAAAACTTGTGAATTCAATCACTTGTAAGAGAATATAGTTAACCACGCAAATATTTTAATCAAAGCCCTTTTATAGAAAATATTTTTAAAAATTAAAAAATAATTAAATTAAAGGTATGTCCAACTTGCTAATGATCCCACGGTAAAAACATAACAAATGTTTGTAACATGCATGATCTAACTTGACTGCATAAGCTTGTGAGTTGAGTAGAAGCATTAAAATGGTGGAACATGGTCCAATCTCATTTATCTAGATCTTAGTAGACCTTTAGTTACACATGAATTATTCTTCTCATTGTCAATTGGTATTGAGTTAAATCCCTCAAATATTGATATGATATTATAGTCTAACATTGAAAAGATAAGAAGCCTAAAAAATTTACTTGTGTTGAAAAGACGAGGGACCTAAAAGATTTATAATATACATGATTGTCAATTCACATCGGAAAATGAATCTAACAAATAATTATTTTGGTTAGGATCATAAGACAATCATACTAACCTATTATCAACGCTGCGCCACAATTTTCCGGTTGACTTCATTCAAATTTTAAGCATATTCTCAAATTGAGTTGATTCCATTCAAATTTTTTAACTTGGAGTTGAGTTCCACCCTACCGAACCGACATCTCTTAGTTTAGTTAAAATTTTAACACATTTTAGATGCCTTAGTCAGTGCTCCTCTTAGTTTAGTTAAAATTTTAAATTTTAACACATTTTAGATGCAGTTAAACTATGTTCAAGTTGAGAACTACGTCATAAATATCAATCTATCTTTTATTTTTAATAAAATGTATATTGGCGTTTTTACCATAAAAATCAATTCTCAATTTTAAACAATGAAGTTCCACCTCCTATAATTAAAAAAACACTATTTGTTTAAAATTTACATATTTTTGTACCTAAATCACTTATATTTTGACACTCTTTATATTGCATCCATATATCCATATGTTAACAATATAACGGATGAAAATATTGATACGTAGATGGATATTGACCTACTCTAGAAACGAACTTAGAGAAATGTTGAAATTTAAAAAAAAAAAAATACTTACCTCTTTTTGTAGCTGAGCCTACGAAAGTAAACAGAAAGAATTAGAAACAACAGTAAAAAGAACTGCCCATTATTTATTAACAGCCAAGGAGAGAACATACACATCAATTTGGATATGGATAGCATTCTCAAAGCTTGCTGGTAATGTTGATGTTCCTGACCTTTGATGATCTTGTGGCTGTGTCTTTTGGCACAACAATGGTGAGGACACCATTTTCGACTTGAGCTTTAATTTGGTCCACTTTAACATTTTCAGGCAATTCAATCTCCCTTGAAAATTCCCTCTTCTCTCTCTGTCTTTCGGCTAAATGCCAAATGGTATCTTTCGCAACAGGTTCCTCTTTGCCCCTGCTTCCTTTTATGTGCAGAATGTTTCCCTCATCAACCTGGACCTTTATCTCATCTTTGCTGAAACCTAGAGAATCATGAAATAGCAGCAACCAATTAATCTACCAAATAGCAGCTTACACGGTAAGATCAAAGCTGTGTTTGAAGCGAGTGTGTGTGTGTGGAGAAAGGGCCAGAATGTGGTGGATTCATACAAATTGACTTCAATTTTTCAAACATTTTCTTGTTTGATTCTTTCTTTACTAGTGTTCACCACAAATAAAATTTTAGTTTGTCACTTTCTCTGAAAGAGAATTTTTCTCCACATACTTCCATCAAACACGCAGAGACAAACCACGTACCAACATTTAATCACCTCAAAAGCTGAATGCAAAAATACTATATCAATTTTCAACAAGTTTCATAGATTACGATCGATTGAATTATCCAAAAGAGAAAGCACTGTCTAAAACTCGAACTTGTTACGCTCGATCCTTGATTGTTCACAAATAATCTGAAGTACGAAAAATAAAACGATTCCTCAAATAACCGAACACGAAAGAGTTGCTTAAAATCACTCCGAACAAACAAAACAAGTCTAAAATTAAAGCAAGAGGAAAGAAATTAACAATTCAATCCACAAAACCTAGAGAATTTCTATTATGGAGACATTACAAACAGAAATGACTAAAACCTCAAATTGAAGTGCGTAATCGGCAGTTAAGGCCAAATTTGAAGCGGTACCTGGAACGTTAACCTTGAAGGTGTGAGCATTGGATGTTTCGAGCCAGTCCAAGAGCGCAACGGCGCCGAACGGTTCCCGGAACACGGCAGGGCTCCAGAAGAAGCGCCGAAGAGGATATCCAAAGAAATCGTCCGCCATTGTAGGCAAAGGGATTGAACTTCAACTCCGCAGAAGGCACCGACGCTTGCAGCTGCTGCAAGATTGAATTTATGGAAGGAACTCAACTGAAAGTCTCAGGAAAATTGAAATGATCTTCTGGCACACGATTTCCAGAAACTTCTTTCTTCGTCCCTTGTCATTTTGGCACTGTATTCTAGACTCTTCTACTTTTCCGAAATCTCATCGTCCATCACGTGCCGCCCACGTGCATCATTATTTTTATTTTTTAACCTTAAAATTTTCATTATAAATTATAATATCAAAACTTGTCTAATTTATTCTAAACTATCAATTTGTATCTTATAAGTCGTTGATTTACTTAAAAATACAAAATATCACCTCTAATGTCATGTTTCGAAACCCTAGTCTGTAATTATTGAACTAAAATAATTAAAATGGTGTTTTTTTTGTTAAATTACTAACGAGTTCCTAAACTTTTAGAATTTTCAAACTTATATATATTTTTAAAATTAAGTTACCAATGAGATACAATCCTCAAAGTTGATACCAAATTTGAATTTTTTTTTTTTCAGACTAGAGTATTTGAAAGTTAGTGACTAAGTTGAAATAAGCATATAATTTTATGGTCCAAAATAGAATTTAAATGTTTTTTTTTTCAAAAATCTAGATTAAGTTTTTAACAGTACATATTAATGAACATACAAAATTTGTAGTTTTTTCAAAAGTAATAAAATAAAAGGTTTCAACATGGGAATGTTGTCTGATATAAAAATTTGAATAAGGAGAAAATTGCAATATAAAAATTTAAATGACTGAAGGTAGGAAACTGATAGATTTAGTATATTAATATCTATTTACGATAAAAACGAAACAGACGAAACACAAAAAATGTTAACAATAATAATATTATTAATAGTAATAATTAATAAGTAAAGACACGCAATTCTATTTCTAATCAATCAAGCCAATAAAAACTAAAAGAAACAAAGAGTTTGTTTTTCTCTCTCTTTTTTTAGTACAAGATGTCGAGAGGAAATTCTTATATGTCAATTACCGTTAAGCTATGCTATCTTTGGTTTCTCTCTCTTTTTTTAGTCCAACTACTATGTGAGAATCAAATAATCGAAATAGTAATATGTGTTTAATCAATTAAGATAAGTTATGTTTCAACAAATAAAAATTAATTAAGGTTACTAAAAATAAAAAAATAATTAAACTATATAAGGTCATTCTCATCTCAATCAACCTTAGATAAAAAGAAAATAATAATGTACATGAATTTAATAGTGTGAAGTGAGAATCTAGTATATACTTAAACATATTACAATAAAAAAATATTGATATTTCAAACTCATTATTAATGAGAATTAATTATTTGAAGTTTATAAACAATGGTACATAATAGAATAACGAGAGCTACTAAAAAAACCAAAAAACAAAAGAATAGAATAATGATATTTGATAGCTATTGGTATGGGCTTGACTTTTTAAACCTAATTAGTTGTTACCTACTCGTTTTTAAATTTATCTTTTAACTTATCAAATCAAATTAATTTGAGAATATTAAATGATATTTTTTACATACAAATAAAACAGATTAGATTAAAGGTAAACGTGTCACATCTAAAAATGAAAGAGTCAAGTTCATTTCAAGCATCATTTGTTCATGTGAACATTGAGATGGACGGTAACAAACAAAATGTTTGATTCTATTTCCTATAAATTCAATAGAGTAGTTTCGCTCATTTCCTCGCTAAAATGACTTTGTTTATTGCTTTATAAAAAAAAATATAAACTTCTACTTTTAGCTTTTACAAAGAAATTTGCCAACATATATCATTTTCCTAAATTTTCTTCATCTACTTTCTCTTATTAATTTTTGTTTTGGCCATAAATTTCATAAGTAGAATGCAACCGTAAGTAATTATTTAAGTCTCGTCTCAACTCTTTCTTTGAATTCTTTAAATTGGAGTGCTTTCATCTAACCTCCTTCTTCTGATGTATATTTTTTACATGGTGTTCCTATCTTTCAAAAACAATTAGAAAAAAATTGTTTCAACTCTCTTGAAAAAGTTAGATAAAAGAATGTGAAAAACAATTTTGCCTAGGACGACACATCTCAAAATGGAGCATTTTTTTATTACTTTTTTTTAATACTTAATTTTAGGAACAAGACGGAAAATATAATCCCTACTTCGACCTCAATCCTACTCTACTTTCAGGTTGAAGGTTCAAATTTCTATAGTCTATACCCACGTTAATGTACTAAAAAAGTCTTACTCCATCTTGTTCCCCTAAAAATAAGTTATAGTGAATTGATGATAACTGCATTTTAATGAAATAAAAAAATTTAATTTTCATTGGGACTTTCTCACTACTATTTTCTCTTACACGTTCTTGCTACTAGTTAACAACACATGTGTTGCACTTATTTTTTCTAACGTGTTTAAATAATGTATAACGGTAAGGTTTTTAACCTTTTTAATAAATGTATTAAAATAAAAAGTAAATATAATATTTAGGTTGTATTAATAATTAATTTTGAAATAAAATATACCGATTAATTGTCAAATTTATCTTTTTAAAAAAATAGAAATATAATTATAGTCTAATAAGTAAAAAATACACTTTTGATCTCAAAGGTTTGAGTTAGGTATGCTTATATTGTAATTTCAAACGATTAATGTCATTATAAATATTTAATTAAAATTAATTTCGTAAATTATTAAAATTTATTGACTAGAATGTGTTGTTCGGATTGCTAAGGTGTGCAAACAAATGAGTGATCATGATGATGACAATTATCTTCATTGCTATGAAGTTTTTTTTTTTTCTGAAACCAAAAAGTGAAGCTGTGAGGGTTATGTTTAAAACGGTAAAGATTTACTCTTTTACCAAGTAAACCTACCTGTTAGAACTCTATTGTAACAGGGTGAGAGGCCTTAAATACTATTTCTTAAATCAATAATTGCCATAAAGTTATTTCCTTTTTTTCTCTCTCTCAAATCATTTTTAAAAGATAGAGCCATCTATCCTATTTTTCCAGAATGGCACCAAAAGTTAGGTTTTTCTTTGCTTAATACAATTATTTTCTCCAAAAAGATCTATAAATTTATTGTTTTCTCCCAGCTTTAAAGTTTGACTTCATCACTCTACACGTTGTATGACAAGTGACAATGTCACCAATATGTAATAAAATATGAATTTCAAAAAAAAAATGTATGACAATTGTTGCCTTGTTTAGGATGCTTGTTATTTTATGTCAACGGTTTTAAAATCATACCTAATAAAATAAAAATTAATAAATTAATTAGCAAAAATACTCAAGGAGCATTGATTTGATTTGCCCCTAAAATTATAATAAAAAACTTCAAATGAAGATGAACTTGGAGAATTGGGGAGCATTATAGAAAGAAAGTGTTAGCCATGTTTACAAAATCTTAGGAACCAGCTCATCATTTGCTTTTCATTTTTCAATGATCTTATTTTGGATGTTAGTTTTATTATTATTATTTTATTTCAAAATACCTAAATAATTTTTTTTCTTCACGTGAACTTAATTCAACTGGTTAAAGTACATCATCCCCATTAAAAATCATGATTTCAAATCTCTACTCTACATGTTGTATTAAAAAAATTAATACTTCTCTCTGCTCCACAATTTTTAATGTTGTCCTCCAAAAAGGCACACAGTCAAAACTTGTAGGTTTTGATTGGTTACAAAATGATTGAAAATGAAAAAATAACAGAGAGGAACTCAACCAAAATTATGAAAAGGAATATAATCAAATTATAACTGCACAGAACCATCACAAAATGACAATATAAGAATACTTAGAAGATCAATTATGCAACATGAAAAATAAAAGATTTTATTTTTATTTTGAGTATAAACGAGAGAGGTTGAGAATACAAATTCATGATCTTTTGATCAAGAACATGTGTCAATTTTATGTCAATTAAGGCTAATTTCTAAGTTTATGTTTAGTATGAATTTTTATTGTAGACCTAAGCTTTAATTTTAGAATATTAGACACATTAATAAAACTAAAAGTAAAATAATAATTCCCAAACAATGAACGAGTCTTTGAAATACAACCCAACACGGTTTTAAATTACATACCGAAAGAGAATAATAATAATCAGACAATCAAATCAAAGTGAACTTTATAAATAAACCTGTAAAAATCTGATGAAAAACTCACAATTATAACAACAGAGAGACACAAAACCAAAGAATCAACAAACAAATTTATGTTCAATTAGTGCTATAGTCTTGTCAGCAGCTCTCCTTTGAAATCTTCAGCAGAGTAAACTTGCTATACTGAAGGTGGAAGCATGATTGAATCAGCCGAGTAAAATTGCTGGGAAACAGAACTGTCCACGTCATAAAACTTATCGATGCCCGTCTCTTGTTCTTTCAGTAAGATCGAGTGATATATTTCGTCGATTCGACTCGTCACCTTCGCCATCGAGGGGCGGCTGTCGGGGTGTGGAGCTGTACACAGCATGGCAAGATGCAGAAGCTGAACCATTTCATCCAAGCCATTCTTGTGTCCTAACAGTTTCTCATCAAACACTTCAGCTGTCTTCTTCTCTTCGACCTTCGAGTGCACCCATCGCGGGAGGTCTACTCCATCATCATTGAACATCGGCGAGTTTGGAGCCTTCCCTGTTATAAGCTCTAGAATTACCATGCCGAAGCTGTAAACGTCTGCTTTCAGGGATACTTTTTGAGGATCGGTGACTTCAGGGGCCCGGTAGGCTGCAACATGGTTCGGAGTGGATGTGGGGCTTGCAATCTGAGTGAGGCCAAAGTCAGAGACACAAGCTATGTGGGATTGGTTGAGGAGAATGTTTGAGGACTTTATATTGCCATGGGAGGTCGGAGGTCGTCGAGAATGAAGATACGTAATCCCCCGAGCGGCTGCGCGCGCAATGCCAGCCCTTGCTTCCCATTTCAATGGAGCCTTACCAGCATCTCTGCTGCCTGCACCCACAAGACAGCCATAGACATTATGCTCTAACTTAACCAGAGGCACGGCAAAATACTAATGGTTGAGCACATGTGATTGTTTCAAACAAGTTTCTTAACCATAGGCACAAAGTTGCAATAGAAAGAATGCCATCAAAAGATAACAGGAAAAATACAAAAATCTCCTAAGACTAACCTTATGAAATTGGTTGCAATTCAATCTCAGCCATTCTAATTCCATTCCATTAGTTGCAATTGAAATGTGCAAACTACTCCTAAACTAGAAAGGTTGCTGTAATCAAACTCTAAATCCTAAATCACAAAATGCTCCAATTTAATTGTTGATTGTACTCATGAACATTGCTCAAATTAAAAGCTTGAGTTTTGCAATTTCACTAAGGTAACTAAAAGGAAGCAGCTCACCATGTAAAAGTACAGACAAGCTTCCCATGGGGACATAATCACATATCAGAAGCTTCTCGTCTCTGCCATAATAGTAAGCGTTAATGGGGACCAAGTTCTGATGATTCATCATCCCCAAGCTTTCAATCTTCTCCCTGAATTCCTCCTCTGGAACTCTCACATCTCTCAACCTCTTAACCACCACAGCCATCCCCACATCCAGAGCTACCTTGTAAGTTGCCCCAAAAGTCCCCTTCCCCAACACCTCTGCAGATGCTTTCAACAGTTCCTCCAAATCAAACACACTCTTTCCTTTCCCACAGAACACCAGATTCCTCTCATTCCCACTTCCACCGTAACCGGTACCTGGGTTCTCAACCTCCGAGGACATTCTCCTGGAGGTCGTCGTCGTAGCATCCATTGAACCAGTTGTTCTCTTCGTCTTCCGGCATAAAAAGAACAAAATGAGAATGAGGATTAGGAATGCAATCAACGCTCCTATAACGATACCGGCGATTGCTCCGCCGGATAATTTCTTGTCCTCGCCGTCGCAAGGGTGCAGCGGCTTCCCGCAAAGCGAGTTGCCGTCGAAGGCACTGGCTGGCTGATCGGAAAACTGCGAAGGGATGGAGCCGTTCAGATGGTTGAAAGAAACATTGAGAGTCTTAAGCGAGGGAACGGTGAAATCAGGAATAAATCCAGTGAGTTGATTGCCTTCCAAATTCAGGACCTCTAATTTCGTGAGATTACTAAACCTAGACGAAATTGGACCGGCGAACTTGTTATGAGCCAAATTCACGCGAACCAGACTCTGGATACTGAACAGAACCTGAGGAATCTCGCCGGAAAATGAGTTCCGTTGCAAGTAGAGGCTGCGGAGGGAGCGGAGGTTCGCAAAATCAGACGGAAGAGAACCAGAAAGCATATTAGAGCGGAGAGATAGGGTTTGAAGTTGAGTCAGGTTTCCAAGCCCTAGCGGAAGTTCCCCGACGAGTCCGACGCCGGGAAGCCGCAGCTCGGTGACCCTCCCGCCGCCGCACTTGACGCCAAGCCACGAGCAGGGAGTCTCATCGGAGAGGTTCCAGTGGCGAGTCCGACTACTAGCGCCCATCGCCTTCTGGAGCGCCACGAGCGCCGCCGTGTCCGATGAAAGATCCGCCTCTCCTGCAGGAAAGAACACGGAAATGACAAACACCGCCGACAAAAAACACAGCCGGAGCGGGCTCCGGCGCGCCATTTACGGCGATGAAGAAGAAAACAGAGCTTATCCCGAATATCGAATCGAAAATTGAAAGCGAGGGAAGAGGACCAAGTAAAATCCAGAGAGTCAATCAATAGGGCAAATCAGAGAGAAGATGGCTCACCATTGTACACAAACGTGTTGAAGTTGAAGGGTACAACAACATTGGTTGACTTTGTAAAAATGGAAAACCATATCAGACTAGGAGATGATGAAGAAAGATTCTTAGACATTTATGGGAAGCTGACGGATTTCTTCCAAAAGTGGGCCTCCGCCATGAACGCCATTGCCGTCTAATATGTAACGTAACCTACGTTTAACCCAAGGCAAATGATTAATGTGCCCATATCACGAAAATATTAGTTTTTTCTTTCTTCTTTTGTTTTTTTTTAGTTGGAGGGTTAAATCTGAATTATGATTTGAAGTTGGCAAAATATAGAGATTACTTAAAAAATAATAAAAGATACCCATGCAAATATATTAATATCAATAAAAATACACACATATAATATATATTTTGAATTCCACGTATAATTGTAACTATAAAATTAATATTATATAATTTACGTCTATATTTACTTAATTTTTTTTTATAAAATCATAAATAGGTAGCCACCATGGTTTCAACCAATCTCTCCAAAACTTTTATTATTTATCTGGGTCCTTATTTATTATTATTATTATTTTCTTTTTTAAAGAAATTTACTTTAGTTCTTATTGGCTCACTAAATCAATCTGTCATGATTCAATTGATTGTTAATATTATGTTGGAGGCTCCTATTTATGAAAATATTGACGAAGGATGAATATAAATAAATAAATATGTATATATATTTTTTATTCTATCGAGTACTGCTAAATAGGTTTTAAGTTAAAAAAAAGTAGCTTTATACATTTTGGTCTTTTGTATTTCTTTTGTGATTGATTTAGTTTCTATATACTCTACAAAGGGCATTAAAAATCCTACTATAATTAGTCAAAATGTTTTGAACAACTTTTAACTTCATGACATAAACATTCATGGAAAATATTATTGTCTATAATTTTAGAATATTTGTGTGAATAGAAAATCGGTATAAATAGAATTAAATTAGTTGGATCTATTTAAGAGCCATAATTGAGCCTAAAACAAGAAAGTGAGCTTTTTTTTTCCCTCTAGTTACTTTTTTCTAGCGAAGTTAACGTAGGAAGTATTAGAGTTGGTACTTTTACGACTATCATGCCTTAATTGTGTTTCTTATTTTTTATTTCTATTTTATGTTTTTTAATGGTATTTTAATAAATGAAAATAGAACTATGTTTGGTAAATATTTCTTATTTCTGGTACGTTTTTTAATTGGAAAACTATTTATTGTTTTCAATTTTATAAAATTTTAAAATAAAAAAAAATAATTTTTTTATATGTTAGGTTTATTTTTTAATATTTATTATGCATTTTATAAGTTAAAAATGATAAAATAATGCTTCCATTCATACTTTGGAAAGAAACGAAAACAAAAACAAAATAAAAAAATAATTGTGTTGTTCCAAACTTTCTTTACAATTTTGTAAAATTTTCTTAGATAAACGAAAAATATAAAAAGAAAAAAATTATAAATACTTATGTTTTTTAAAATTTAGAAACGATGAACAAGAAACAAAAAATAAGGTAACTTCCTATTCCTTGTATCTTGTCTCTTATTTTTTAATTAATAAAAAAATCATTGCAGTTGGTAACTAGTTTTTCATTTTTTTATTGAAGAAATAATGAAAATTTTAAAGTAAATTTAGTCATTTATACGATATTCAACGAGAGTTCAAACACAGGATCTTCTACACTAATACCATCTTAAACATGTCAAATCACCATGAACCGAAAAGCTTTAACCTGGACAAATTTAATCATTTATAATTATAGGATATCTAATATTTCTTATTTTTTATTTTATTAAAAAACTTAAATATTTTACTACTATTTATGTTTCTTGTTTTTTTTTTTTATAAACATTTTCGAAATTGTATACAATTTTGGAAACAACAAAAAGAAAGTTCTTTGTTTTTTTTATATATGTTTTCAATTTGTTCCAAAATATAAATAAAAATATTGTTGTATTATTCTTGAACCATAAGTATTAGAGTCATGCCATTCTATTTTTTCTTTGGTAACTAATATTGGAGAATATCCTTGCTTCCTCAACATATATTTAGACAACTTTAGGTTTAGAGATTTCAATGACTACAACAAAAATTATGGTTGGAATAAGATTTAAGAATACTATTATTATTATTATTATTATATTTTGCATTGCATAAGCATAACTAATTGAACCCAAGTTGCCGGCATTGCCCATATATTTTATCTACCTAATTATAGGATATTTACTAAACTTTTCTTTCGAGGGTAGGAAATTTTACCAACCTCAATTGATATTTACTTGTTAATTGGTAAAAGCTTAACATAGTCCTTTCAAAAATTAGGTGAATTAGTAGGTTTTTGGGATTGCTTTAGGGAAGTTGAAATGGGTGGAATTTTACTTATTTATATATTTTTACGTAATTTCCTCCATACTATTAATATATTATTCAATTGCATCTACCAATTAAAACATGTATTACCGATTTGATAGATGTCTACTCAAAGATTAGTCTATCAGTAAAGACATCTCTATTAATGATATAGTTTATCACACACATAGATATCTACGTCGGCTATACCATATTAAGTTTTCCTCCCAGCAGCATAAGATAAAAGTGTTGTATTCTATCATTTATATAATCTATAACTTATGTTTATCAATGATATAGTCATTGATAGGCCGATAAACGTTTGAAGGCTATTTTAGTATTTTTCATGAGCGAATTTGGCTTGTAATTTTTTTGTTGTTGCTATATTTGCAAATTTAAAATGCTGTTGCTATATTTGCAATTAGTCAAACTTGTTTTGTTATATATGCTAGCACCCATTTCAAATAAAGTATTTTTAACAAAAAGTGCTTAATAACAAATCATTTTGAGGTTTGATTATACACCATTAAAAGTACTTTGAGATCAAGTACTTGGGTAGCACTTGAGCGAAAAACACTGTATAAGTGTTTTTTTTTTTTCACATAGTACTTTTAAGGTATTTTAAACTTTTCCAAAAATACTTTTATGTTACTCTTAGATACGCGTATATAAAATTTCATATGAAAAATATTTATAATCATGCTAAAATCACTTCTAAACATAGTCTAAGAGAGGAAGAAGCATCATACATCACAAAAAACTTAAAATAAACTAAAAAACACATGATCATTAACCGAACGTCATCTACAACTACACTACCTCCCCAATTTTTTCCCAATCAAAATGCCTTCAAAGTGGAGGAAGAATAATAAAATGGGCTGGGATATTGGTTAGCAAGGCCCAATAAGAAATTATCGTGTAGGCCCAATAAAACAGAATAAAGCCCAACACAAGAATTTCCGCCACCGGTTGGGTCCGACACTATAAAAGCCCTAAGGAGCGCAATTGCGGAGTCCCTTCCCACCCCGCGCTGCTACGGCGAGATTTCCTCCATCGCTGCGCTGTCTTTCCCTTTTCCCCCTTCGACTTCAGATAAAATTAACTTCAGGTTAGGGCTTATTTCTTCCCGCTCTCCACACTTTCCACTACTTAATTTGATTTCGCATCCCTATCTTCTGTTTCTGATTGTTGTTTGCTCTCTTGGGTTTTTCGTTTTTGGGATGCTCAATCAAAATTTTTGAATCCAGGTATTTCCAAGGATGTTTGTTTGTATTTGGGGTAAAGTTGCTTGGTCGATAGGATTGAACGAACTTTAGCAATTGACTTCTATTAGTACCTTTTTCTTTAATCATAACATGTGCTGGTGGTGGGGGTGGTGGCGGTGGTGGCGGTGGTGGTGGTGGGCATTTCTATTTCCAAGCTTTCGCCCCTTACTACCTTTCTTTGTTTACTGTAATGGATATTGTTTGAGTAATTTATCGGGTCATTTTGTTCATACTCGTGTTAAATTGCAGTTGTCTTCTTAGATGGGCTTGTGAGGGAATTGGCATCTTTGTTTTACTTCTTATTTATTAGTTTTAGTTGAGGATTTAGTCCCTTTATGGTTGGCATTTTACGACATCTTTTTTTTTTTTGTTGGGTTCGGTTGGTTTTATTTGATCTCAAGATAATTGTGGTTTGCGGATTGTTTGTTTGTTTGTTCTCATTGATTTGTTCCGTCCCTTTTTAATGTATGTAGTCAATCATGAATCTTTTGGTTTCAATTATAATCCTACAAATAATAATGGGTTTCTGTTCTATTTCAAAATTTTAAGGTTTATAACCATTTCGACTTAAATCCTATGTAGGAAAGGATTTGGTACAAAAAATGGATAGGTTTGAGGTCTTCAAACTTTGATCACTATTGGAAGGCCTAGATGTAGTAAATATGAAGAGACTTGTTATCTTTTCAATTAAATGTCAGATTGAGGAAATAAGTGAGGTGTTTCTGACCTCCAACTTGATAATGGCATGATTTTATTTTGTTCTAACAGAGAGGAATGTTTTTCACACACTCAGATTATTTGAAGCATCCTTTAGTCTTAAGATTATTATGGATAAAAGCTATATCACCAATATCGACTGAACACATTTTCTTCTTCTTCTTTTTTTTTTAATTTTTTTTTATGAATGTATGGTATTTTCAAAATCAACTAAGATATCTGAAATATTAGCTGGATGGATTTATCAAGTACTCTGCATAAGTTTGGTGGGTTCTTCTAGCCAAGAGCATTTCTTGCAACTTCTGGTTCTGGTTCTGGATTTAGGCTCCGATTCCAAGGATGATAAAAGCCTTTCTATCCAAAGGAGAAGACTTATTTATTCGAGCTATGCTCTATGATGTTGTTAGTTATTATCTCTCTATTAATGGATGGATGTTCTAAAGAATAGATGACTATCCTATAATTGGGAGATTCTCCACTTTGGTGTTTGAACTGTGATGCATTTCAATATGATGCCTTATTTTAGGCTTTGGCTAATGGCTATGAAGTTTTAGGCTTTGGCTAATGGCTATGAAGGATTTTTGTAGTATTACTCTTTTCTTGATTGCTCATCTCTCTTTTTAGTTTGAATGGTTTCTCGTGTCAGTGTTTTCTCAATGTCATTGGCGTTGTTATTCTTTTTGCATCTTGTTGGGAAACCTTTCTTACTATTACATTCTCTCAATGAAAGTCTTTTGTTTTATTATTATAAAAGAAGTATCGGGTTTTTACATGAGAAATGGCCAATAATTGTGGCTCAACCTTTTACGCAACAAATTTTTACATGACCATTTTGTTGATGGATGGCTTTAATTTGCAAGAGTTGCAAAATGACTATGGAGATATCATCCCGTACTTTGGCCTGTTCCATTGTCAGTAAATATAAAGGGGACCCCTTTGGTTGGAGATCCTTCAACTTTGAAATCGCTGTAAGAGTTGTGGAATTTTATTTCTTCCATATTTGAAAATCTTTGGAAGCTAAAATCTGATTTTGTACAAATCTGACAAGGGATTGAAGTAGATTCTAGGAATCAGGTAGGTCTGTAATCATATTCCTGAGGAAATTACTCAACCCCTTTTTTGAAACTTCATTCGTTTCTTTCAATCCAAGGTATCTACTATCTACATAGAACACCCTATTAACAGGAATGGCCAATTAATCAACCAACAACTCAACCAACCATTAACTACTATTGTAGCTATTTAACCAAGATTGAAATACTATAAAACTAATCAGCATCTGTTAAACAGTAGTATGCTAGGAAAAATACAATAATAGCTCTATAATGTTACTTAGTGCTTTCTCTATTTATCCTTGAGTTCAAGATGCAGATAAAACCTCTAAAAGTGAAAAAGGGCCATAGAATGATAATGAAGTAGCTTCATCTTGTAACCACTAACTAAAAGTTGTTCTCAACCACATCATAGCGCCACCGTAACACCTAAGGATTCTCCAAATGACTGCAAATGTAAAATATTTTTTTTTTGAGAAAAGTAAAATGCGTTCTTGTTATATGAATTATATGTTTTTTTTATTTAATAAGTATAAACACAAAGTTTATAACCCTTAAAAAACTCACTCTGTCGCCCAAATTGATGTAAGAATTTTAGTAGGACAAGTTTACAAATAGTCAAGATGTAGAAATCTATCAAACTGTTCAAATCTTTTATCTAGCTGATCCTCTTAGAACAAGTTTTGGATTTTATTTAATTGGAAGAATTGTGGGTAATTGATCTAACATTTGTCTATTCATCCTCAACATAAAGGTTACCAAGTTTAGATAAATTTATTCTGTTCCATTTATCCTTCCCTCTTGAAAGTTACTCTTGTAAAAAACCGTTAGAGCTAAAAAAATTCCTTGTGCCTTCTATGACTGCCGACTGTGGGAGGATGCCTCATTCTTCCTGCTAGCTGGCACGTCTTAAAATACTTTTATGCATCAGTCCAATGTCACTTGTGGGAACAAGACAGGATTTCTGGTAGGCGTCTTTCATTTTTAGTTTTCTTTAGATTTGTTTTGTTGTATGCAGACCACGTACAGTTTTCCTATGCCATCAGATTAGAGTGATTGTTATTTGTATTCTTTTTACCAGCAACTATATTTCAGGCTTGCTGTTAAAGAGAGAGGAAATTTTTTGTGTTATTTTTAATTTCTGAATTTATGATGTAGTTGTATATTCTTGTCCTTGCAGGTCGATGTCTAGTTGATGACCTATAAATGGAGATAAAGACTTGCGGGAAACCAATTGATTCTTTGCTGGAGAAGGTTCTTTGTATGAATATTCTGTCTTCTGATTACTTTAAGGAGCTTTATCGTTTGAAAACATACCATGAAGTGGTGGATGAAATTTATAATCAAGTTGATCATGTGGAGCCATGGATGACTGGAAACTGCCGTGGTCCTTCAACAGCATTCTGCCTTCTGTACAAGTTTTTTACCATGAAACTTACTGTAAAGCAGATGCATGGGCTGTTAAAGCATGAGGATTCGCCTTACATCAGAGCGGTAGGTAGAATCCTCTTGACCTTTAATTATCATATTATTTTTAATATAAAATTGATGTCATATATTGTTTTGTTGGTACCATTTATGTTATGTTACCATTATTTTTTGTTTATATTCCTTTTGTGGATTCTATATTGCTTAATCATTTTTTGTAAATATATAATTGACATTGATACTGAAAGCTTGCAATGTATCTATTTTAAAACAACTAATATTGAATGCACACTTGCAAGCTTTACCGTAATCTGAGAAAAAATTAGTATATTATATGTAGTTAGGGTGATAATGTACAAGCTGGATTAAATTAAATGTTGTAAGTGGTTTCTAATGGTAATTTAGCTACTGTCACTGTAATCAAGGAAGCAAGTGGTAGAGTTTGAAGTGTTTTCTTGGAGGTTTCTGTTTCCTACATCATGAAATTTTCTTGTGGGCACTTTGAACACAATCAAGTTCTTTATTCTTTCAATGTATTTAAATTAAAATGCATTTTAGCTAGATATTTGTTAGTAGTAGTAAGTGAGCCATGAATCTTGGAAAAATCTGCATTTCCATTTGTTTTTTTATTTTAAAGTTAAAAAATTATGATGCTTCTCCCTGATTAGTATAGTTGGTTAAAAAGTTGATACCTATATTTCTAAATTTGTAGTTATTCCTCGACCATGTGATGTTTAATAATGAGCACCTTATTTTTGTTGGAATTTTGTCATTGTTACCTAGAATGGACTGCTATCTAAACTTGAATGCAGTTTGAAAATCGATTGGAGACTAGCTACGTACATAAATGTACTCAAGTTGCTCTCCGCCAACCTTTATTCCATCTCTTAAATTTCTGGCCTTTATGACCTGATGTTTCCGCTGTACAACAATCAAACTGGGATTGGATATAAACATTACTCTTTATCTCTCTCCCCAAATACAAGGGAAAAGGAGTCACTTGGTGGGTGGAAAATTTTCTGCACCATCAGCCATTCCTTAATTCCCTGCTAAGAAGAAAGAAAAAAAAAATCCCTGCTAAGAAGATTACTAGAGAAGGTCTCCAATTAGCATTACAAAACAAAAAAGAAAAAAACAGAAAAATTACAGAAAGTCCCTAGCCAAAAAGCTTGATCACGATGTATGAAATAAATGAAGTAAAAAAATATCATGATGTTTTCTACATTTTTCTTAATTTTTTTTAGGTTAAAGTGTCGTTAACTTTATGTTATATATAGATATTTAGAGAAAGAGTTTAGCTGATTGTGAAGTAAAATAGTTGAGTGTTGAGTATAACGCGATGGATCTAATTAAACAAATATGTTGCCTAATTAGCAAAGTATTCTCAATAAATTTATGAACGAATGAAAAATGATTATCCAAAAAACTGCATCTAACATGAAATCTGAACTGCTTATTAATATCCGGGTGATATTAGTGTGTATGTAATATTGGACTAGTAATTGTGGTTAATCCTCAAATTCGTGCAAATGATTACGAATCATTTTTTTTTAGAGGTTGAAGGGTGTGTTTGGGAGTGATGGTAGAATGACTGAATGAGTGATTTAGATTTAAGTATAATTGATTTTTCTAAATCACCATCCAAGTGATACCTTATTTTAAATTTCCCTAAAATCAATTTTTTAATTTGTCATCATTTTCAAAATGATCCAAAATCACTCCCAAACACATTCCAAATCACTAATGAATATCCTTGATAGCTATTGGTTATCTTGAAGTTTAATTGTGAAATGTCTTATGCAATGAGTTAGTTTGTTTGACTAGTTTTTAATTTTCACCGTATGAACAATTAAAACTTTTACGATAAAAAAAGTTATTCTTTTGGGCTTGCAGTCTTTCTGCACTTAGGTTTCCCATTCTCATTCAACTACACAATTTAAGCAACAATTAGGAACACAGGTCCTCTCTCTCTTTCTCTCTATAAAATTATTACTGCTCGGTTTTGATATTTGTGCTACTATTTGGAATGAAATTTATGAATCGATTTTATTGGGAATGTCGGTGAGCTCCGCAACTACTAGTAGGGCGGCTATTATGATTAGAAACTTAGTGGTTTTTTTACCATGCTTTAGTAATGATTTTCAAATCGACCCAAAAAATTCATTGGTATCAGAAATTCTTTTTGAGATCTTCTGTGCACATTTAATATCTTTTTGGCTCTTTATGCTAGCTCTTGCAGATTATTGTATTTCTTTAGTTTGTAAAGCCTTGTCTGATACATGCATACGCTTGGTAACATTCTTGCCTTGCTCACCAGATGTTATGAACAAAGGATGAGCCTTGTCACTTTGGGTTGCTGATCCCTTTCTCACTATAAATTAATAGTGCCTTTGCTTTGCTTTGCAGTTATCTAAGGTTTGAGGTGACCTTTTTTTTTTCTTAAACATACTGAGATTATTTCAATCCCCTGGGTCTATTTTTCTGTAAATTGATATTTGGTGAGTCTGTCTACATCATTTTCATATGCCTATTGCATCTGCTTCTATCTTACTACTTCATTAATGGCAGAATACTATAAAGAAAAAAAATAATGTGATTATGCATATTCTTTGCATGCATCTTTTTCTTAAAAAATTTTCTTTCTTACTATTTTTGTAATGATGCCCTTCCGTTCCAAGATTAAGAAAGTTATGGGCAAGCTGTATTATATAGATTTGATTATGCTATCATCTAATATTGTTTTTTCAATTTTTCCAGATTGGATTCCTCTACTTGCGTTATGTTGCAGATCCGAAGACTCTCTGGAATTGGTTTGAGCCTTATGTTAAAGATGAGGAGGTATGTGATGCTTAGAGGTGCTTGATTCTTTTATCATGTGGACTGTTGCTAAAGCATAACTATTATGTTAGCATGCATGTGTTTTCTGTACTTTGTGTCATTGTTTTTGTCTGCCTTCAGTGAAATTACACTGATAATCGAGTAAGCACAGACCTATCTTGAATATTACTGGTTCATAAACATGTTTGACGTGGACTCACACAGGACATGGTGATCTGTATTTTTTTTGTTCATTATGTTTGAGATCATTAAAATGTGTAGAAGTAAAAGATATAGGTGATATTAATCCCTACCATTTGCTAGATGCAACACCGACATCCATTGATTAGAAGAGCTTCCTCCTTTATATTGATCCCCCCTCCCTTTTTTCTCTTTGTACTTGTTAGAGAGAGAGAGAGAAGAGTAGAGCGATTTTTTTGAGGATAGAGATGACGGGATTTGAAAATTTTATATTTTTTCGTCTCCTTTCAGGCTTTTCCCAATGGAAACCCCTTTTTTGTTAATAATATTTTATTATTCATTCTAATAGTTTGGGGGTTTTCCTTGTTGTAACCTTGTTAGACCCTCAGTTACTAAGACTTATTCTAGAAGGGGCAATAGGGGAATTGTACTTGGGGGCAAGGAATAATTAGAGGGAAAGATTGTAACGGTCTGGAGAGAGAAGGTGGGCTTGGGCCGTAAGGAGAGGAGTGTGGGGGATTGGGATAGATATATTCCCCTAGTTTGTAGGAGGGAAGCAGTCTTGATTTCAGTGTAAGGACGGTTGTAGGGAGAGTTACCCACCCTCTCGAATTGGTGGGGTACCTTTGTATCGCCTACAGGCTCAATTCAGTCAATTCCAAGAAGAATTGTGAGGAGTTACCTCACAAACCTCCATTGCCAGATGTTCTTCAAGGGGTTTCTGGTCCGTCCATCTGTTGTTTTGTAGTCTCTTTTCCCCCATCCCAAGAAAATAATATATGAGAAAAGACTGCTTCAATACAAATTCATGATAATTTTGCATGTTTTATGGTTAATAAGGACGTAAAGCTATAAAAAAGCAGAAAAGTAACTAACAGACTAAATGTGATTTTCAGGAATTTTCACCAGGATCCCATGGACGAATGACTACAATGGGTGTATATGTGCGTGATTTGCTCCTTGGACAGGTTAAATACCAACAACTCCCCTACAAATATTATGTTTCTTGGTTACATCATTGCTCTTTCTTTGTAACTTTGATTCATAGACATGCTAAATTGTGTGCATGTACAGTTGGTATGTGAATCTTGTGACAACCTGAGGTTGACATTTCTGTAGTGTTAACTGGGATGAAAGCGTTGACTTGTTTGAGCATTCTTTGTGAACTGATATCTATCTTGAAGCTCTCTCACTTCAGATTTGTTAGGTTGGAAGATAGTGTTAAGAACTATATGTATGTGTAGTGTAATGAAATTGAAGTCTCACTAATAGATGAACGTTCAAGGAGGTGCAAAAGAGTTAGGGAAGAAAGAACAACTACGGCATAACATTAGCCCCATCCCCTTGACATATTTGGAAATTCCTTTTCTTCACTAAACATCTTATATTTGGTCTGTTTGTCAAGGTGATCGAAGGCCACGTTCTCTGTTTTTGAAGGTGCTTCTAAGCTCTATAGACTTGCACTTGCAAGATGAAGTGACTTTGCAGTGTGTTCTGGTGTCATGTCCACTTCAGTGTTGTCTTAATTTTTTCTGTCTTTCTTAATGCTTCCAATGTTTTCTTACTCCTGTTTCCTTGTACAAGTCTTTTCTTTTAGTTGTATTTCCCACTTGTCATAATGGTCTGCTTGTTTTTTTCCCTTTTCTTTTGTTTTCGTCCTTATATGCTTGAAGGTATTCTAGGTGTTCTATTAAAAATAGTGTTCTTAGTTTCTTTTTTTATTGATTAAATTAGTAGGTATACTTCCTCAAATTTGCTAATTGCTTTGCACCTTGTGGCTAGACTACAGAGGGCCTTTCACCTTAAAAAAGTACTGGTTGTGTTGGATTTTACCTTTCAAAAGGGATACCTTTTAGGGTTTCCCCTTCATATACTTTCATAATAGCGAAATGAAAAAGAAGTGTTCGTTTCATATTCCAACAATTCATTTTTCTAATCATATTTCAGAGTCCAAATTATGAATGAAATTTTTTTTGGAATGTTCTCTAAAGTCAATTTTATTTTATTGTTTGGATGCAATATCTTCTGTGATAGTATATGGTGATAGGGATATGTCTTAAAGAAAAAAGAGATGAATGAAGTAATATGAATAAAATGAAACATGAGAACCAGGTTTTGCTTTCATCGCATTGTTGGTATGAGCAAACTGAAATGTTTTCTGTTTTCAATGTCTAATCGAGTTGAAAGCTAATATAAATCTTGATTTCTGTATATGGGTTTGCATTTGGCAAATAGAACGGAATCAACATTGGATCTCTTATTTTATTTCTCCTTTCAGCTTTTAACTGGCAATCATTAAGTTTTGAATGTTCTCTGGTGGTATTCAAGTGTATTTTGTTTGTTTGTTTGTTTTTTCTGCACTTTCTGTCATTGTAGTTGTAAGATAACAACATTTTGTTTGGCTATTGCAGTACTACTTCGATACCCTTTTCCCTCGTATTCCAGTTCCTGTTTTACGGCAAGTTGTTGCTAATCTCGAGAAGTTGAAGCTTCCCAGCAAACATTCAGGTGTGACAGGGGAAACACATCGAATTGGGTCTGAAGACACCGCACGGCGGCCACCTTCTGTAAAAGCTTCACTTTCAGTTTCATTTGGACAACGAGCTCCACATCGTGCCTCAACTAGGGACTCATCCCCGGTTCGTCGTACACTACCACCATCTGCTAATGACAAAGATAATGGCGATGATGTACGAAGATCTCCTAGCAGTCGCCGTAGTCAAAGTCGCGAACATCCAGATAATGGAGAGAGGAGCAGGGATAGAGATTACGACAGGGAGAGGAGCAGGGATCGAGATCACGATAGGGACAGAAGCAGGGATAGAGATCATGACAGGGACAGGGGGAGGGACAGAGATCGAGATCGTGATCGTGACAGAGAAAAATATAGAGATCGGGAGAGGGACCGAGATAGAGATAGAGATAGAGATAGAGATAGAGATAGAGAGAGAGAGAGAGAAAGAGAGAGAGTTAGAGAGAGGGAGAGAGATAGGGACAGAGAACGAAGTTATGATTATGATCGAAGGTCTCACTATGCGGATAGAGATAGTAGAAGGGACTACGAAAAGAGTAGCCGTGATGATGGCAGTAGGCACTATCGAAGGAGTCGAAGCCGAAGTAGGAGCAGGAGCAGAAGTCGAAGTCTACAAACAGTGAATGCCCATCACGAGCGAGTGCCAAGTCCTGTAAGAGATGGGAACACCGATAAGACATCTAATATATCAAGCAACCTGGCAAAACTTAAAGATATCTACGGCGATGTGAGCGATCAGAAGGGGGATTGTAGCAAAGAAAGAGTTCCTAAAAGGGATGGCAGTGGTGAAGAGGTGTTTAGATTGGGTGGTGGTTCCTGGAAATAGTGAGAGATGAGTCCACTGTATTGAATGCACCATGTTATCTTCATTTAGAATACAGATTTTAGTTTCTTTTGGGAAAGGGAAAGAAAAGAAGTGAATTTGTTGCTTGATTCATCATCTCTCCAAAAATCTATTTCATCTAAAATGTAATAGAACCTGAACCATGGTGGCTGTGTAGTGTAGTAGATTATGATAGAATTGAGTTGGTTACTGCTACTGCTTGTTTTATGTTTGGATGGACAGAGGAAGCCAATGGAACTTCTCTATATACACTGATTACTTCCTTTGATTCAAGGTTTTTCCCTTAAAAACCATATGTTATTATATCTGTCATTGAATTGTTGTTTAAATACTAAATAGGGTTGCAATTTGTTGTACCAAATCCCGTGGCCTCCCTCATCCCAAGAATGAACTTTTTACTAAAATCTTCTGCTTTTAAACTCTCCACTTCTTGATGATTTTTGCTATTCTATGTCATTACTTGTGCATTTTGGGTGGTGAAGGCTAAAATGAGCTGATGTAAGATTTGCTGGTATGATTTTTAGTAGGTTGGTTAGAAATTTAAAGAGATTTGTAAGAAGTTAGAAATTTGAACTTTTTCTCTCTGATTATCGTGGCTTCACATCAACTAAAAGGTGTTCAAATAAGATTAAGTTGAAACTTTGTTGGAAAAACACCCAACATTTAAGACAAAAATATATATTTAGCTTATATGAAAGAATTAAAGACTCGAAAAACAGACACTGCTGAGTTGGCTGCAGGATGTAACATATATAAGCTATGAAATAAAATTAGCACCTTCAAGAAGCTTCTGAAATTGCTATAAATCCAAAGGCCACTCCCCAAAACATTCAACAAAGAGATGGAGAAAAATTGGAATTGCAGAGTTGGAGTAGCCGTGGATTTCTCTGCAACAACCAAATCAGCTTTAATGGGCTGCACGTAAATCTTCTTAGGCATGGATAGATCTCTTAGTTCCCATCCATATTCAGCCTCCCTATTCTGATAGTCCCAAAAAGCTCCTCTTCCAACACACTTCCATTTACATGTATACTCTAATGAAGCTTTCCCTTTTTGTTCAATTGTTTTGCAGCTTTGGTTCCTCTTGGGGGAATTCATAGAGGTTAAGTTTGAGAAGTAATATGGACTGAGTAATGATCTGTCCCTCAAGTTTGTGGCAGCATCCATTTTGTCTTTATGTTATAAAAAGTTTGTAATGTGTGTTTCCTACGTGGACAATTCATTTAACCCTTACTAGGGTTAATTTTATACTTAATTCTTAAATAATACAATTAACGTATCAATTGGGAAAATTTTCAAACGTTATGAATTTTTCTTCATAAATAATTTTGATATGCTGTAGACTCCACATCATTCTTAAATAATGTTGATTTGACAAGAATTTGGTGGAAGTGGTATCTATACTACTTTAGTATTGAAATTTTCCACTATCAACGATGTAGATTTATTAGAAACAAAATTGAAAGTTGAAAGATTGGTTAGAAACCTGAAAGTTTAAAGACATATTAAAAARACTTTAAAATACAAAAGCTAAATGGACGGAGAATTGAAAGTTTAAGCCTATAACTTATAATTTAAGCTTCTCTTCCTCTTCTTCTAACTATTATTTGTAGAAAGAAAGGAGAACGAGATTGATTTTTATTCATTGGTTGGTGAATGAAGCAGGAAAAAGTGGCTAAGGTTTATTGGAGTGATCCATTGTGAGGATTTCAAGTTTCTAGTTATTGGAAACAAGGGTTTAAGCTACACTAGATAGATGTTAAAAGTAAAATTCAAATAGCGAACCTGAGTTTAGTTTAATGGAGATTTGTCTCTCACTAAAATTTACGAGTTGTGATCTGGTATATAGATAGAGACAATTATCTCTATTGATATGAGACATTTTGGATAAAACCAAAAGCAAATAGGAAGGATAACTGTTGTCTTTAAAAAAAAAAAAAGATAAATTAAAATATTAAGCATTATAATAAAGAAAAAAGGACTAAAATTGTAATAAACCTCGTGTAAATAAACATAGCAAGTTTGTAGAGTTGAATGGAAGAGAAACAACAACTTGAACCATTGGAAAAAGGAAAAAATAAACTCTAAAAACACCCACAAGAAGGCACAAACACTCTTCCAAATTGATAAGATTATTACATAAAATAAAAATAAAAATAAAAATAAAAATTATCCTTAGCTTTCAAATTTATGAATCTCTAGCAAACTCCATTGGTCTTCTTCTTCTCCATGACGAACTTCCTCCAAACCGTGGTGATCTCCCTCTGCGTCTCGAGAGCGCTCTTCTTGGCCACAACGACGTCGTTCTTCTGCGTCTCTTCTCCGGCGACCGTCGTCTTGAAGTCCGCCCTCGACGGCAGGCTGTCCAGCTCGTGCAGCACTTTCTCCACGTCCTTCACCAGACGCTCAGCAAGTGTTCGAGAAAAGTCCTCTCTTATCACCACTCTCAGCACCGTTATGTGCTGCGCGTCCGGCGGCATCGTGTACGCCGGCACGATCCACCCGAATCTCCTCAGCATCTCCGACACCTCGAATTCCGTGTGCCGCGAGTTGTCCTTCAGAGAGAACGCCACCAGCGGAACCCCGTCGTCCTTTGACACTATGTTGAACCGCCCTGTGCTCTCCAGCCCCTCCTTCAGCACTATCATGTTCTCCCGGCAGTTCTCCATCACGTTTTGGTATCCCTGCGCAAACACCTCTTTCAATTTCTCCATTTTTGTTTCCCACAATTTTGGGTAGCAATGTTTGTTACTCAGTTAGTTACCTCATAGCCCAAGCGGATCAATTGGTAGTACTGGGCAATCACTTGGCTGGAACCTGTATGTATGGTTTGATCAGACCTCAGTAATTCAGCAATCTTGAAATGAAAACAGAGCAATCAAATGCTGTGTACGTACCCTTTGAGAAATTGAGTGTGAAAGTGGGCTGGTCAGCTCCGAGATAGTTGATGTGGAAGATGAGTTCTTCAGGCAAGTCTTCTTTGTTCCTCCAGATGACCCAACCGATTCCAGCATAAACGAGCCCATATTTGTGCCCACTCACGTTAATGCTCTTTACTAATGGTAGCCTGAAGTCCCACTCCAGCTCAGGGTATATGAATGGGGCAATGAACCCTCCGCTTGCAGCATCAAC
The DNA here is from genome assembly GCF_001995035.1 of Momordica charantia. The sequence goes on from NW_019104505.1 coordinate 1,577,055, forward strand.
ATGGATTGGAGTGTCCCATCTGTTTCAAATTCCAGTGGACTCAAAAGCTTAGGTTGATGGATTACGTGTGTCGAAAAACGAGAGAACGAGAGAGAGAATTGTACCCAGTTTCCTTGTTCTTTTCGACTAAGAGATCGTTTAAGAGCTTAACGTCTTCGAATTCTCCATTGAGGGTGGAACCCAAGATGGCTGCAACACAGATGGTGTTCTCGTCGACCAACTCCACAGCTTTCTCTGGGTCCATCACATAGTAACCTTCCCTCAGTTTCACCTCCTTCAGCTCTACCTCAAAATACCTTGCAAATTTCTCCCAGCATACCTTCACAAGTAATATGTTTAGGACAAGGCCAGCAAACCATTGCTCAAAATTACTCATAAAGCACATAACAGTACATATGTAGCAAACCACTCAATCTCAAGCTATGGTCGGATTGACATTTTCAGAACATGGAGTGCATAAAACTAGAAACAAAATGATACCCAAGTGGAAGATTAAGCTACTTAATGAATGTTGTAATGCATAAATAGAAATGAGAATAGAGAAATAAGTGATACCTGGACATTAGCTCCAGTGACAATGTTGGGCTTGTCACAAGGCTTGCCTTCAGCCTTCATTCTGTTCTGCCACTTTCTCTTGAAAGCCAAACCAGCCAACATTATGGCCTCCGACGATCCCACAGTCCCCACTCCCACCGCCGTCTCTGACTCTCCCAGTGGGGCATTGAACAAGTGTGCTATCATGTTCACACATCGGTTCTGCTTTCAATTCCATTTCCAACATTGTTAAAATCTTAATCAATTGCTTCCAATTCCTAAACATATCCAGCAATTTACTGTAGATCTTGTCTAATTTATCTGTTAAGTTTATCTAATGTTTAATTGGATAAATGTATATGACTTTTTTCGTAAGGTTTTTGAGAATGCAAATTGATACCAGTCAAATGAATGTATTAAAAGCACAGTTGCATGTCCTTTTTGCTGGGAGACAGGACGGCCAATAAGTTTAAGTTGGTTGTAGGAATAGTCAAATTTGGTTGACACCAAATATTATAGTAAACTAATAATTGACAGACATCTAATATACTAGTTAATCAATAATTCAACTATAATCAGTCAAATTAATTGCTAGTATATCGACTGAAATCAACCATGAGCTTATATCATTTGGGAAAAAAAAAGGAACTATGTTTTTAAAACAGGAATGTGTATTTCAGAAAATGATAAACGAATGTCAGGAATGTGAATCATGTGATTCTTAAAAAAAGCAAAAACAACAATATATAATTTTCAAATTCTGACAGTGTATCTGACATTTTTTTCTTTTTTAAGTAGTTATTTTAAAAATACAAAAAAAATACAAATTTATTTAATAATCATTTTGTTTTTTTTTTAAATTAAATTTATAAAAGCAACATTGTTTAGTTAGTTTATAAATTGGTTAAATTATAACAAAATAAAAAAAATTTTGAAACCCACATAAGTTTCAAATGAGCATTCGTACTCAACTTAATAATTCAAGTTTTATAAAAGTAATTTTGTTAACTAAATAAAGGAATAACATTTAAAAATAAAAAAGAAGTGGACTTTTAGGGAAAAAAACAAATCAAATTACTACTTCCCTAACTGTCATGCATCTCAAATGCATAGGTGAGCTCAACTGTTAAGGCATCTCACTCATTTCTTTGGGGTCAGTAGTTCAATTCTCTTATTATGCTAAAAAAATTACCATGTTAAATGCATAATTAAAAGTTATTTTGTTATTTTTTATTCTCCTATTAATTAGCTCATCTCGAAATTTAGATTCTGACGTGATTTGGAATTTGGAAATTGTCATTTCTCTCGATTTTCTTGAAAAAGAGAAATGTCAATTTCCAATGTAACAAATAATTTAACATTACTTGCTTTTTCGTACCTCAAAATTTCAAAAGTAAACAGAGTGAATCAGGAAAGAAAAAGGAGGAAAGGATTTGAAATCAATCCAAGTTTTTAGAAAGAAGGAAAAGTAAAACCAAACTGTCAAGGGTTAGGCAGAGCCAAACATTTTTTTAAATACAGAATTTTAACATTTTAATTCAATCTTTCAATTCTCAAAAAAAAAAAAAATATAAAAATACTTATAAAAACTTAATTTCTTTATATTATTTGTCAATAAATAAATCTAGTTCAACATTTAAGTTATATACTTCTTTTCTTGAGATTGGAAGTTTAAATTAAAAAAAATAATAATCTTTCTTCCTATGGAGGGCGATGTCTAGAGACATTAGCGGTAGGGTTTGGGCGGACAAAATGGTAATATTACATTCCCTCACACCGGTGAGAAAATGGACCATTTTGGTGGGCCAAGAAGTTATTACTATCGTTTCCCCCTTTCAGTTCTGACAAATGGGATCCATTCCATAGTCCCTTAAATCTCGGCAATTATTGAGGCCAAATTCATTGAAATCAATGACGGCCATGAAATCGAGATATTTATTTGTGCACTTCTACCACGACAAGCTTGGTTTATGTTAAAAGTCTGGACCAAGTCGAATATTTTGAAGACTTGAAAAGAAAAAAGAATTCAATAATATTATTGAAGATAATTTTTTCCCCGACGAAACAAAGATGTTATTGTTGTTACCCTAATTTGCTTTTTTATAAATGTAAACAAAAATGAACAATTATGGAAAAAA
>NW_019104505.1:1579736-1652018 GCF_001995035.1 Momordica charantia
CGTCAAGTTGAACCTCCCGTGGGAAAGCAATGAGTTGCTTGCAAACTTATTTTGAAAATGACCTTTTGACTTAACTTCTACTTCTAGAAACATCATTGAAAGATGTTCATTATATATATATTAAATAACTATCCACCATTTTTTAAAAAAATAAGAAATGAAAACAAACTAAACTAACAAAGTAACAAAACAATTTTTAAAAAGGAAGAAAAACTCTGGAACATGTGTAACGCAAATTTTATAATAAAATGAAAAGAAAAGGTTCAAAACAATTTTATATTTTTTAATTCGAAAATTCTAATTTTTCTTTTAATCTCTTCTTACAAATAATCACGAAAAAACGCAGGACCAAGACCAAGCAACCGTGACGTGCAATAACACTACACGCAGCACGAGCACGCTCTTCCTATGCTGGGACCCACCATAACCAATTATATTGAAACACAAATAGATGAAAACTGCCCCATATTGCCCTTTCCCACACAATAATAATAATGATAATGCTAATATTTCCATTATCGTTACCCTAACATAATTGTTCTTAAATGCCAACCTGCATTCTAGGATATAATAAAGTCCGGTTGGATAACAATTTTTTTTATATATATATATATATATTTTTGAAGGTTTTTATTTAGTGCATCTTCACCAACTTTATAATACATTTGAAATTCAATCAAATTTTTAAAGACATACACGTTTTCAAAATTACTTCTTTTGTTTTTTAAATTTTTAAAAGATGACTTAAATTTTAAAATTTATTTTAGAAAGAAGATAAAAAAAACAGAAATAGAAATAGAACTAGTGTTGATTAAAAAAAAACAGAAATAGAAATAGAACTTGTGTTTATAAACTAATTTTTGAAAATAAAAATAAAGAATAAAATGGTTATCAAATTAGTAAGCATGGTGATATGAAGAGGGGAAGGTATAAAAAAATTTGATGCTAATTATACTTTTTTTTTTATAATTTTAAGAATTTAGTTTATAATCCCATCAAATCTAACCTTCAAAGGAATTTTGACTGATTTGTGTGGTGAGTTTTGTAGGGGACACGAAGAATTAACGACCCGCATTTTGTGAGAGTATAAGGTAACAAAACGGTTTTGGAGCCTACCACTAAATCCTAATGTTTGCCTTTTTAATATTGAAGGGAGGCCAAAACGAACATAGTTCAACGATAATTGGCATATACATCCAATCGAGAGGTTGTGAGTTCAAATCCCCTCTACAACGTGTTGTACTAAAATATTGAACGGAGAGACGGACACATATGGTATTAAAGAGCTAAAAGTGTGGGTGATTTGGAATCTTAGAAACAATGTCGGTGTTTAGAGGAGAAAAGCCTAATTCATTAAATTTTATTTGGGCAGGCCATAAAATTCATCACAAAAAATAATAACAGGAAAGCAACGGATTCATTGCATCGCAACAACAGCAGAATAATTCTAAGGAACGTTCAAAATGGGTACCTCCCCCAAATTTATATTATTAAAAGTTATGGGAGGAGCAATATAGAGTTTAATATAAAATATATATATATATATATATTATTTGTGCATTTAATTAGATAAACTATTTGTCGTTACTTTATGGTTTATTTATAATTTTAATGAAATAGACTTTGAGTCGCGGAGATTCTCAGTTTTTTTTTTTTTTCAAAAATACAAGTTGCTGTTAATTTTCTGCCTTTATTTTAATTAACCCCTCAGCTCAGCCAATAAAAGCCCAACTTTGACTCTTTTTAAATTAAAAATTTAAATACTATTTTAGTATTTATCGATTTAACTACTATCGTTGTTTTAAAATATAATTTTAGTATTTATCAATTCGGTCTCTATACTCGAAAAAAGCGACAATTTTGATTCTTTTATTTCTTATAATAAAAATTTCAATATAACACTCCATTCAATAAATTAATTTCTTGAAATCTAATCATAATGATGTATTAAAGAGGTTCCTTAGATTTAGATTTTATGGTAAAATTATATAAATAGGGACTAAAACGACAATTTTTTTAAATTAAATAAATCTTATATGTGATTGTCAAGTCATTGTCAATTCTAAACATTAATATTTATTTTTAAATTTTCTTCTAAAATTAATCTTGCCTTAGGTTTTTCTTTTAAATAATCTGATAAAAAAAGAATATATGATTTTCTAAGTACAAATCTCACAAGTCAAATTATTTTAAAATCTTTTTTTTTAGTTAAAAAGTTGGATCTCTAAACTAAAAAAAGGTATTATTGTAATACTTTGTTTAAAGCAACTTTAATTTTTTTTGTCAATATCTAATTAAACTCCTTTTTAAATAACAGAACTCCGCCATGACCGACGCTGCAATTTGCAGAATTTCCAGAGGATAATGGTCATTGAGGGAAACGATAGAACAACAACGAATCGATCTAAGCTTTTCGATTAAGAGTAGTAGAGAGAGAGAGAGAGAGAGAGAGGAACGTGCCTGGAGTTCTGTAGTGACAGGATACTCATCCATATCGACGTAATTCTTGTTAATGGCGGCCATGATGAGTTTATCGCACTCAGGCTCCATCCAAGTGGTGACAAAGGAGGCCAAGTTGAGCCTAGGGTTTCCATCGAGCATGAGTTCGTCGTTGATGATCTGGTACGCGGCCTCCTTCGGAATCGAATTTTCCGGCATTTTGAATCTGCGGAAAACAGGACAATCAAATTAATCCGATCCGGATCATGAAGCACAAATCAAATCGCACACAACCAGTGATTTCGATTTCGAGATCTAATCGAACGGAAAAAACAAAACGAAGGACAGATTGAATGGATCAGATCAGTGATTAATGGATGATTACCTCGGGAGAGAGGTGCGGACATAGCGAGAAGCGAAGGTGGAGTGGACGGAGACGTCGGTCTGAGAGGCAGTCTTGGAGAGAACCATAGTTGATGAAGCGGGAGATTGCAGAGAGAAATGAGAAGTTATGAATGGAGGATGGGATGAGGAAGAGGGAGAAGAAGAAGGGGGCTTAATATAGAGTGAGTTTTGGTCAAACTATGGCGCCTGGACCTCACAATGGAAAATGCGAAGGGTGCTTCCGACCCCAGTGGCGTTCTCTGTGGTCCCTTCTTCCTTTCCTTCTTGTTTTTTTATTAATAAATATATATGTTGGACGTGAAACGGGATGGAGTTTAATTAGAAATAATAATTTTAAATGTTTACCTTAATCTTAAACCACGGTTAACTTTTTTAATGATGATAAATAAGAGAGTTTTAAAAAGTCCTTCGAGCTACTAAAAGACCAGCCAGCGAAAAATTTACCTGCTCTTTATTTTTTTTTTTTTGAGAAATAGAAAAATATATATTTTTTCTACGTGTCTCTCGTTTACTTTGTCAAATATTATGGTGGTAAGCAGAAGATGAATGTTCACCGATAGATTAAGATACCTAAATATTGTTCTTTTCATCCATAGAGTAGTTCATCTGAGGGCGCGGAGGTTAGGGACTGAAAGAAGTCTCCATCACAAGGCACAGTGAGGCCGATGTCATGATGGAACCCAAATTCCATAGCGGCTTATTTGAAGCAAGCTTTGTTCTTCGGCTAGAGAAGTTTGAATTCTCTAAGCATCAACTTTCGAATGGCTTTCTAAATATATCTTCGTTTTTCTGTTTGATAAGTGGAAGGCACCAACGGATAACCTTTGATTTCAAGGATAAAATGAAGTTTAATTCATGTTAATTTGAGAGTTAGTCATGCAAATAATGTCTATTTTATGCATCCATCATGTAGTTAAATTTGTGAATATTCATTGAGCATACTTCCTTCTTGCATAATTTAGTAGAATTCCAATTAATCTTACTCACATAATTATATATTTTTTAGAAATTGAGGAGTTAATGAATTGCATCGAGGAATATAGATATTTTGAACCATCACACCCACGAAGAAGTAGAGAAGTAGAAGAAATTAGAGACTAAAACCCGAGGGAACAACGTTGAGACGCTGTTATTGGCATCTCCACACCATCAGTAATCAATCAAGTTATATCATCTGATTGGTAGCGTCTCATTACTGCCCTTGAGTGTCTTAACACTACGAACAGTACCCAAGATCAATGCACGAATATTTTTGTAGCTTCTCAATACTATAAAGTATACTCTCCACCTATTAGGGTACAACGTTTCAACGTTGTCCCCTAGCGTCTTAAGGTTATTGGAATTCGATTTTGGAGGGCAAGGAGACTATAAAGAAGCCGATGAAAGGAATTTCAAGGCTCGTACTTGTGGAGATTGACTTAGGGACGATCAATCGACACAACAGATTTAGTTTCTCTCATTTCCCAACTTTTTCTAGTTTTAATATGAAATTTTCGTTAGGATTTTCCTACACTCTTATGAACATGAATAGCTAAACTAATTGTCTTAGGAATTAATGTAACCACTGAATTTATTGAGTTGGATGAATTAATTTTACTTGATTTGTTTGTTCTTAATCTATTTGTTTAATATTTTAAATCTCTCGATCACAAATTAATTGTTTCTAAATCTGAATGAAGATGTGAGTTAGATTGAAGCTTGAATGCATGATTGAGGTAGTTATAAGATTTATAAGATTTTGGGAGATTTAGGAGTGCTCTAAAAGTTGTAAAAGAAATGAACTTAAAAGGCCTTTGCTTGCTAACAAAATTGGATAGGGATATTAATAAGCAAGAAAATTAATTGTACTCCGAAAAGGCGGCTATGATACATTGTTTCTTTGACTTATAGATTAATTTTTTTTGTCAATCTTAACATGTTTAATTTATCTACTCGTAAATTTAATTAGTGAAGTCAATTCCCTAAAGCTCTTTTATCTAGACTTATCCTTAGCTTTTATTGCTTGCATTTGATTTTAAAACTTGTTATTTCTATAAATAAAATCAGGCATTAGTATTCGTAGTAATTTAGTGGATTAGAAATTTAGTTGATATTATTTTATTATAAAATATTATAAATTTATATTTAATTTTTTAATTTTACGTTATTATTATTAATTAATATCAATAAATTTTCTAAAATATATTTCATTATTATTAAATATTGGAATTATAAATTAATAATATTTTAAATTAAATGATAATTGTTTTAATAAAACAGTCCATAGTAATTTTATTTTATTAATATTAAATAAATTATTATAATAAAAAAAATATTTACTATCAATAATAATTAGTAATAAAATAAATTAAAATTTACTTTCTTTTTTATTAAAAAAGATTAGCATGTATTTTTAATTAACTAGAAAGATAAAAGGAACAACATTCTCTTCTGATTCCTTTCCGATTAAATTGTTAGTTTTAGAAACTTTAAGATCAAATAGAACTAATAAGAGACCACACATGTATTTTACCTTTAATTATATAATACAATTACAAATATCTTTTCATGTTAATTAGATCATTTTTAATGGGGAGGAAAAACATTTGTCATATTTGTAAATACAATGGCAACAAATTTTTAACAATTAGTTTTTTGTTATTTAAATTTTATTAACTATATCATACTAATGTAGTCCATATATACTTATATGAAGTATACTAGTCACATTAAATATATGAAAGATATATTTCAGGTAAATTACCGATAAATCTTCTTCAGAATGGAAGACTCTAGTTCAAGTTGATATTGTTTTCTTATTGATATATCTAAGTATACAATGATATATCAATAATATGATTAACATGTCCATACGAAATATATTATTGATATACTTGATATCAAGCATATCACCCTGCGAATTTTTCTAATTTTTCGTAAACAGCCCATCTTAAGCTAAGGTACAACCGATAATTCCATTCTTTTCGTTCGGGTTGGACCTCCGTTTTTTGCTATTTTTGCAAATCAGAAAAGTAGTGGTTATATTTGCAATTAACTATCAATCACGTCTCTTTGGAACAGTGTATATATGTGATTAAAAAAACTTGCAATTTACTTTGTCTTAATATTCTCTCTACTTTGTGTAAACATTATTAGTCAGTTTCATGTTTTAATTGTCCAATTGAGAGAATGCCTAACTTTGAAGCTGATCTTGGTGTTACTTTAATCCTATCTGTAAATATTCAACCATGACATATGTAACGTGTTACACTCTATTAGTGTGTCAAGCCTATCTATTATTATTTAATTGTATATTTAATGATTTCTAAAAAATATATATATATTTAATGTTGGGACTAGATGCATAAATATAATTCAAATTGATTAAAGTATATATTCCCAATGTAAAGACGTGGGTTCTAAATCTTGTAATCTCCAATGTTAAGACAACTCACAAAAATGTAGGTCTCGACGTTAGTTGGTCGGGTTGGGTTTTTCATACCATTTCAAGTGAAGGGTATTTGGGTATATTTAAAGGCTAGTTTGATAATTTTTGTTAGTTATTTGTTAGAAATATAAGGAGTCATCTAGTAGCGTTTTAGTTTCTTTGTAATAGAACTGTGTTTTGTAATTATTTTTTGTTTCTTGTTTTCTTTTTTATAGGAAAAAAACAAAATTCTGTTGGGTGGTTTCTTGCTCTCTAAAATTTTAAATGAAAAAGTAAATACTTTTATATAAAATTTAATTTTTTAAATTAAATATTCAAAACTTTCCTATTATATATATATTTTAAAGATTTATTTTACATTTTATTATTCAAGGATAAAATGATTTTTTTATTTATGTTTTGGAAAAAAAATGAAAATAGAAATAATAAACAAACACTTGATTTTGTTGTCTCTAGAATTTCTATACAATTTTAGAAACGTTGAACTAGTAACAAGTACCAAACATTTATGTTTTTCAAAATTTGGAAATGAAAAACAAGAAGGAAGAAACGAAAACATTATGAAATGTGTCCTAAAAGCCACGAAAAAATGTTGGCATTTGTCACACACCTTTGAATATATTTCATTGGATCTATTTGCATGCTCGGCCAAGTACCTATGGGTAAGGCTTCGAAGCTAAGGAACATGCTCTAATATGAATAATTATATTTGTAATTATGTTTACAATAATAATTAAGTGTTTATCCATCAACATCCGAAAATGTTATCTATTCTCTAGTACTCTCTCCATCCACACCATAATATTTTATTAATAAATAATTCTTTAATATTAGTAGACCTCACATCATTTTCAAACGATAGCGACGTGACACACAATAAATGATAGATTATATTACGTACCTAGTATAGGAAATTTTTCCATCCATACTTATGATCGCTTGTTTACTACCATTAAATTTTTGATAAATAAGAAGAGAGATGTAGTAACGGTAACAAGTTAGGTTGGGAATAATCTCTTAATTTCCATTTTTCAACCATGCAGGAAGTTATAATCTCCTTCCCTGTCCCATATTCTCTCTAATTTACTTTTCTAGAACTATGACGGGTCCAAGGAATAATTAACAATGATTGAACTAAAATTAATAAAAAAGATTAAAAAAGTTAAATAGTAACCAATAGCTTGTTGGTCCATTACGAGAATAATGTAGTTTTAAAAACAAATTACAAAAATAATGTAGATTTAAAAGTAATAAAAAAATAAATTTAATTTAAAAAATTACAAAATTAAATTAGGCATCCAAACTATAGACAAAAATAGGTTAGATGTTGGTCGAAGTAAAAAATAATATACAATAGATATGATTTTGGTACCAACACATCATGTATGATCGAGTTGGAATTTTTTAGATGAGTCAGTACGTAAAATTGCCTACACGGTACGCGATTTCCATTTAGGAAAGTCACGTACATTGTACGCGATTTCTATTTTCAGAAGTGGTTGCTTAGATTGTACATAAAGTTGAAACATAGCAAATTATTTAGTTAATAATAGTAATTTGGTCATTGGTTTCTCTTTCATCTTATCATCTTCCATGTACCATTTAATCTCACTTTCTCCATTTCTTTTTATTTTTCTTTTTAAAATATATTTCTTATTTTCCTTTTTTAATATATTTGGTTTTCAAATATTGGTTTTTTAGAAAAATGTATTTTTCCGTATAAAATAAATAATTTTAACTTTTATATATAATTAAATTTATTTTACAAAATATGTCCAATTAAAATAAAATAAAAAACTTAAAATTTTTTGCACAAGCAACTTTTTGAAATTGATTGTAACGAAAATATATATCAAATGAAAATTGCTTGCATTGGCTGAGTTGGAAGCCACGTCAAATCAAAAGCACGATCTATGGCTGCAACTTCGGGTAGAAATCCTTTCTAACGTATTCGAGAAACAGTTTCTAATATACATTATTTATGTTATTAGTTTTTAAAATAACATTATTTATAAAAGAAATCTTAAAAGAGTTTGTTTGTAATCACAAAATAAATATAATTAATTATTTTTTAGAAGCAAACAAGTCTAATTAATATATAAGCAACAAAATTCAAATATTGGAAATATAACAACAACAAAAGAAAGATCTAGCTCAAATTCACTCAAGTAAAAGATTAAATAGCCTTGATATGTCTATCAGAAGTAAAAATATCTAAATAAACATATAAAAAATCTTTCTAAAATCATATTTCTAAAATCACAATTCTGTTACTATATTTTCTAACACAATGTTAATTATCATCTATTAAAATTAAATGGGTCAAAAATGCATGTTTGAGCTAAAAGAGGAAGAAAATGATTTGTTATTTGTAAATTTTAAATAATTCATTACTAATTTTTATATATAAAGAAATTGTTAAATCATACATTGATAATTGAAAATTAGGCATCAATATCGAGGTAGGAAAAAGATAAGGTTACTGAAATAAAGTTAATTAAGTTATGCAAATACGTATCATTCTTAATCATGTCACATTATCATTAATTTATAGGAATAAGATTTTAATGGTAGAATAGATGTTCATGAGTATGAACCCTAGCGATTCTAAAAGATTTTAAATTAAAAATGATTTCTAAAGTAAGCATTTTTTTAAAAAAAATCAAATTATAAATCATTCCTATAAGTTATAGGTTCGGACGCAGCTATTTTACTATAATTTTTTCTTTTTAATATTCGTGAATATGTCTGGATTAGTTTACACGCACACCTTCACTAATCTCATGCACAATTGTTTTACCCTACGACATTTATATTTCACTATAATTACAAATACATATTTAATATTTTATTAGAATGTAACCGTTAGAATCAAATAATTTTATTATATTAATTCTTTATATGATTAATAAAATAAAATTATTACTTCGAAGAGACAAAAACATTAGAAGTATAAACCAATAAATTTAATAATCTGCAGCTTAACCATATAAAAGAGGTGACAATTTAGTTACTTTTTTAATCTTAGTGAAGGGTTGGGTTTTCCAAGCTAAGTTTTTATAACTTTTTTTAAATGTAATTTTTTTAAGTGTGTATATATATTTTTTTCTCTTTTTTTTTCTTCCTTTTATTGGTGAGTATCTTCTATTTGGATCAGTTTGGGTCGATCTTTAAATTATATAAACTCATCTCTCTCTAAATCTTTTAGAATTTACCAAATCATTAGGCCAACTCATAATGATTGATGTTGTTTTATATATGTTAATACGTATAATTTTTTTTTTCTTATTTAAATTACATTAAGTCAGTTAGGTTGGACCAATTTTAGTGACATCAACCAATCAATTTTTATATAACACAGATCGATCTCTAAACTGACCGATATCGATTTGCTCGATTGGATCAGTTTATCGAAATTTTTTATCCACCCAATATTTAATCCATCCCTAGTAAAAAAAGTGAATGCTTCCCTAATTTTTTTTTTCAACCCCCACTTCCCCCAACCATACTTATGTTTGAGGAAATGCCATTTATTTAATCAAAACATTAATAATATTAAATACGTTTGAACTTTAAATAATTAACTTATACATTTAAAAAATCTAAGATACAGGGGGGAAAATATATTATAAGCACTACATTTGATCATGTTCTTTGCGTAGATAAAAGTAATAATATTAAATGAAAAGGAAAAGAACAATAATAGAAAATAAGTTTTAATTATTGTGTATGGGTTGGATATTTGCTTGTCCAACATTAAAGTAGACAGTACTATTTTAAAAATATGAGATTCCTTTCTTTTTTGGAGGCTACCCTATCCAAAAATTTTAAATTTTAGAAATGATTTTCTAATTTTTAAATAATACAATTTAAATATTTGGTTTAATTTCTTCAGATCATCTGCCCCTTTTTTAATCAATAGAGTTGTTGTAAAAACATTTTATGGATTTTCGTTGAATTACCAACTTTATAATTATATTTAAATTCAACATGAGGATTTCTTTCACTTAATTATAACTGTATATAAAAATGCAATGCTTTACTATTTCTTTCTTTTTTTATATCAAAATACATTTTTGTCCCTCAAACTTAGAGTAGGTGTCCACTTAATTGAGGAAGAGAAAAATAGGGAAAGGTAAAAATCCAATAATTAATCCCAAAAATATTATTAGATTAATATATTTTGTCAAATAAAAATAAACTAAATACAGTTAACAACTTAGGGTCCCTTTGATAATGTTTATATTTCTAGTTTTTTTGATAAATCAACTTGTTTGATAACCCAACCTTTTTAAAATGTATAAAATTTGAGAAAATTTCTAAGAGATTAGAAACTATGGAAAGTAGTTTCGTTTTTTTGCGTGTTCCAACGTATCACTATATAAGATATATTGTACTTTACAAAACAAAATGGGTATTGGGTTTGTTAGGTAGGCATCCACCTGTAAATTAAACCACTTTTTGGATCGCTTCACATGCATTAATTTTATTTTTTTTATATTTAAACTATTATGTTTTTTTAAAGAACAAATATATTTTCTATTTTATAACTTAAAAATATTTTGGTCATTATATATTTTAAACAAAAAATATATTTGCTATTTAATAACTTAAAAGTATTTTAAAAGTTTATTCTGATTTAAGCTATTATACTATCTTAAACAAAAAAAAAAATATTTTCTAGTTTTAGAATTAAAAATATTTTGTAAAGAAATCCACGATTCACATGCATTAATTTTGTTCTTTATATTTAAGCTATTATATCTTTTTAAAGAACAAATATATTTTCTATTTTATAACTTCAAAATATTTTGAAATTTTATTCTTTATTTAAGCCATTATAATTTTAAACAAAAAATATATTTGCTATTTATTAAATTAAAAATTTATTCTATATTTAAGGTATTATATTTTCCTAAACCAAAAATATAGTTTCTGCTTTTAAAATTAAAAATATTTTGGAAATTTATTTTTATTTAAAATTAATAATTTATATTTTAAAAACAAATAAGTTTATAAATTATAATTTCTTTGATGAATTATATTATTCAAACTTATATCATATCTACTCAATTTTAATCTAATTAAAAATAAAAATAAGTTAGTTAAAGTTATATATCCTTGATCAAGAGGCCTGGATTCAAATCACCGTCTTTACAAATTGTTGTAAAACAAAAATAAGAAACAATAACTGGTTATCAAATATATTTTTGTTTTTATTTATTATTTGCAAAAAATAGGAAATATAAATGGTTACCAAACTTATTCCTAAAAAGAACTAGAACAACGAACATAAAACAAAAAACGAAAAATAGAATACGAGAACATTATCAAATTGATCCGTAATTATCACATATCTAACGTTAGTCAACTAAACAATAGTTCATGCGTCATTTATAATCTTTTTCAAAAAATTTCAAAGTCCAAAATGTCCATTTAGAAATTTGACAAAATAGACACTGCTCTAGATTTAGATACTAAAAATGCATTTTGTCTTTTTTTTTTTTTGGAAAACTTTATTGTTGAATTTAAATCAATTTTTCGTTAACTAATTTTTATTGTTTTTCACATAATTTACTTTTCAAACGTTCAATTTGTTTTAGTGATAAAAAAAAAAAAAAACTTGTTTTAGTGACAATTTCCTTCTCCTTCTCGAGTACATTAACGGAAAAAAGAAACTTAAAAAACTTTCAATTTTATCAAATTAAACTTCATGTTTGAGATTGAATACGTTTCAACTTTTTTTTCCAAAATTTTGTCAAAATTGTCTCTTTTGATATTTTATGAATAATATTTAGGTGTTTTATTAGGAATTAGGACCAATATCTCCGCTTACTACCATTAGAAAATAGAAAGTTATATATATATTAAAGAAATAAGTATCTTTGAGTTTTTTAATGGTGGTGTAAATAAGATAGATAAGCAACTAAATGATATTTATATTTTATTTTAAAAAATAAAAATTGAGTGATTTCAAATGCATTTCGTTGCTTAATAGTTTGATGTGAGTTGTTTGTTATCACATAGAGGTAATATATGCGATTTCAAATCGTCTTTTTACCTAAAATATTTTGTTAATAAAAAATTTTGTACGATTTCATGGAATTTTAAAGTATACTTATTTTGTTAACCTTGTTATATTTTAATTTTTAATTAATAAATTGTGGTTAAAATCGATAAACTTTTTATTGTATTTTCTTTTCAAACAAATACAAAATATATAAATTTAATTATATTCATTTGAAACAATTTTTTTGGATTCTGATTTGAAATCATTTCTGGAACTTTTTTTATGTCAATTAAAAAAAAGTGTTAAATGATTAGTTCACGAGCAATTTTCTAATTTAATTTTCTAATTTAATTTTGAAGAATTATTAATTTCACCGTTTATTCAAATTTAATTTAAGGTTGTACCCGTAAATGAAAAGTTTAGGATTAAGATATGATTGATTCACTCAACTTTAAAAATCTTCATAAGCATTAATTATTGCGTGTTTTCAAACTTTCTATGAATGAGTCCTAAATATGTAACTTTCATATTTTCATGAGCTCTACCAACTAAAACAATCCGAAAATAATTACAATACCATGAGATATTTATTTATGGGTTTGGGCCAATTTCATGTTGAAATAAAATGTCAATTTTGAGTGTAGCTGTTGAGTGTTGGATGTGGTTTTCCTTTTGAATTTTCTTTTATTGTGTTTGTATTTTTGATTGATTATTTCAATTATGTTCTATAAAATTTATTAAGAAGATTCATCATTTTAATCATTTGTAGGCTGCTTTTTTTTTTTCTAGTGAAAAGTAAAATCATTAGAAAGTAAAATAATATTTGCCTATGGTATATTGAGATTATAATTTATAGATAATTTTGAATAACTCATTGCATGGTAATTTTATGTAAGTGAGGACTTACAAGATCATGTAATTTTGCAGCACAATGTTGAATATAAAAGGTTGTATGCGTAGACATATGCGAGTTGCAAAAGTCGCATCAAGACTAGGAGTAATATGTTGAACGATTATGACGTGTCAAGTCAATGTTGATAGAATATAACAAATAATAACTAGTCAAATTCGGTTATCTAGTGAGAATAATCAACTTGGTACAAGTTGGGTTGTATAATAAACCAATATGACCATTTCACGTAGAGGATACAACGAGAAGTCTTTGTATTTAATAAACCATTGTGACCATTTCAAGTCTTTGTGTGTATATATATATAGGTATGACAATCCTATATTAAATTCATAGAATATTAAATCCTAATAACTAGCTACCATAATCTTCTTATGAAATACAATAACATGGTTGGACGAGGGAACAAGGGAACAATTAATCAAACATTTGATTTTCTTGTAAATAGTCGTGATTTAAATTTTTATAAATTCGCTATTCCATCTTTTAATCAACCATCTAAAAGTGTACTAGATTTAAAAAAAAAAAAACATATATTGAATTTAAATCAAAATTAATTTCTTTATTTTTTTACGTAGGTTCTAAATTCAAATAGAGAACAAATATGTATTTTATTCCGGTTCAATATTTTATTTTTTATTATTTAACTTTTTGAGTTAAGCATATAGAATAGAAAATTGACATTTCAACTCATCAAATGTATATCTTAAATAATTGAGCTACGTTGATTTTTATATTTATCTTCCATGTGAGTAACAAATAATTATAATTTTATTAATAAATAAATAAAAACCTGTAAAATTTTATAAATGAAAGATGAATTCTTGTCATCCAACTTCTTTTGGTTTTTCAATAATTTCAGTATCAATCAACAGATATTTATTTATTGTTTTCTCGAAGGAATTTATGACTCCTGTCCAATTTTGATGTCAGAATATAGAATATTCCTTTCATTAAATCATTTTTAATTTTATCCGAGAAAATGTCAATTATGAGTCAAGTTGTAATTTTTTTAAAAAAATATATTTCTATCGTTTATAAATACTCGAGAGATTTTGTAAGACTATGCTGTAATATACTAATTCGAAGAAATTTCACCATATTTCCTAATATTTTTTAAAATTAAAATAAAAAGAGAATAACTTTAGTTAAAGATAATTTTGTACTTCAATAAGTGGAACAACCAAGTTGGTACTTTTGAAAATCTAAAAGGTCAAAAAAAGAAAAAGAAAAAAAAAACTAAGGCCAACATCAATTATCATAATAGTATTTTTACCTTTTCAACAACATTAAATTATATACTTTAAAAAAGAAGGGAAAAAACCTTTGTAGCAAGTACATAATTTGCTTTTTAAGTGGAACTTTTTTCTTTCCTCCCATGATTTTGCCCCCACTTTGATAGTAAATTTGTTTACCTTTTAGTGGGGAAGAGGGAAATAGATTTTTTTGTTTAAATATTATTTTACTATAGATTTAGAAGGTATATTTTGGTTCTGGACTTTTAATTTTGATTCATTTTAGTTCAGGTACACTTTGAAACGTTCGTTTTGGTTCCTGTATTTTTGAAAAGGGATCAATTTGGTCACTTCATTTTCATTTTATCTCGTTTCTTTTTATCTTAATTTTAACATGATATTTCATGAAATGTAGTCGTAAATCTGTATTAAAAGGTTTTCATTGTGTATAAAATTTGTTTTTAAATTTTATAAATAAATACTAAATTGGTCACTTTTAAGGTGCATGAACTAAAATAGACGTTTTAAAAGTGTAATTAATGAAATGAATAAAAGTTGAAAGTACGTGACCAATAATAAACATTTTAAAATTACAAAGATAAAAATAAACGAGTTAAAAGTAAAAGCGACCATAATACTGAGATGTTTTTCTTCCTCATGTACAATTAATTTGCAATATTCTCAAATTAATTTAGAAGCTTAGAGAAGAACAAAAGTTTGCTTATTTGTGAAAGACATTATTAAGAGGTGCTATTTTATCATTTTTAATATCATAAAATACAAAAGAAAAAAGTTAAATTATATAACAATTTAAGTATTTTACTTTTTTTTTTAAAATTACTTTTGTGCATTTCTATTTTTCTTTTCATCCATAAAAAATAGGTAACAAAAAATGAGATAATAGTTGTAAAAAAGAAACAGAAGAAAAAAATAATAATAAATAAAAAAAATTCAAAACACATAAAACAAGAGTGAATCATACTATCATGTGTCTTGAACAAATCGTTTCTTTGGAGTACTAACGAACATAAAATTATTTTTCCCATGTTTAAATTTTTAATTGAATATTTTAAAAATTAGAGGAAATTTCAATTTAAAAATTGTCTATTTCAAAGTTTGTTTCAAGTGGTTAATTTACTGCTGTAGTTATTCAGAACAATTAGTACCTACATGCTTTACAAAATAATTCATTATTATTTTTAATTAATATTTAATTTAAATCTATTATAATAATTATTAACTTAAGTTCTTCATCTCCATCCTACAGTTATATATACTACTTTTCATTCTAATACTTGTCCTTCACAAACATATCATTATAAGATAAATAAATAAATCATGTGCCTATGTTACATTTATATTAAGAAATTATGACAATGATTAAAATAATTTTTTTATTAAATTTTTGAAAATTAAAATAGAGCTCTCAATAGCTCAAAAATCAATGATTCCAATTTTTTATTTTTTTTATTTAGTATAATTTCCCTGATTTTTTTTTATTTTTTTTTTCTATGCAAGATGCAAAGATTCCAATTGTTGGTCTAAAACTATATTGTCTCATTTAATTTATACACTTTGGATAAGGTATGACACATGTTAGAAACATATTGGTGAATGAATGTATAATAAAGCATTTTCATAACTTCAAGGGTGATTTCTATTTTCTATTTCAATCTCTTAAATTATCTGTTCTAATCCTAAAAAATCATATTTATTTTCATCATTATTTTATTGTTAATGGTTTAATAGATAGATAAGTTATATCGTCAAATACGTGTATTAATGTGTATTGATGATGGTTTATACTATTAAGAATTAGTACAAATCTATGTTAGTTTATATTAGTGTTTCAACATTTTAAGAATTATGTTTGGTACTCATTTTGGTAGGTATTTTCGTAGCTAGAAGTTATTTTATAAGTGGAAGAGTTGATGTAATTTGGGGAGAGTTTATAGGTTAGTGCCTTAAAGGGGTCGTAGTGTTGGTTTAGAGAGAATTTGAAAGGTAGTGGCCTGAGTTAGTGGTCCGTTATTTTCTTTTTGTATAAATACTTGTAACAATTCTCAATTCAATGATGAATAGAAGTTCTTCGTACAGTTTCTCTTTTGTTTCTACTTTGTTGTTCTTTTTGTTTTCGTTACACATACCAGAGCTACAAAAATTGGCTAAATTTAATATTTGGTTGTTAAATACTAAGCGGTAGAATAATATCAAGGACGAAAAGAGTAATTTTTAAAAAGTTTAAAGACTAAATTAAACGTTTTGAAAGTTCATATATCTATTAGAATTAGACACGATAATGAAAGTAAATATTACTAGACACTAATAATACAATCTTAAAAGTTTATATATGTTTTTTCTTAAAAAAAAAGTTATATACTAAACTTTTAATATATATATATAATAAAATAAAATGATCTATGCCATAAATGGAACAGGCTGTTGCATTGGAACTTCCAATTTTTGTGTTAGAATATTACCAAAATTAGAAGTGGGTTCAGAAAAATGTGAATGTTGATAGATATTATTTTTTTTAAAATGTAAAAGTAAGAAAACAAGTATTTAACATAATGAATAAGCATCTCACTACTATTAAATAATTTAAATTTTATTTTATATTAATATTATGTTTATATTATATTATTAATATTTTGTAGACTTTTTTGATACTACAAAAAATATTGATTCACCCTTCATGTCAATGTGGAAGTCATAAAAACTTAATACTTTTGAAATGAATTCCATTTTTTTTTATATATATCTGCTTTGCACTTTTTCTTAATAAAATTTTTTGGAGTATTCCATTTTAATCCTGTAACTTTTTTAAAAAATAATAATAATAGTAATTAAAGATGTCACCATTAGCTAAGCTTGATTTAAAAATTTTAATGTAATTTAATGGATGCCTTAAAAAAGGAAGGGTAGGGTTGTAGATCACATGCCTTAATAATTAAATTATTGCTATGTTTTGTATGGTTGCATAAGTGTGATTAAAATAATAATTGAAATTAAATCAGAAAAGCATTAAAAATAAGCTTTGGTTTGGGATGAGAATATGCATGATCGAGCATTAATAGAATAAAATATATGGTTTGGTTGAAATTGGAATGCATGTTAATTGTACTAATAAATTGATGAAGGATAAAAAAAATGACACAATTTATTGTTAATACTTAGCTATATAAAAATTTTGGAGGCAACTATTTTACATGTATTTTCAAATGTAGTATAAATTTAAAATAGATAAAAAAAATAGTATAGTCTAACTTAAAATCAAACTCAAATCTAATGTAAAACATACCCACAAAAGTCACACTCATGCTATATTTGAAAAAAAAATAAATGAGAAATCAATTTTTACATGTAACCTTGGCTAGATGTATCAATTTTGATCGAGATTTTTAATTTCATGAAATTAGACCGTAAACTTGGATGATTATTGTCATTTTTATCCTCTATTAAAAATTAGTTGATTCACCCACTAATTTGAGCAAAAATCAAATCAATGTGAAAATCTTCAAAGATTCATTAATATGAGTGAAATAAAATTTTGCAAAAAATTAAGTTTCATTAACGCAGAAAATTAAATTTCATTAATGCATAAAAGCAACCATTGAATAATCCCATCAAAATTCTAAACTTTCAACAAACAAAAACCAACTCTAGCATAGTTTTTATTTGAAATTTTATCAATTTCTTACTAAAGGTATGTTTTTAATTCATCGAACACATATTGAATACTTTTTTTAGCATTTCTTCTAATGAAATCTTATCAAAATATTTGCTACTCTCAGCTAAGCTTAAGGTGCAATTGAATGATATTAAAAGTTTTAGGATAAAAATTACAATACTTATCCAAGTTAAAGATAACAATTGCTGTATTTTTTAAGTTTTAAGGTAAAGATTACAACACTCATTAAATGCAATTCGATGAAAATAAAAATTAAGGCAAACCAATTGATACATGTCATGTTTAATGTGAAAATTAATTTTTTTTCCCTAAGGTATTTAGATTTATGGGGCAATTGTATATATAGCAACCTAGCCCAATACCCCCTAAATTAAAAGAAAAAGAAAGAAACTAGCCCAAAATATTAGCAAATCCAGCACAAAGCTTAAAAAATTACAAATAATGCAGAATTTCAAGCCCAAAAAAAAAATTATGTCTACACATCTAAACATTGCACAATTTATGAGTAATAGTCCATATAGGTGATACACGTCTATCATGACCCTATCAATATTAAACGTCTATCTGTAGTAGATATCTATCGCTAATATACTATATCTATATAGAATGAAAATGATATATTATCATTGATTACGTAACAAAAAAAATTAAAAATTAATAAAAACATTCTATCAATGGATCGATGACGGTCTGATATAAGACTTAAATGAGTGATATACAAGGGTAGGAAGAGATTGGAAAAGAAAAAAAAAAACCTGAAATAAAGAAGAAATTCATTCCAAATAAAATTTAGATTCTACCTAATATGCTTATTGGGTAAATTTTTAGTTTATTAAGCTTTATTTGTTAGAATTATATTTTGATGGACTCTCTGCCCAAAAGTTTCCAGCTGCCGTAATAATGTATTTGGGCCACTTTTAAAAGCCCAAATTGGTGACCCATTAAGTAAAAATTCAGACCCATATATCTCTAAATTAAATAACTACTGAAAAAATATTTTCGGACTTTGTGTATTTTTATCAATTTTTAGATTTATTAAGCACGTCATTTTTTAATTTTTAATAACTTTAATAATAATGTTGAAAAAACTATGAATAGGAAGAGCTGAGTATGAAAGGTTTTGCAGGTTTTTTTTATTATTTATGATTTTACATTTAATTGTACTTTCAAAAGTGGTTGAAATTGCAACAATTTTACTGACTTATCCATTATCTTGAAAGATGTTCATTTTTCTCATAGGCCTCCTTCCCACGAGACCCGCCTAAATGGGACGGGTAATCCCTGTTTAAATTTCTCGGGGATGGGGTAAAATTTTCCCCACCACCTAAATGGGGACGGAGACAGGTAACCGTCCTCATTCCTGGCTCCGCATCATTTTTTTTTAATATATTTAGACACACGCTGAAATAAATTATATTATTTTCTTTATACATACATGTACTAAAAAAATCATGTATTCTTCTTCACCCACCCACCTAATATATATATGAGAGAATGAGACCTTAGAAATTAAGTAATTAAATAAAAATTTCTTCAAGAAAAAAAATATTTATTGAAAATACTTTTAAAATTAAAAATAATAAATGGGGAAAAATCGCTATGGAAAACTCGATCTCACGAATTCTACGTGGGAACCCCCGACCCGATCCCCACAAAATTTCGTGGGGAATTTCATGGGGATAGGAAATTAAATGGGGGGCAAGGATGGAGATGGGAAGCCTTCCTCTTCCTCGGCCTCGCCCCGCCCATCAACATCCCTAACCATCTTCCCCTACATCTATATACATGGAGTTCACATCTACTTCTTTTAGAACAATTTACTTTGTCTCTTAGTTTGCTTCTTGTCCATCTTTGGATTTCTTCAAAATTTATAGATTTTGTAGCGTTGCACAATAGCCTAGCACATTTTGAATCTTACAAAATAATTTGATTTTTTTAATACAACAAATATGAGGGTGAAGATTCAAATCCACTATCCATTTTGTTCGAGATAGATTTCTTATTCGGTTGACTAAGCTTAGGTTGACACAAATAGCTTGATTTCAATATCAATATGTGAACAATATTAAGGAAATTTTTTTGAAATACAGATATCAATCCTTCGAATAAATGGTTATAAACTATTTCAGAATTAATATTGATATTATTTATATTCTAGAAGTTTGTGTATCGACATAAATTAAAAATCTAATTACTACTGATATTTTCAATTTATCAATTTATATGATTATTAATTATTTTTTCCCCTACTAACATTAAGACAATAGTGTTATTGTCATTATTTTCAATTCTTTTTAATGAAAATAACATTTTTAGTAAGTACTGAATTAAAAATTAGCTAAAATTTTCTTTAATAGATATAGAAATATTTTCATTGTCAAAAACCAATCGGGGCAATGACAATGAATTTTTTTCGTCGCTAAAGCATAAAATTCTTGTAGTGTTAATTATAATTAATAATAGAACTCCAATTGAATTTGGATTTCAAAATCAACAATTATACAATAACTTTCTTCTACTATTATTTCACCAACGAACTTAATTACATTCATGTCTATCAATTTATAAATACATAGTAGTGTCTTTTTTCTGAAGTTATTAAAAGATTAAATAAA
Organism: Momordica charantia; assembly: GCF_001995035.1. Next base: position 1,600,469 of record NW_019104505.1, read on the forward strand.
AAAAAAAATTACTTGCAATGCATGTGGAAATAGACTAGTAAAAAAAGTGATGGGTCCTTAAAATATCCTAGATCCAAAATTAAACCACATTCAATTATGAGAGAGGATTTTCGATGCTAAATCTACAGGTTCATGCATTGTTTGGCTCTCTCTCTTATTCACTTCTTTAAACTCTCTTGGTGTCTGATATTGATTCTTTAAAAGGGCCAAGAATCTTTCTCATAGTTTGACTTTCATGTTTCTTACATGTTAGATCTCAATCGAGAACTTCTTGTTTAATTTCATCTCAATCTTAATACACAAAAATTTTAGTTTAAGGGAAAACGAAGCGAAATTAATAATAATCCTCAACCAGTTAAATATCTCTAGAGAAATGATTATCGTATAATGAGTAAAGTAGAGTCATAATTTAGGAATGTACTTCATAAAAGCTTAATAGGACGGCTGACCCAGGTCAACTAAAACCCCCAAACTTAGTTAGAAACATTAAAAAAGGTTGAGCTTTCGATACGAACACCGTATGTTCAACCAACAAGCCATGCTCCATGAATCAAGTGTTCCATGAATCAAGTGTGTTGGTCTTAGCCCATGACCCTAACTCAAGAAAGTTCTGCCTCATGGGGAGAACCTATAGATCGAGCAGCTGATAAGGCCAAGCTGCATGAGTCGAGTCTCTTGGACTCTAGTCCATGAAACAAGCACCATTAGCTGCCCACATTCTCTCTCATGTTTTGAAATCTACTTGGCCCTCAAATTTGAATCCTTTAGATATGGAGAATTCAAAAGAAGAAGATATCTAGAAGATTCTAGATTTTCCCCCTATAAATAAAGAGAAAAGTCTTGTAATCAAATTACGCTACAAAAATTCTAAAACACTCGTTACGTTTAACCTATACCCATATCTGATATAAGCATTACATTAGTGTCTATTCTCTTACTTTTGTAAATTTTATTAATCAAGAAGAGTGATGTAAATTCAGATCAATTTAAAGCATCAACGTCTACTCAAACATATCCCACTAAAAGAAACATACAACTCACAAAGTACATGAGATAAAAAGAAAATTATGTATCATCATATAGTGGGGGGAGAATATCCAAAAGCGAGGAATGAGGATAGAGAAAAATCCAAGGCCTTACAAAATGGAAAGCCCACGCAAAACCTCCATTAAAAATAATAATAATAATTTTTTAAAAGTCGCCACGTGTCGAACATAGGAGCTCCGAAAGTTAAAACCGCCACTCTAATATCCGCCTTTTATTCCACACAACGGTCGCTGTCGGTAAATTTGTGGCTGCCAATTTCTTTCCCATTTTTTATTTTTCCTTAAAAATGCCAAAAAAGTCCCCCGCCCAATCAGAAGCGAGTTGCTCGGAAGACATCCACAAGGCGGACGTCCCATTGGTCCAGCAATGTACACGTGGAAAAGTGGACAACGGATGGTGACGTGGCGAAAAAGCGCATTCAGATAATTTAGGGACAGCCTCAAATCCACCTGACATGTTCTCTTTTTTCTTTTTTCTTTTTCTTTTTTTTTCCATTTAATTAATATCCGGTTCCTCATCCACAACTCCTGGCCTACCTTCTCAGCCCCTGACCGAGATATTTTATTTATTTATTCTTTTTTCTTTTCTTTTCCTGGTTAGCAAATAGCAAGTATCTTTTCAATATCATTTTCCTTCAATATTGTTTTCTTTTTAGATAATGTGTTTTTTTATTTTTATTTTTGCAACACATGATTTTGTTTCAATTTAATAACCCTTTTAAAAAATATTAATCAATACTAACATTTAAAATCTAGAATATAAGTTAGGATAAACGATGTAATTTGAAATAAATAAAAAAAAAAACTAGTACACCCATGGGAAGTGAGAAAATAGCCTAAGTTAGGACAATATCTCTATCGTTGCAAAGTTTTAGAGATGAAAATCAAAAAGTAAACCATATGGAGACTTTAATATAAAGTAGATAAAAAAATATAATTATAATAGTTTTTTTAAATATAGATCAAATATGAGGTAAGAATTCAAACTTTACACCTATAAATGAGATTGATAAAGTATTAGTTAGTTTAACTATATCCATGTTGTAAATGTACAAGTAAAAGTATAGATGACCGTTTTTTAAAAAAAAAAAAAAAACTGATGGAAGGTCAATTTTTGAAATAGAAAAAAAGTTTAACAAATTTTATTTGGCCAAGATTTTTTGTTCCCTTTATGGATTTGATGGATTTACCAAATAATAATAAAGAAAATAAAAACAGAGGCTGTCCACGTCCAGATTCAATTGATTTGCTTTTTTAATTATGACATTCATGTATGTATTTTCATCTAAAATTCAAACTCCATTGTACTCTCACAATTTCCAATATAATGAAATAATAACAAACCTTTTACTAATTATTAATCCAATAATCTTCATTAATATAACTTAAACGTAACACAAATCAATGTCTTTATATATATAAAAAATACAAATGAATGGTTTTACGAAAAATTAATAAAACGGGGTACGAAATAATGACGTCATGAATGGGATAGAAGCTATCCCAATTTATAAGGGGTTGGCCAACAGAAGATAATAGAAGAAACAGCCACATGTCATCCTGTTAAGCTTCGGACGTGAGCCACAAATTTTATTTTTTTCTCTTCCTTTTTCCATTTTATTAAAATTTAAAAATTCTGTCAGAAAATAATGGTGACTACAACATTTGTTTTAAAATATATTATTGTTTATTATCTTTTTTAAGAAAAATTATTCATCAATTATATATATATATATATATATATATATATTTTACAATATGTGGGGTGGATATATATTTTACAATATGTGGGGTGGAGATCGAACTCATAATCTTTTGGTCGTACATATATGTTAATTACCACATAACTATAATTACTGCTTCAGTATATGATTAAGGTCAATATTTTTTTTTCTTGACACAATTAAGGTCAATGTTTTAAACATTAGTATTGATGAAATGTCGAGATTTCAATTTCGTGGAAATGCCAATATAAATATTGATAACATGCAGATATCAATGGATATTCCTAGGTATGTTACAAAAGTACAAAATTTGTAAAAAATATTTAAATTAACAATTTTGCATTTTTCTCTTTCTAAATAAGTTTGAAATGATTAATATTAGAGAAATTGTAGCAAAAATCTTTTATAAATTTCAAAATATACACTTAATTTTAAATTTTCAAATATAGCAATTTTTTTTTACTTATACCAATAGTATATTAGATATTCATATCAATAGTATAGATGTATATCACATACATATTGCACGGACACCCATATCATTGATCAGATATATTACATATATATATCATTTGGATAAAGTTGTCATTTTAAAATTGGACCTCCGTTTCCTTTTTTAAAAAAGTGTTATGTTTGAAAAAACTAAATGTGGTTGCTATTTTACTAAATGTTTTTGCCATATTTACAAATGTCTTTTAATATTAATATTATATTTATATTAATGATACTTTTCATATTTTGTCAATTTTCTTTTTATAATATTATGAAAATATCCGTTTACTGTTTACGCTGATCTCGAACCTATTGTCATGTGTCCATGTACACATATATATCTTAAAAAATGTTTTAATTTTGTATATTTGTAATTTTGTTGCATTCTATTTCTTTTAATACTTATCCATTGTATTTTGCAATTTGCATCAACAAAAAGGGGAAAAAAAAAGGAAAAAGGGAATATGTGGTAGCGACTTTTGTTGATCTTCACCGGAAGCCAAAGTTCTCAGTCTCGGTGTTCCCGAGCTACATCATCATTTCATTTCTCCTCCTTCTTCATTCTTCACGGGTTTTCATCCACTGCCAATTCCAATCTCCATTTTCTCATCTTCTTCCTCTTTCTTTCTTCATTTTCTTCACATAATTGCCTTCTGCCTCGAGACCCTCGACTTCCTGGGCTTTTGATTCCAGTTTCGATTCGGAATTTCGACGGAGCAGACTGATTTTCGAGGTCCATCGGCGTTTCATCTCGATTTCTAAGCTTTCTCCCGCATCTCTGTTCCGTTACGATTATTGTTTCCCGTGTAATTTGTTCATCAAGTTGTTGTCTCAATTCGTAGCAGGGCGATTGATCTGGTTTGTAATTTGTTTTCTGCGTAACCAAGAGTTTTGTGATGCTGAAAATGAAGTTTTTGCTCGCGTTTTTGTGTTCTTCTCATGCTTCTCCTTCCAAATCGTGCAATTAGTTCTTCTTCTCCTGCTCTTGTACGGACAAAACCTCTCTTTATTTCAGCGAAGTCCACTGGCGCGAATCTGATTCATCTCCAGAGATTAGTTCTGTCGCCGATTACTCAATTTTAGGGTTTCTAAGAACACGGTCTCGAAATTTCGGTTCTGGAGTTGGTTTTCTCATGAGAATTAGGATCGTTAACGCACCTGGAAGTGGAATTGGAACTAAATCGGTTCGATATCAAGCTGTAGAATGAATTATTTATTCCAAGTGTTGAAAAGTGTAGAGGATCTCTTGGTTTTTGGAAATTGAGTAGCAATCAACTTGGAGGAGACCGGAAGACAGAGGTGTTTGGAATCGGCCTCTGTAAAAGCAGAGCAAGCATGCAATCACAAGTATGTATAATCCATTTTTCTTATCCTCTCCCCTTAATTTGGACCAACAATTCCTTTGGTCCGTTTTGGTAGCTTCAAAGTCGTTCAGATCTTATTAATTATTGGTATGAGAATCGAGAAATAATAGGGAGAACGTGTTTTTGCTGCGTCTATGTCTCTTTTTTCCATGTGATGTATTAGATGATTATTGGTTGATATTGAAATTTGAAAGTTGGGCCTCCTACAATTACTCCCGAGAAACAGGAAACTTGCATTTCAGAACTTTCCGAGAATATCTGAAAGCTGTTTGACATTATTAGTTTGCTGATTGGCTCGATCTACTATGACAACATATCCAAACCGATCACTAATTCTGCTTTTTTTTCTCCTTTTTTTGTTTTTATGGAATTTGCACATGTCATAAAACTGGGTAGATATTTTTTCTGTTTGTTAAGAACATATATACATATATAAATGGGGCATCGGGTGAGACTGAAGAAGACATAAAAGTTTACTCGTATTCTCACCATTTCTTCAGTTCATTAGCGTTTTTGTTTGGTTCTTATAATCTTATCCGTGATATCCCGTGCACCATTTTTTTCTTTTGATCATTCTGGGAATTCTAACTTTGTAAGAATCCATTACAGCTCGAGTTGAAGTAGTTTCTTTCAAAAACCAAATTCGTTGAGATCGGAAGACAGAGGTGTTTGGCTCCATTGTTCATCACTGCAGCTCACTGGCGGAGGTCTCTCTTCTGACAACATGAATTCTGCAGTCTATGAATCAACTGCGTCTCCTGACCGACATTCTTCGGCCAATATCCAATTGAAAGAGGACAATTTTTCAACTGTGAAGGAATTTTCTCCCAAGGTTTGGTTTGCATTGCCCAATTTCTCTGTTCCAGAATTCTAATCCATTTCATTTCAAGCTTTTCTAAAAAACTTGCCCTATGTTTTCATTGGTTAGATAAGGAAGCCCTATACAATTACAAAGCAAAGAGAAAGGTGGAAGGAGGAAGAGCATCAAAAGTTTATTGAAGCATTGAAGCTATATGGTCGTGATTGGAGACAAATAGAAGGTATAGTTGAACAAAAACATCATATGGCATATAATCAAACACAAGATATAGATTTATATATATATACTTTTTCCATTTTCTCTTAAAAATTATCTTTGTGTAACAGAGCATGTGGGCACCAAGACTGCAGTTCAGATTCGTAGCCATGCCCAAAAGTTCTTCTCCAAGGTCTAATGCTCTTATTCCACTACCTATTATCTGCCTTAATATACATATTCTGATTTATGAATCATGCAAGTAATTGTTAAGAATCACAAGGGGTGCAAATGATCCCTTGAAGGATTGATGCTTGTTCTTCTGGATCTTCCGACTTCTCATGTTTTACTTTAATTTCCTCAGGTCACGCGGAATTCAAATGGGTGTAGCACAAATTTAGTGGGATGCATCGAGATTCCTCCTCCGCGTCCGAAACGAAAACCAGCGCATCCATATCCACGTAAAGAAGTACCTCAGGCTCATAAAGCAGTCCCCATTTTGGAACAGACAAGGTCTTTGTCTCCGCAGTTTTCAGACAAAGAATGTCCATCTCCAACATCAACAATAGCAGCAGCAAGCGGTTCGGATACGCTCGTTTTTGCGAACTCGAGAATTCTTCATGACAGTGCATCTCCAGATTCATCTATTCCATCGACAGAACCGAACTCATCTTTATTGGACAATGAATCTCCAACACCACCAGCCCCAGGGACATCAAATTCAATCCCCCATGAGAGATTTTCAAAGGTGCAACTTCTATTTGTTTTCCTTCTGATAGCTATCTTATTCATTGATTTGTGGAAATTACTTAATCCCTTTTGATGCAACTAAAAGCAAGCTCTGTTGTTATGGATGACAGAATCTAGAGTTGTTTCCAACGGATGATGTACATGATAAAGACGTCTCTACAAAAGAAGTGTCAATCCAGAGTCTTAAGCTCTTTGGAAGGACAGTTTTAGTAACAGATCCCCACAAACAAACCCCAACCGCGGAGATCCGTGCATCTGAGGCTGACCGTAAACCGCGCGAAAAATATAAGCAAACATCACCATGGAACTCCATGGTCATGGAGTCTTCTATGGGGAATACAGAGGGCACCTGGAATCATGGAGCTTTCTATTTCATACAACTCAACAGCGGAAACTCGAATCAAGTAGCAGCTGGTTCTGCAGTCCCGGTATCGTGGTGGGCTTCTTATGGCGGTAGCCCATTTTCTTTTGTGCACTATGTCAAGCAAGCAGATGCAAATTTGAATCCGGAAGTTGATGACAAGGAAACTCACAAGGACGAATCATGGTGCGGATCGAACACGGGATCGGTAAACAGCAGGGAGAACGATATCCCGTTTTCCAACAGAGATGGAGATTCAGTTTGTAAAGATGAATTGATTGGGAAAGCATTGTCTTGTGAGCTAATAAGTAGCCATGAAAAGAATACCAAAGGGTTTGTGCCTTACAAAAGATGCATGAGAGAGAGAGGTACAAAGTCCAACATAATCACAGATGCAGAGAGGGAGGAGAAGAGGATCAGGCTTTGCTTATAGATTCAAGAATTGAATTCTGTACAGGCTTTGGCTTGGTAAGATTTTGGTATTTTTTAGTTTTTAATTAACAATGTCATTTTCATAAGTTGCATTTCTTAGTTCTTTATAATCGTGTCTCTTCTTGTTTACCAAAATAATTGTATCAGTTTTTGTAACTGTAAATTCCCCACTTATTTGTGTAAAACCTCTGCGTGGAAACTGAACATTCGACTTCCTTGAAAAGAGATTAATTGTTCCTTCTGCCTTTTTGTCTCTTTTCTCTCCTTTCATAACTCGTGTGTTTAATGTTTGATATTAAAAAAAACATATCTGTGTTTGAAACTGTTCATAAAAAAATAATAATAAATAAAAGTGTTAATGGAAAAGTAAAATTTATGTATTTTATAAGTCAAGAATGAGGAAATAATGATTTTATTTATGTTTAGGAAAAAATTAAAAATGAGAACAAGGCAGTTTAGAGAGGAAATGGTCAAAACTTTTTTATTTAAGTAATTGAACATAATTCAATGGGTTGGTTAAGATAGTAATATTATTTATTCACGAGAATTGACACTAAAAATAAAAACAAGACAACAAATAAAAACAAGACAACACTAGAGCTTTTTAAAATAAAAATAGAGCTTTTTAAAATAAAAATAAAATCTCAAACATGAGCTTACCATGGTGTCATTTAAAATAAATAAATTATATCGACTTAAAGGTGTTGGGAATGACAAAGGAAAAATACTTTGTAAAAAACTGTTTTTATTTTTGAAACGGTTTGCCCATGTAGAATTGGTAGGAAATAGTTTCAAATTTCGAGGTTTTAAATTATGGAAATGATTTTAAATTCCTGATTGCGTTTGGAACCAAAATGATTCTAAATACTTATAATTAAAATTTATTGTTTGGATGTTTACAAGAAATGAAAAGAAAGTATAACATTTTACTATTATACCCTTAACATTTTTGGTCTTCCTTCCCCCTGCATGTCAAACAATTTGTGAATTGCTTACTAAAAGCAAGCTATAGTACAAGTACTAAGTATCTATCGTATCTTGACTTAAAACATATTAGCGTTTCGTTTCCAACTCTTACTTTGTGTCAAATTCTATAGGTTATATTTGCTAGTTCTCACTTTATTTATATTTAAAAAAATGCAAAAAAAAAACCTATTTTTCTCTTTAAAAAATTGAATGAGCACAAATTGGAAACGAAAAGAAAAAAAAAATCTCAAACCAAAAACATATATGAAAATCTTTTTTCACCTCAATTTAACAACAAAGTGTTCTTTTTTTTTCTTTTTTTTTAATCATAGTTGGTTATTTTACGATATGCAGTACTAAAAAATAAAAAAAATAGGAAAGAAGAAAAATTAAAAAAATAAAAAGAAGAAAAATCTACCAAAAACCATAGAGAAGATCCGAGCAATAATTAAATAGAAAGAAAATTAAATATACTGGAACAAAATAGAAAACCAAACCATGAGGTTACTTGATGATGCAAAAGGTCTCATTGTACAGATTTAAATTATAGTTATTAAAATAAAGATAACAATAAAGAAAACTACAAAAGATATTTGAAACTAAATCTTCCGTTTGATGATCTACTGATAATGAAAAAGGGCGTCGTGTCTGAACGGCGGGCGGAATGGATGAGCGAAAGGTGCCATGTCATGGAGTGAGGAATATCCCGAGTCTCATGTAAGACAACAAAATGCACCTCGAGGTGCTATCGAGGAATTGAGGGACCTTCTAGAGCACATGATATGCAATTGAAATCTCGAGCTAGCCTATTTGTTATGGGGAATCAATGCTTCGGGCCGAATAGAGCTTACCTTCGACACCTGGCTTTCTCCGACACATAGTAGAAGATAATTTTGCGTAGAAGAGAGTTTTACGAGTGTAGATAGGTAAAGTTATATGGCAAAATTAAATTGTTATTTTTTTTCTCAAAAAAAAGAGGGCAAAATATAGATTTTCCTCCCAAATTTGAGCTATATGGAATGGAAAATAATTGAAAAACAGGATTTGAAATCATTTGAGATTTCAAAATTCTTTTTTAATCCAACACTAGAAATAATTTCAAAATCTATTCCCTCCAAATCTGAGGTTTCAAATAGAGGTAAACGAGAAAAGGGGTCAACGTTTATTGAAACTTAATAATCGTTCATTAAACATTTTATTTTCGTGATATTAATTTATAAGAATGGTAACATTTATAAATTAATTGTATGTGTTAATAATATTTAATTTATTTTTATAACAGTTTTCTTAGTTTCCCCATATATATGGGTCTATTGATTTGGAGGAAAAAAATATAAAGAATTACATAGAGGTTTCTATCATTTTCTCTCACGATGCTTACAAAAAATATGGGCTAGTTTTTCGATTTCAATCCACTCTAATAAGTTGGGTGTTGTGTTAACTTTGGGGAGCAACCAACGTATATACGATTTAGTACTGTGGTCGTGCTGAAATTGCTTTTAAGGCAGTGGTTTTTCCACGACACAATAATGATTTTTCGTCTAATTTCTATTCTCATTTTTACAAGAAGGACATTTTTTTTATTACATTAGCAAAAGAAAAGAAAGAAGGACAAGAAAACAAATCAATTCTTCTAATAGGGTAGATCGCGCGCTTAACTCTCTCAATCCATGTTGGATATTTTCTATCTTTGCATGAATTGCTAAAGTGTTTGCGACTTTATTTTACTTTGTGTCCCATGGAATGAGATTCCTTCGACAGCCCTATTTCTACATCTTTCATTGATATCATCTATTATCAACTATACTTCATTATAAAAAACATCATATCTGTTGATCAAATTCCACAATAGATCAACTCCACACTTGTATGCTTAAAGATCATATATCAGTGTTGAAATTAGATTACAAATCAATTCAAACAAGTATTAATATTCCATTGGTATTAGCATAGTTCAATGGTAAAGATACGAAGTTCATTCTTTTGAGGTTGAAAGTCCAAATTCTCACACTCCACATTTTTGTCCTAAAAAGACATTACATTGATGAATAAAATAAAATTTGAAAAATTTCAATCAGTATCAACAAAAATCTTCATCTATAACAATTCTTTACTATTTCATTATAATAATCATCCCCAACTAGAGGTTGTAAATTCAATCTTCCATCCCACATATTGTACTAAAAAATAACCATCTCCTACTAGAAATTAAATTTTTTTGCCGAAGACAAATCATCAGCAAAAGGACGAAAATTCCTCTTTAAAACTCAAAATTGAATAGAAAATACTTGATTAGCCTTACTAATGAAGACCAATCTCGTCCTCATCACCATTAAATATTTGACAACTAACAGAAAAATGCGTACAAATAGAGACTTTTTTAAAAAATTAATGAGTTGTCAATTTTTTTAATGCAATGAATAAAAGATTTGGTCCGAGCAAGGATTTAGACACAATACAGAGTACTTCCCTCAACTTGCTTTTTGTGCATTATTTATTGAGAGAAGATCAATTGAGTATTGAGCAGCAAGTATTTTGAAGGGTCCCATATTTTAATTGGGAGGGAATAGGGAAAGGGCCATTCACCATTGCACTTCAACCGACACTTTCTTCTTTTATCTACATTTTCAAAAGATACATTACCCTATCATTTAAATTTCCAATTTCTTTCTAAAGTTTATATATTATTTTTTGTCATTCTACTTTTAATTTTGGGTTCATTTTAATTCTTCTACTTTGAAATGTTCGTTTTGATCATTGTATTTTTAAAGGTGACCATTTTAGTCCCTTAATTTTATTTTTAATCTCATTTTTCTATCACAATTTCAATGAACTCAATATATTTATTGAAATGTAACCATGACTTTATATTAAATAGTTTCCATTATATATAGAATTTGTGTTAAAAGTTTGAACATAAGTAGTAAAATGACCGCTTTTGAAAAGTATATAGACCAAAACAAACATTTTAAAAGTATTGGGGCTAAAATGAATCTAAGTTGAAAGTAGATCGACTAAAATGAACATTTACAGGGATCAAAATGAACTAAAGTGAAAAGTATAGGAACCAAAATAATATGTTAATTAAGGGCCAATACACTTTCATAAACTATTGAGAAATATTTCTTAAAATGAAAATGTAATGATTAAGTTACAAATTTAGTTCTTGTATTGTTTGATCAAATTTCAAATCCCGAAAGTTTCAATTTGATCTCTATAGTTTGGTTAAACTTCACAAATAATCCATAAACCATTTTTTTACCTTAAAAGAACCTCACATATTTTTGCTTATTTTCTTGATCAATCATTTGTCTTAATATAATCAACTAACATGGTTAATTAAATAGATAATATCAGTTCATTGGTACGGTAAAAAAAAAGAAAAAGAAGTGTCTCATATTCGATATGATGGTCATTATAAGAATAATGATTTGTGAACAGTCGGCTAATTAAACTATAAGATCCAAATTGAAATTAAGCTCAAATCCTAAAGACTAAGAGTGTACACGTACACACATGCATGCATATATATGTATGTATAACATAGTGTTTGAATGTATAAAAGTTTTGAGGCAAAATATAATTTAATCCTAGGTGATTGAGACTTGATTCAAAGCAATCAAAGCCAAACTGTTGGGAAAATTTATTCACCAATAATATTTTTCTCATTACACAGTTCGTCAATGAAAACTAAGTCACACACAATACTAAGAAAAATAGGGAAAGCACAGAAAATGACACACGCAATTTATACTAATTCACCCCAATTATGGGCTACGTCCAATCTTCCACAACAACGAGTTCTACTATGATTTTGGGATAAATACAATTGACCTCACAAACGCTCTACAAAGCACCCTCTAGATGCCACAACAATGGTCAACTAGCTTTTAAGTACTATACCAATAGATACTTAGGAATACAGAACGAAAAACCTTACTAACCTCAAGAGAACGGATTGCCGACAATGCTCTACAAACCACTTTTCTCTCCTCTTTCTCTGCCAACCAACCACTGCCGCCACACTCCTCAATTTTGTGTAACCACAAAAAGTTCAATTCCCACGACTGAAGTTGAGGTATGAAAATAAGGCAACATAAAGAGATTTAGGTCTTGGACTTTTAGTTTTACTTAATCCAATAAGTTTCAATTTTATTATTCTTTTGTCTTCAATCCCAACACAAACAATTTTCCAATTTTTAAGGATATCAAATAGATGGTCGGTTATGCCAACTTGAACATAACTCATGACATACATCCTCGACTCGACCAAAAAATCAAATGTTCAAATCTCCATTTTACATGTTGTTGAACTAAAAAAGGTTAAATTTTAAGTTTGATTTATGAACTTTTAAAATTATGTCTAATAAGTGTTAGAACTTTAAAAAGTGTCTAATACACCTTCAAACTTTAAATGTTGAAGTTTTAATAGAATTCCTAAACTTTTGATTTTGTATTTAATAAGTTTCCAAATTTTTTTATTTTGTGTTTAATAATCCCTTCATTTATCTATTGAATAAAAAATTGAGAGTTTAAAAATATATTAGACACAGTATTAAATGTTTAAATGTTTAAAGATAAGATTAAAAATGGAAGAATCTACCAGCACATTTTAAATTAAAGTTAAACGATTTATCTAATTTGGGATAATAAAGTTAGTAATGGAATCCTAATAAAATGATTTTATCCATCTTTATTTTTATTTTATTTATTTTTCCAAAAGAAAAAGATGTCTTTTTCTTTTGTTCTCCCTCGATTCCATAACCGACATGACGAGATAAAGCATTTGGAAGATGAAACCCCACAATTTATACATATTCTATGCGGAACTAACAAAACTATTCACTTCAGTTAAATTAATTAATTAAAAAAAAAACTTTATAATCCTTTTTTTACGATAATATAAATTCACCGATTTCAAAAATAGTAATTACAATTTTTATTTCTTCCCCACTTTGCCCCTCACTCTCTCTGCGGAGTGATGTCGCCATCTCTTCCACTTCACTTCTTCCTGTTCACAGTTGCAGCAGCTCTCGCATCTCCCGTAGCCTCCCATTTCTCTTCTTCCACCTCTCCGCCGTCGCCGGAGGCCGCGCCGTCGCTCTCCGAGTGGAGATCTGCTCGAGCTACTTACTACGCCGCCGCCGATCCCCGGGATTCGGTGGGCGGAGCGTGTGGATATGGCGATTTAGTGAAGGCAGGGTATGGCATGGCCACGGTGGGGCTCAGTGAGGCGCTATTCGAACGCGGCCAGATCTGCGGCGCCTGCTTCCAGCTTAGGTGCGTTGAGGACCTCCGCTGGTGTATCCCTGGCACCTCCATCATTGTCACTGTTACTAATTTTTGTGCGCCTAATTATGGCTTCACGGCTGAGGGTGGAGGCCATTGTAACCCTCCTAATAAGCATTTTGTGCTCCCGATTGAAGCGTTTGAGAAGATCGCTATCTGGAAGGCCGGAAACATGCCTGTTCAGTATCGGAGGTATGTATCGCGTCTTGCAACTCGCATCTCTTCTTTGTCTTTCTTTTGGATGATCTGATTGAGGATTGAAATCAGTAAAACTATGGGACTGAGATCTTTGAATGCTCTACTAAGTACTCTAATTTTACTCACTTGTTAACCATTGGAATACGTTTATATGACTTGATCTGAGCCGTAAACATCGTGAAGTTTGCTGACTAGTTACTACATGATGTTATGTATGATTTAACTTTCCGATACGTCTGACTCTGTTGCTGTATGAAAAACCATTGTAACTGTGGTTTCCTTCAGCTATATATTAGATGGACTTTGTTAGACTCGCAGCCATTTACGGTTTTTTAAATTTATGGTAAAATTTAAACAAGGTTCTAGAGAGAGAACATTGCGAACTTGAGAGGTTAAAAATGATATTGTTTGTTTCACTGGAATGGTTAGTTAGATCAGAATTAATGTCTATTTTAAGACACGGTTAACCTCCTCTAACTAAAGCCTAATTAACTGGTAAAGTAAAGATCAGAATAACAAACGTTCCTTAACATACTTGCATTTGACTTATTTCTGATGTCATCATTCCTTAATAAGCCAAAGTTCCTTGGCTCCTAACAGGGGGTGTAGGGTGATGATGGAGGAGGTTTTGTTGTTTCTCCCTTCTCGGGATAGGGGAATCCTAATGTAGCAGACTTTTTTCCCTATTTTGTGGGGTATTTGGCTTGAATTTTTAGGGGGTTGAGAGGGATTGTGAGGAATTTGGGAGGAAATTTGGGATATTTTTAGATTTAATACCTCTCTAGGTGTCGGTTTAGAAGGCTTTTTGTAATTATCAGTTAAGCGGTATTCTTTTGGATTCACGGTATTTATTGGGCTTGTTTTTTGTATGGCCATTGTATATTCTTTCATTTTATCTCGATGACAGCTTGGTTTCTTATCCAAAAAAATTTATGATGACTCTTCACAATGTTATAGTTCCAAATTAAAAAGAAAAAAACAAGCTTGATAGATGCTGATTTCTGATTACTTGGAGGTTTTAATAGCTTACACAATCTTCAACGCAACATAGTGATGAGTATAATCTTCAATTAGTTTGAAAAATCTAGTTGGGTATTAATAACAACCGACAAGAACTCTAGTGATGTTATATTTGATATTTTCCTTTAGAAACTTTAAATTTAAAAATGAATGCTCTTGTGGTTTTTAGAGTTTAGAGGCAGGGATCTTGTAAGGAAAGGAACTGTTATTCTTGTTACCCTGATAGGAAGTTAACTGTTATTCTTGTTACATTTCTGAGAGAAATGTGACATTTATATTGCAGTAACAAAGGCATTTCAAATTTACAATCATGAAGTAAAGGTGAAAGATAATTCTTGGAAATTTATATTGATGTCTAATGGTAATGCTTGTGTGGCATGTATTTATCTAGTTTTCCCATTTAGAGAACGCTAAAAGGTGAAAGCTAATTAGGAACCAATTGAAAATCTTACCAGGACCCGGTCTTAACACTTTTCTTTTAGGTTAGATTCATTTTAGAGTTGTGGGATATGCAATCTGCAAGAAGGGATTTGCTTGAGCAAGAATAAGAAACTAAGAAAGCAATTTACTTGTGAGATTCAACCTGGGGAAGGTTGTAGGAGCTTGTTGGATGAAACGTTTGTGGACAAAGAGATTTTGAGTTTTTGAAGTTCAAATCTGTAAAGGTTTTAAAACCTCTTGTAATCCTGATGGGTTTTCTTGTTAAGTTCCTTGTAATGAAAGGATTCCTTTGAAGTTTCTTAAATCTGTGACACATTTAAGAGTCCTTTCAGTATGCAATCTTGCACCCCTGCTAGGTGTTCTGTAGATTTTTTTAAAAAAGGCATGAAACGTCTTTAAAAAGGATAGTCCTTAGGTGTTCCATGACTTTTTTGAGAGAGGAGTGGTCATAAATACCTAATTTATATGTCTCATCCCAAAGAAAATTAGAGCCATCAGAATTGCAGATTATAGGCCAGTAAGTATTTGTCACAGGCTTCTACAACAGTATTAAGATATTTGCTAGGGTCCTCTTGAAATTATGTAAAAAGTGCTTCCCTATACAGCTTGAAAAGACCTGCCTTTTGTGAGATTTTGCATCTGTTGTAAGTTGTAGCTAATGAGTTGGAGGCTGCTAACAGGATGGGTAATTTAAATTGTATATGATATGGTTAGCGTGGATTTTATTCCAATCAGTGCTTAGAGGAAGAAAAGGCTTTCGGTTGACTTGGGGAAGATGCACAACAAGCTGCATCAGGATGCCAACCTCTCTCATTTTCTTCAGCGAAAATCTCATGTGAGAATAAAAGCTTCAAGGAGATTTTTCTCCATTTTTCTGGTTTGTTCTCAGTACTTTGAGTTGATTTATTGAGAGAGGCACTAGGCTGGTTGGAAGTTTTCACATTTAAAAGGATATTATTCATACGCCAGCTACCTTCAGTCCAGAAATGATACTGTAATTGTTACTGAAGCTAATGAGAAGCTTCATAATTTACTCCAAATTCTTAATACCTATTATTGGACTTCTAGAGTGAGAATAAAATTGAAATCAGTCCGTTGGACATCAACTATGATAGTTGGAGTAAATAAAGCAAATGAAGCAAGTAGATGTTCATGTGTTAGAGGTAATTGGAATACCTTTGAAAGGAAATACTAAATCACTGACTGATTGGGTCCAATGCATGGAAAAAGTTCAAGGGTAACTATCTAAATAGAGGAAGTAACTTTCTTAGAGAGGGAGATAGAATTAATGTTGATCCAATATTTGTGCTTTTGTGTATGCCGACACGTTCCATGTTCTTGTTCATTTGGCCTAAGAGTGTGGCAACAGAGATGGAGAACTTCTTTAGAAACTTTCTTTGTAGATGGATCTCACCGTTAAAGTAGTCACCTAGTGAATTTGTTTATGGTTTGTTTCCCTTCCCCTTACAAGAGGTGGTTTGGATTTAGGAAACTTAATTAAGAAGAAGGAATTCTTCCATAGGTTTTAAATGGTTAGTTCTCTTTGATACTCGACCATTGGATCAACCTCTCTATGGTCATACGTCCAAAAGGGAAGCTAAAGTTATATTGAAAATGCCATGAACCATGATATATGGCTTGTTTGTCGGCTGCATCGACGGATATCTATCCTTTCTTTTTCTTAAATTTCTCTTCTACTTGTCAAAAAAAGGAGAGAAAAAAGTGATTACAATAGTGAGACTTGTATGAAAATGCTGCTTGGTCTCCAATTGCCCTTGGTTCATCTTTCTAATACAGGAGTCTTAATATTTGTTGATCTCGCTTTCACAGGATCAAGTGCCGGAAAGAGGGGGGAGTTCGATACACGATTTCTGGGTATGGCATCTACCTCTCGGTGTTGATAAGTAATGTTGCAGGCGCTGGAGATGTCAGTGCTGTAAAGATCAAGGGCTCGAGAACCGGTTGGCTCCCGATGGGCCGAAACTGGGGGCAAAACTGGCATATTAATGCTGATTTGAACAATCAAGCCCTCTCCTTTGAAGTGACTAGCAGTGATGGAGTAACAATTACCTCCTACAATGTCGCTCCAAAGAATTGGAACTTTGAGCAGACTTTTGAAGGCAAGCAATTCGAATCTTGAAATTTTCCACTTAAAAGTAATTTTTGTCTGTAAAAGTTTTTTTAGCTAGTTCTCCATCCTCTCCTGTAGGCATATATACAAGGGGTTTGTATGGGTTTATTTTTTGTGCTTAATTTATCTTTGTTCTTTCTTGGGCGAAGGGTAATAGATTTTCCTTTTCGTTTCTTCATCAACTGTACAAGAACAGTGGGGTATTTGTGAAGGTTAAGGATATATGGCAATTTGATCTTGTAGAATGTAGAGGATTGAGTTTTGTTATAATGCAGGTGGAACAGATTGATGTGTGAGATCAAATACATTTTTGTTAGCTAAGTTGGGAATACTTGATTAACAAAATAGAGATCAGGCCAACCCATAAAATTGAAAATCTATTCCCTTCAGCTTCACATGTTCCAACATATAATATAGCTTAACTAACCCGAAATATACAATTAGGAATGAAATTAAACAATAACACTGGACGAAATTATATATTAATTACCCAAATTCTTGCTTTAAAGTAGGGGTGTTTACGGGTTGGGTCGGGATAGGAGGATTTTGGGACTACTCCGAATTTTCAGATTGACCATATATAGAAACTGTCGGGTTTGAATTGGATGGTCAACTCAACCCAACTCAATATTTTTGGGTTTGTGTTTTTCTTTTTAATTTTTAATTACCACGAAAGTGAAGGGGAGTTGTGATTAGGATAGTTGGAATTAAGATACAAAATGGAAGAAGATAATATAAAATCCTTAAATAAAATGTTAGGATTAACACTAAATGGACGGTTGACATTGAAGATAAAGATATTATTATATATATAATTAAGAAAAATACACATATATGCATAAATTCGGGTTGAGTTGGGTTGACCCGATTTTTTAAAGATTGAACCGGAGACCCGATCCAACTCGATCGTGTTGGGAAAAATTACAACTCAACCCAATCCGAGGCTTCATCTAACCAAATCCAACCCTTACGGTTTGGGTTGGGTTTGTCGGGTTTTTTGAACACCCGAACTTCACCCATTGTGAAACTCAGTTAACTAGAATGTTATTTTTCCCAGGACGGGCCCATAAAGGGTAGGGAATCCCCGTTTAAGCTTCTCGTGAAGCAAGGGTGGAGATATTTTGTCCATGTTCTCATCCCCGTTCCGTTATATATACATTTCACAATTCAAATTACCAATGCACGAGGAAATAATTTCCTACCAGGAACCGAATCCCTACGAGTTTCCCATAAGAAATCCTCACTCTTATCCCCAAAAAATTCTATGGAGAATTTCACAGAGACGTAAAATGAAATGGAGGGCGGGGACGAGAATGGAGAAGCCATCCCTATTCCCGCCCCGCTCCGATGACACTCCTAAACTCAATTCCTCTTGAAGCATTATTATAATAAAACAAAGCCAGGTCATGCATATGGTGATCATAGTTTCTTTCATTGACCTTGTAAACTATGCATTGACCTTGTAAACTATGCACATTATTATATATACTTCCTTGTTCAGCTGTCCCCACTCTCCATTATATCAATTACTCCAATGCTTCACCAACAAAGTTTTGGTTTTAATTAGTCTTAAAATGAGAATCACAATCACAAAACAATGAAAGAAAAAACCAAAACCCATTGAAGAACAAGCCAACCACATTGTTAACATGCCAATCTCTATATAAACATCTCATCCTCCTCCTCAATTCACAAGCAGCCCAAAGAGAGCTCAACCAGAGAGAGACAGAGACAAAAAGGAGCCTTTTTAGAGAGGGAGAAAAAGGGAAAAATCTTGAAGATGTCTAAAGAGGAGATAATCATTTTGGACTGTTTGCTCAGCCCATTCTGTTGTAGGGTTAAGATTGCTTTGAATGAGAAGGGATTGGGTTATGAGAGTAGAGAAGAGGATTTGTTTGGTTGGAAATGTGGGAAAAGTGAGTTGTTGCTCAAATCCAACCCTGTTTACAAGAAAGTGCCTGTTCTCTTGCACAATGGGAAGCCATTGAATGAAAGCTCCATCATTGTTCACTATATTGATGAGACTTGGCCTTCCCCTTCTCCTCTTCTTCCTTCTTCGCCGTACGAAAGAGCTCAAGCTCGGTTCTGGATTGACTACATCGATAAAAAGGTTTGTCGTTGTTCTTCGTACTCTAGCTGTTTAAGTTTAAAGGTTGCGTTTGTTCATGATTTTGTTAGGTAGTTCCAAATTTAACTTTCTTAGTTCTTAAAATTTGGCCAAATTTTTTAAATTGTATTTGAAAATAGATTATGCATAAAATTGTAGCTATCCAAGAAAAGGACCTGGTCTTTGATAAAGAAAATTTTTTGTTTATAGTAATATCGGCCGATAACAGTTTCTAATGACTTATTCTTGTGTGTTGTATTTTTAGAGGCTAACAAATTCGAGTGGGACTCATTTATCTATTATATGCAGTAGAAATAGACTCATGAAAATACAATATCATATATATTAGAAAACCATCATAGGTGATTTATTGGTCCAAATGGACGCCTAGCTAACTTAAAGAATTAATTTTTATGTGTTTCTTGACGCCAAATGTTGTTGGGTCAGGCAACTGTCCATTTTTTAACTTTTGTAATTCATCTTCTTAACGTTTCCAGCTACCTAAACACAAAATCGTACCAAGTTTAAACTTACTCTAATAGTCGAATGGTTTAATCTTTTGAGATGAGTGTGACAATTCAACATCATCATCGATCTATACCACACAGCATTATTTATATTTCTAAATTTTCGACCTCAACCAGTAAAATCTTTCACCAGTTTCTTTTCGGTTTAGGTATTTGAAACGGGTTCCAAAATCTGGAGGAGCAACGGAGACGAGCAAGAGGGAGCAAAGAAGGAGTTCCTAGAGATTGTGAAGCAATTGGAGGAAGCTTTAGGGGACAAAGATTTCTTTGGAGGTGAAAGGTTGGGGATTGTGGATGTGATTGCAATCCCATTGACAAGTTGGTTCTATGCTTATGAGAAAGTTGGAAACTTTAAAGTGGAAGAACACAGCCCCAAGTTGTCAGCTTGGCAAAAGAGATGTTTGCTAAAGGAGAGTGTGGGCAGTGCCATTTCTTGCCCTACGAAGGTCTATGAGTTTGTCACCTCCATGAGAAAGAACCTAGGGCTTGAATAAAAACATGTTGGGCTTCTCAATATTCAACATGATCATATCACCATGATCTTCCCCACATGATTGTTCTTTTCAAATTTCAATGGTGTCTTTTTTTTCTTTTGTGATTTTGGTGTGTTCGTGGGTTATTTTAAGAGTTTGGATTGTATTGTGAAGTTTTTAACTTTTGGTGTGATTTTGAATTCCAAATAGTGGGAAATGGTTGAATTTGTGTATTGTGACTTATAATCTCACCTAGTCGAATTACAACCCATCTAATAGCTTATCGTCTTACTTAATTGGTGATTAGGATCTACTTGAACTTAAAGATGACTTCTCGTCTCACTTGGTTCGGCTATAGCGCTACTCGATGGTGACTTCTGGTCTCACCTAATTTTTTTTAGTACAGGATTGAGATCGAACTTACAACCTGGTTGGAGACATATGTCACGCTGAGTTATGCTCGCTGTGTTGGTCTCACCTAATTAATTTGACTACTATCTATTATCTATTGATTTTAATCTCATTTGGTCATTGGATTATGATCCACTTAGTTAGGTGGCTTTTGTTTTCACTTTGTTGTCTCACTTTTGTTTTTAGTTCCATCTAGTAATTTAGGGTCTGTTTGGTAATATTGTCGTTTTTTGTTTCTTGTTTTCAATTTTATTGAGAAATCTAAGCATTTGACAATTGTTTATGGTTTTTATTTCTCTTTTTTTTTAGAAATATTTCCAAAATTGTATAGAAAATTTTGAAACAATAAAATCGAGTTTCTTGTTTCTTGTCTCTTTTTCCAATTTTTTTTTTCCAAAACGTGAACAAAAGTATTGTTTTATCATTCTTGACTTATAAAATGCATAATAAATATTAAGAAGTAATAATAGCATGAAAAAATTGAATATTATTATGAAATTGAGAAATAAAATAAAGCACAAAAAGTTAATTATATATATCTTAATCAGTTAAACTACGTTCGGGTTTTAATTAATTTATTCCAGCTTCAATTTAGTGAATGAATTTTATATAATAAAAAAATAATAATAAAGAGAGGAAGGTGCATCAAGGAATACTTTCGGTCGTAGTATCAAGGTGCTTGGCACGAATTAATTAAT
Source organism: Momordica charantia (assembly GCF_001995035.1). The sequence continues at coordinate 1,621,914 of NW_019104505.1, forward strand.
GAATTTTTTTTCTTGGCCATATAAATAAGACAATAAAATATTCCAAACTTCCTCTCTATTCCTTTTCACAAAAATAACAATTAATAATTCAACAATGAGTGACAAATAACTTATAATTATAAAATGGTCCCACCTTATGGCTTGAGACAATTCTTAAGAACTGGTCTGAACACATCTTAGACACAATGTATCCATCCATCTATCCCAAATTGGACTTCAAATTCTTAGAGCTTAACATTTTTAATTCTATACAAAATTAATGTTCATACTAAAAAAGATTCCATTTTTTTTATAATTTTAACCTAATTCTTTAGTTTTTTTTAAGTACTACAAAGGTAGAGATTGGAGATTGACCCTTTGATCTTAACAAAATGAGTAATGTACCTTAAACCGTTTGAGTTATCTTCGTGTTGGTAACCTAGTTGATGTTAGAGAATATATCTAAAAGTAAATATATTTAACCTATCATATGACATCGGGTTCTATGTTCGAATATTTACTATTTCATATTTTCTCACATTTTATATAATAGTCCATTTATTTGAGGTTGTCTGATTTTGGAATCATGCCTTAGACCAATAGTGAGTTCTACGAGGTTGTAGGTGAAATTTTTTGAACAAGAGAAGTTGGATAAGGTAAAAGAAAACTTTAATGCGGTAGAGATGGGTAAATAAGGTTAAATTATAAGTTTAGTTGATAAAATTTGAGGGTTGTGTCTATAATAGATCTCTAAACTTCACTTTCGATTGTGTCTATAATAGACCTTTGAACTTTCACTTTTGTGTTTAATAAATCATTGAAGTTTAAAAAAATGTCTAGTAAGTTCCTAAAATTTTCTACTTTTATGTCTAGTAGGTGTTGTCATATTCGAAAACTTTAAAAATTCTCAAATACTTATGAAACATAAAATTGAAAAGTTGTGGTCTTAGGATGAATTTTATTTCTAATAGGCCCATGAATGTTACAAAATGTCGAATATGACAAGGACGTAACAGACATAAAATTGAAAGTTCAAATTGTTGGATTTTGGCAAAATATTAGAATTGAAGTTTGTCCCACGTCAGAAAGATACAAGGAGAGAATGTACTCACCAAGTAGTAGAAGTTGTCCCATATCATAAAGGTACAAGGAGGAGGTGTGTTCCAACTACTAGTTAACTGAGCAGTATTTGTTTTGAATAGTGTTTTGTGTAATTGAGGTCGGGGAGGTAATAATTTTTCACATAGTGGATTCTCCCTTGTGGGTGTGGTTTTTTATTCGGTTTGGAGTTTTTCCACGTTAATTCTTGTGTTTCTTTATTTTATTGTTTTCTTTAAATTTTTCAGTTATTTTCTGCTTATTCATGCGATAAGAAGTAGAAGATTTTTTTCTCATCATAAACAGCTATTAAACACTTTTTAAAGTTGAAATACCTGCTATAGGCACAAAAGGTTCAAAACTAAAGTTGTAATTTAACCGATAAATAACCATTTGAAATCAAACATGTGCAGTGACAATTTCATAATTAAAAGTAATTTGTAACCCCCCCAAAAAAAAGAGTACAATATTGTTTATGTTGTATTATATATACGTATAGTATATTAATATTATATATATGATTGGGTTGGAAACATGGACAAGTTTTGTATATGTATAATGCGTAGGTTTTGCTCAAACTAAAGATGCGATTTCCCCCACAAAAGTTTAAATTTGAAGGGAGAGAGTTTTATTTCACACCTATCATCCCCTACGCCTACCCCTATACAATTTTATACATTCTTTATGCCTTCCAAATTCACAATTTTAAGCCTCTTTTTTTTCCCTTTCAAAATATATTAAAAGTAAAGATACAAATCTCGAGTCGGGAGCAACTATGGTACTCGATAATTAGGTCTATTTAAAGATGTTAACTGAAACATGATAAATTAACAACGACTCTGATCCAATAAATCTTGATTACGTTTGAGAGTCATCAAACCTCCAAACCTTTTTTCACTAAACTTTAACTTGCTTCGAGTTTAAAAAGGAAGGGTATCCTAATAGGATTTACTATGCACATTTACATCAAAATGTCAAATGGTAAAAATTTCTCTAGTGACTCCTCACGAGAGCTACCTCCCTTTAACAATAAATTTATAATTTAACATAAGATTTTCTTAATTAAACAAAAATTTAATATTATTCAATATTTATATTTTTGTTAATAGTCAAATGCAATCCTAGATTCAAAACAATAGTAACATTCTTTATTAGGTTCAAATTCTCACTACACATTTATAATATTATAAGAAAATGTCAATCTGAGCATACTTCAACTGACTAAAGTATATATCTTCAATCAAAAGGTCTTATAAATCGATTTCAACTTCCCTGGCATATTATTGTAGTAAAAAAAATTTAGATAAAAAACTTCTATCATTTTAACTTTTTAATAACTATCACATTAAAGAATAATTAGGAAAAAAAAAGGAAAATAGGTGGAGCATCAGACATGGACCATAAAGGAGGAAAAAGCACCAAAAGGTTGATTGATGAAAAGGAAAAGCATTGATTGGAAGAATTTTGGAACATTTCCATTTCCTACCAAAAGTAAGAGATGACGTACACATTATCCTGTTCTGCCACGTGGCTAAAGCTGGCCCCACGTGGGTCCCAATGGGCCCATTTGTTCTCTTTTTCCACATCCCTCAATTGTTCACAATTTTGTTTCTTTTTCTTCCCACTTCAATTACTCATTTGGTTTTTATTTAGACCTTTTTTTTGTTTTCATTTTATTTTTGTAATAGACTTAAAAAAGATTTAGAATAATGAATCTGTCCATAATTCAATGGATTCAAAGATTTATATTCGATTAAAAGGTCGTGAATTTGAATCTTCCTTCTCCACATGTTATACGAAAAAAAAAAAACTTAGAATAGTTCAAATTTAGTATGGTAAAAGAAATTAATTTATCATACAAATTTATACAAATTTAAGAGTGTGAATTCAAACCTTTTACTAAAAATTACATTAGAAACTACGGTAGTCAAAATGGTAATAAATTAGACCGATTAATTTTAATATCTTTTGTAACTATAAAATACTATTTTGAACATACATTAGTATTGCAAAACAAAAGGGCATTTTAAAATGGTTATGGGTAATCCTTTATATATAACAAAGAGAAAAATGAGAAGAAGATTTAAACCTTAAATTATGAAACTTCAAATGAAATAGACTTTGCAAGATATTTTATATCCACATATATTAAATACATTGAACTTCCACATGCAAATGTAGGAGAGATTGTGGGCTCTCCTCGATTTCTGTGATCTGAAGAGTAATAATTACGTCATCATACTCTTTTACTTTTGCACTGAAAACATTTCAATACTAATTTAAGAACAAACTTGTTTTATGCACTACCAAAATGTATTAAATAAAAGAAGAATTTATTAAGGGCAATCGACTCGTCACATATATCAATAATACAATAGTATGATATATTTATGGTTCGCCTCAGTATAAGCTTTCATAAATTTTACTTTTGATTTCACTCCAAATAATTCATTAGAGATATTATTGTCTTTAACTTATATGTTCACGATCTTTCTTATTCCTAACCAAATGTGGAAATTTGGTCATTTCTGTACATTTCAGCATCATCCCATCTAAGATTATTGGGTTGGTAAGGAGTGCAAACAAAGTTTCATATTGGTTAAGGAAGGGAGTGATCTATGGTATATAAATGGGGACAACTATCTTCATTGGTGTGAGGTTTTTTGGGTGAAACCAAAAGCAAAGTCGTGAGGGTTATATCCAAAGCGGACAATATTATACCATTGTAGAGATACTTTGGGTACTAGGGGTACCCGTTGTCCTTAACAAATAGTATTAGAGCCATGGTCTAAATTAACCTAGCTAGCTGTGTCGATGAAATCCTTAAGTGTCAAACAAAGAAATAGTGAACCTCGAAAGATGTAGTTGTTATGTGATCCGTGATTGTGTTCTATTATGGTGTGCCTGAAGCTTTAGATAAGAGCAAGGCTCTTGTTCTGGTCCGAGAGTTGACATGACTAGTTGAGGAGAGACTCGGTGATACTTTGTTCGAGAGGTGGATTGTTGGGTTTTGTAAGGAGTGCAAACAAAATCTCACATTGACTACGGAATTAAGAGAGTGATTCATGGTATATAAATAATGACAATTACCTCCGTTGTGTGAGGCCTTTTGGGTGAAACCAAAAGTAGAGCCGTGAGGATTACCAACATAACCTATACTAATTTTTTTTTTTTTTATTACCCAAGAACCAGTGGCGCGCCCTTTAGCCTTTATGCCCCTATACCTAAGGTATGCACATTGTCCCCATACCTGTACATACGCAAGAAGTCATCACTCAGTGGAAGTTACGTCCCATGTGGCTTGAAAATCCAAGACCTCAAGGTTATTCCTTGAGGCCTCAAGCCACCAAGCTATTCCTTGGATAGTAATCTATACTTTAATATAGACTACAATCCTATAGAAACTATATACACATTAAACTCTAACTTCAAAGGACCCCTCATAAATGATAGTTCTATCCTCCAAAAAGAAAAAAACAACATATTATTGTAAGTGGTCAAAAGAAATGAAAGGAAACAAAAAAGCTGGCGATTTTTGGGACAATAAAATAGATCGGTGGAAGATAAAGGAAAGTGCATGTGAAAGAGACATTAGTTCTCCAACAACAGTGGGTTTAGTTTAAGCTAAGGTTATAATATATGCTGTTCCTTGTACAACACAAATCAATCGAACAAAACAAAAAACATACAACTCCATGTGGATCCGAATCCAAGAAAAGAACAAGTACGAAGCATGGGATAATTTCCATACCCACAATCAATTAAATAAACTAATCAAAAGCAGCTAAAGCCAAAAAAATACCTTGTTATTATTGTTGTTTTTTTATTTTTATTCTTTTGCCTTTTTCTTTTTCTTTTCTTTTTGTTTGCATCTTAACAGAACCCCTTCATATCCAATCCCAAACTCCCACATTTCTTCTCCCTCTTCCTCTCAAACTCTACCATTTTTCATCTCCAAATTGAGGTTTCTCTCTCTCTCTCTATCCTTTTTTTTTTTCTTCTTTTAAAACATCTGCTTTGACCCATATGATGATATTTATGTGTTTGTAGGGTTTGGAGGTGATTCATTTGGTAGGGCTGGTCTCAGTGTTTTTTGTTTGAGGCCTGTGTCCTAATCTCTTGCACATATTAACTATTACATGGCTCCTGTTTCATTGCCACCCGGTTTCCGATTCCACCCGACCGACGAGGAACTCGTTGCATACTACCTCAAACGCAAGATCAATGGCCGCGAGATTGAGCTCGAGATCATCCCTGAAGTTGATCTTTACAAATGTGAGCCATGGGATTTGCCAGGTACTAATCAACTCCGCCGTAATTCATTCGCTTTCCATCTTTTGATTTTTCTCCTTCCTTTCTCTCCTCCCGATGTCTTACCTAGAGAAGAGATCCAGAATAATATATAAATAAAGATAATATCTCAAATTAGCCTATGAGATATTTTAAGTAGTGTAATTCTAAATAGACAACATCTGAACGTCATATACAGTCATGAAAAGATGCTTTCAGCAATGTTATATCAAATAGTTAAACTACTTGAAAATTTGAAGAGATAACGAAGACAGTGGCAAGAAAAAGAAGAAATATTTCCCCTACCATCAAATACAAGTATTCCATGATAAAGATTACATTTTTTTTCCTTATACTCCATGAAAAATTACATCTTTTTTTTTCCTTCCTTCTTTCTTCTGATTAGTTATTAGTTAAAAGAGAGCATAAATCAAAGAAAAAGAGAAATGATGGTGCTTTATTATGGGTCAATTTTGTTTGTGGTGGGGGATTAGCTTTATTAAAGAAAAGTTCTCTCTCTCTGCCCTTTATTTATGCAGCTTCCTATTGAGACAAATATTTTCTAAACAGTCAAGTCAAAAAAGAAAGCTACACGAACGATGGGTTACAGAAAAGAATCCATGGCTTCGAAGCTTTAGAATCAGTGCTTCCAAAGCTTCCATTTTTCTAAATTTCAAGCTTCCAAAAAAAAACAACTAAATGAAGTAGGGTTTTTTCCTTTTTATTATTATTATCTTTTTAAGTAAATGAATTAGGGTTTTTTATTACAGGAAAGTCATTGCTGCCAAGCAAGGATCTTGAGTGGTACTTCTTCAGCCCTCGTGATAGAAAGTACCCAAATGGGTCAAGAACCAATAGAGCAACCAAAGCTGGGTATTGGAAAGCCACAGGGAAAGACAGAAAAGTGAATTCCCAATCAAGGCCTGTGGGGATGAAGAAAACCCTAGTTTACTACCGCGGCCGAGCCCCCCACGGTGCCCGCACCGACTGGGTCATGCACGAGTATCGTCTCGATGACCGGGAATGTGAAGCCGCTTCAAATGGCTTGCAGGTCCTCTATAACCCATCCGTTTAAGTTTTTGTAAGTACTCTAGCAGTGATTTAATACGATATTCATCTTTTGTCTCATCAGGATGCGTATGCGCTTTGTCGCGTGTTCAAGAAGAGTCCGACTACAATCGCCCCGAAAATAGAAGACAATCAGCAGTATTGCAATATTACTTCATCCTCTAACCAGTTCCTTAATAGTGACCAATCTTCTGAGCTTTACTCTGAAGGAAGATGTGAAGAACCAGAGAGTTCAAATTATTCAATGCCATTTGATGGGTTCCAATCCCATATGGTTAACAAGGATTGTTCATTTGACATGTTTGGTGGAAGAAGAGAAGGAAAATGGTCTCGGTTTTTATCTCAAGAAGCTTCTAATTCAGCCCCTTCTTTCCAAAGTTATGCAAATATTCCATACCCTCCTTCCAAGGTGAGGATTGAATTTAGGTCAAAGTTTTTTTTCCCCCTCGGTGGTTCAATTTCAATTTCATCATGAACTTGAATAAGTTCTAAAATTGATAATTTGACTTCATTAAGGTGCTATCTGTTTGGGGATCTTTAGCTAAATTTAGGTGGGGTAAGATTATTTTTGTAGATGTTAAATTTTAGTGGCTGTATACTTTAATTTGATTTAACAAAAATAAACTTGGGAGGTTTTTGTTCAGAGAGTAAATGTAAATGACCAAATATATCTAATCTTATGACTCCAGAGATCAGAGATCAGAAAATAACTTTTGGGTTTAGTGATAATTTAATATCATTTCTGCTCTAATTGATATTAATCTATTTACATGTTAGATTTCGTGAATAAAATTAATATCTAAATTTTTGGATTTAGTGGTAGTTTTGTTAAGGATCCCACGGTTCAAAAAATGAGATCCGAACCAAGATTTGGTAGAATTTATAATATACATGAACTACTCTCTAATTGGTTTTGAGATAGAACCCTAAGAGTGTTTTCGTATGGTCTTTTTTTTTTCTTTCTTTTTCTTTTGGCTACTTGATATCATGCTATATGTTCAAATGTTTTTAAAATTCGATTATAGATGCTTTCGTTGAGTTTTTTTCCCATCAATTTCTTCATTATTCTTCATTTACTTCAACACTTTGTTACATCATGGGGTTGTTCTCGTAGGTGGACATAGCCTTAGAATGTGCAAGGTTACAACACCGTTTCACTTTGCCACCGTTGGAGGTGGAGGACTTCCCTCACTCCGGCTACTCCGACCACTTCAAAACGCCGCAACCGGTGAACCCCGCCATGCTCGGCGGTGGAAGCGAGACGTCGACCGACATATTGCAGGAGATTCTTTCAGTGGCTCAGGCCTCTCATGAGCTAGCGAACCAATCTTGTGTAGTTGAAGCAGAAACATGGGATGGAGGGCTTGCCAATGTTTATACTTGTTCTAATAATAATGACGACTTCACTTTCATGGCTCCCAAAGATTGCTTCCAAGATTGGAGCTCTGTTGGAAGATTCGATGTGGAGAGCTCGTGGGAAGATCCCTATTCTAAGTGTATAGACGTCGGAGATGCGGATGGCGCTATCGGGGTTGAGAACTTGAGATGGGTCGGGATGTCTAACCAAGTCCTCGATGAGGTATACCAATAAATTTTTATGACGAACTTTTACAAATCTTTTGTCTTGTTATCAACCTTTCAAAAACTTTTTTAAAATCTAAACCAAATTTAAAACCAAGTGTGAAAAACATACTAAAGAACGGTGAGAAAACAAGCATAATTTTTAAAAATAGAGAGCTAAAAACGAAATCCTCCCAAAGAGGTTCTTTTAATAGCTAATGGATTACAATGAAATAAAACAAAATTTATATTTATATAAGGATTTTTTTATATTCTATTATTATTATTATATATTTTGAAAAAACTTTCCATGATTTGAATACTATTTTCACTAGAAATTTATTAAGTTTAAAACATGTATTGGACAGAGTTGCATGGAAGACTCCAAGCTAGTTCCCATAGAGAACATTTCAAGCTTCCAAATGGAAGATCAAAACCAGCTTCAAGGTAACATACAAATCACACAAATTAAATTAATCTCTTTAATCAACCCAAAAGATTTTCTTTTTTCTATTAGAAAAAAACCTTCTCCTATGTTTTATTTTTATATTAATTTAATCCTTTCTTTTTTTATCAGAAAAAATTATATTACAAGAACATCTTGTGTTCTGATATTACGTTAAAGTACTATTAAATCTAAAATGTTAAAGTCTCGTAATAACCATTTTTAGTTTTCTGTTTTTAAAAATTATGCTTACTTTATCTCTTCATTAAAATTTTTACTTTTCTTTAAAGCAGGTTTGAATTTTTAGTAAAATTTCAAAAATAAAAACTAAGTTACTTTTTTTTCTCTAAATTTGGCGATGTTCTATTTGTATTCTTAACGATTCTTCTATGTTACTTGCAGAAGATCAAAATAGTCAAATGAACGACGACTTTGCACTCTCATTCATAAATGACGACGATCGAGACCATATCAACTTTGACATGGAAGGATCAAACAATACAATAGCCCACTATTCAAGCTCTCCAAGCTTCGAGGTCGTGGAAGAAATCAAGGTCAACCACGGCCTCTTCATCTCGACCCGACAAGTCGCGGAGACCTTCTTCCACCAAACAATGCCTTCAGAGACAGTTAAAGTCCACAGCTTGAACTCTTTCACGGCCCCAAATTTAATTAGTTTCCACGAAAGGACATCTGAAAGAAAAGTCTCTTTCTTCAATGGGTCATCGCTGAAGAAGCCATGGAATAACTTCCAAAGAAAAATTGTCTCAATTCTTGAGCTTCTGCTGATCTTCACAGTGTATTCACAAGAAGAAGAAGAAAAAGAAGAAGAAAATGGAGAAAAATTGCTAAGTGAAGATGGGGAATGGAATAAATCAAAGGTGAATGGGGGAGCCTTCAACTTGATTTTGAAGAACACAGTGATTTTCTTTAGCATTGCTTCATTGGCTCTTTGTACTATTTGGGTTAATTATAATTGATTTTTTCTTTTTTCTTTACATTTTTTTTTCAATCTTTCTGTGACTTAAAGTTTACAGTTAATATACGAATAATAATATATGTAAGTGGGGAGGGCAAGAACTTAGCTTTTCTCTCAACATTATTTTCTATGCAGATCGATACTTCCTATGTTTTTTGTTTCTTTTTTTGTTTGAGTTTGTTGAATTTCAAATTTTAATTGATTATAACTTTGAAAGTTGTTTCCATTTTGTCTTTAAAACTTTAAAAATTAGATTCTAACTATGTTTGATAGAATCTTGAATGTTGATGCCAAAATCTACCTAAGTCCCGAGAGGCGACTTGTTAGATCGATGAGAGACGTTCAAAGCGAGCTTCTCTGGGGTCCTTGCAAGGATAGGTAGGACACTCTGATGCCCAAGTTAATTTGGAATCCGAGCTTAGACATATCAACTTCAGATAGATTTTCATATTGGATTTGTGGGGTAGTGGTGTATTTATAGCGGTAAGAATGATAGCTATCTGTCCCATCAAGATATTTACCTATTCGGGTGAGTGACGAGCGAAAGACCACTGGTCCAAGCGGATGTTCTTGGATCCTTCCTTGTCTCCAAGTGTGGCACTTTGGGTGCTTTCATATGTGTTTAAGTACTGGCCCCGACCTAAAGGTCGTGATTTCCACTATTGAAGGACAGATCAGCCCAGAGGAGTTTACCCTCCAACGTTGAATTATAGTTCTATGTATAATTTCTATCGTAGTTAACTAAATTATAACATGTTATTATTGCATAAACTTGAATCGATTTGACACGATATGACAAATAAATAATAGACGAAAGTAGATATGCTACGTATACATTCCATTTTTGAGATAACACGTATCAAATCCTATTTGATAGATTTCTAGTTCTGTCTTGCTATTATTTTTTCTTATACCAATTGGTCTATCATACCATATGAAACCATCCTATCTTTTGTACCATAAGTCTGCCTATTTAATTAATGATGTTAATAAGGTTGGAACTACACGTAAAAATAAAAATAAAAATCAAAGTTTTGGGACATATATAATTAGAATTGATTAAAAGTTGGAAGACTAAATTGATACAATAATCAAAGTAATAGAATGTAATTATTATATATTTTTTAAGTTAAGGTCTAAATTGATTACCACCATCAAAATTTATAGACAATTTATAATTCAAAAGTCCCTAAGGTCTAAGATTTTATTGATGTTATTTAATCTAAAAAATGTCATATTTACAACTCAATCATTTTTTGTATTTATATTACATTCATCAATTTTGAAGGGTTATTTTATCCCTGGTCTACTTTTTTTTTCATCTATCTATTACTTCTAACCAAATATGTCAATTATCGTGTAGTTAATATTAAGGAATAAGACACCTAGCAAAAGTTTATAATAAACCTAAACTATTCGTCTTATTACCTTAATAGCTAAGACAAAGTTAATTATGGTATTGTTAGTAGTCTAAAACAAAATTAGTTGAAAGTATTCACTATTAAAACAATTCATAAACGAAAACATTATTATAAAAATATTTCAATGTCCTTTCTACTTCACCTTGGTGTTGGAATAAATTAATAGGTTCTATCCCATGAAAAAGTGATATTCTTTTTAAGATGACAAGTTTTATATGGAACAAGTATATATTTCACTATGCTAAAAGGACTATTAATCACATGTTCTCAAGTAGATTAAATCATTTAGAAGCTAATATCAAACAATGCAAAAGTCTTAAAATTATTTCACAATCAAAATATTTCCACCTTGAAGCATAAGTTTTAATTCAGATGCATATCTTTTTTTTTTTTTAACATGTTTATCTTGATGTCACTTCGTTTCAAAAACAGTAATATTTTAATAAAAATAATTTGATAAGCTTTGAAACCTTGTCATAATTTACTTTATATGGAGATTCACAAATTATTGGATAATTTTTGCAACCAACAAACTTCTTTTACAATATATTTTTAAGTAAAGATAGAGACAATTTTGCAGAGTTTCTAGAATCAATATTTTCTTATCAACTTATGAAGAGAAAAATGCTAAAATAGAAAACTTATAAAGCTTTATTCAGCATCAATACCATTGAAATTATTCTCTTCTTCATCAATAAGGTAAAAGGGATACATATTCCAATTACAATATATCTATGACTTCTTGAGAATATATATTATGTAGAAAGGCAACACTCTCTTGTAAAGAGTTTCTTGGCTTAGACCTTTTTATGCTCCAAAAACCTGAAGGTAAATATGATTCAAATCTTTGAGTTGATTTCATGATATCCAAATGTTAGAGTTCAAAGAGGATTGATGATCATCGAACCTGAATTCGAAACCGATTTCTTACTTTTGAACCCGAGATTGCGTGCGCTTGGTGCTGCAAAAGAAGAACAAACATTACAGATTAGTTTCACCCTGAATTTTTAACCATATGTATGAAAGTGTAATGTAAATGTTGAATTTGTTGTTGCATACTTGGGTACCGGTTGCGGATTTTCGTCGACTGCAATCGGCACGGTCTTCACCTGGGAAGACAATGAAAAGGCTTGTAACTTAAAACATGATGAAAAGGGGTTATAAATTTTGCAAAGATATGTGCAAATTTGCAGCAGCAAAAACATACCAAGTTCTTGAAAAGCAGATTGTAGAACATTTGGTTGTATCTCTGTTTTGCCTGCTTTTGGTCCTTGTTCAATTGCCTCCAAAAAGTGTAAGTGCTTCCCATGTTCAGCACTTTATTTGCATAGATTTTCCAAGTGTAGCTTCCAAAACAGAGAATATCATTAGAGTTTGGTGTCAAAAGTGCAAGAATATGTAATATAACTTTGAAAAGTATTTCTAGTTCTTGTGACTACCATTCGTTGATTCGTTGCAGACCACCGTTCGAAATGTTGTTCCAATAGGCGCGATCGCTCTTGCACTTCTCGAAGAAGTCGGCGATCTTTTTGCTCGATTCGTCGCCGTTGTTGGGATCGATATGGAAGCCAGAGATCCCATCAACTATGATCTCAGCTGGACCCCCTTGGTTAGTAGCAAAGGTTGGTAGACCACAATTCATTGCCTCAATGACTGTGAGACCAAAAGCTTCATAGAGAGCAGGCTGCACAAAGGCTCCTTTCGTGTCCGCGATGCAGCGGTAGAGTTCTCCGTTACGGCGCCGATCAGTCTGTGCTGCTATCCACCTGATCTGGCCTTTGAGTTGGTGTTTGTCAATCAATTCATGCATCTTTCTTATCTCTGCCATTTCTTCTCTGTCCTTTGATTTGGAAGGATCAAAGAATCCCCCAACCACAACAAGATTCACCAAGTTTCTCAGCTTCTCATTCTTCCCGAACCACTCGACCAACCCGGTGATGTTCTTGACGACATCGAGCCGCGCCATCGAGAAGATGATAGGCTTTTTCCTATCTGCTAGATATCCTCTGTTTCATGAAAAAACAGAGAAGTGGTTTGTAATCTCATATACACAAACGGTTCATACTACAAAAAATATGGCATGGCAGGCATTTATATGAAGACTCACATATGCTCATTGTTCTCAACTTTACTGAACAAAAGTTCCTCAATGGCGGGTTGAAACGACGTGAATCGCAGTTCTTTCGCTGTGTAAGGGAAATAGACATCCTGATCAGCCCCTGGTGCTGCAATGTTGAACTTAGGATCAAACACATTGATGCCCGAGACGACTCGGCAGAGCCCCGGAAGCGTAAACGCCTCGTGGCTTTCATACTGGCCTGGCTTCTCCTTGCTGAAACCATAAAGTTTTTCAATGATAAAACATCGCAAACACATCACAAATACAGGATTAAGATTTGAACCTACACTCGATTTAATAACCATTTCATTTTTAGTTTTCTGCTTTTACAATTTTTTTCCCTCTTTTTTTCTAACCTTCCAGCAATCTCCTGGTATGTGCTTGCAATGACAAAATCAGTGGCATTCATGGCAAGAATATCAGCAGTGAATTGACAAGAAAAGTGATATTTAGAGTCCAATTCCTTCCATTTAAGGTCTGAATCTTCATACTTTGTCTTCTCCAAGGCATGTGCAATAGTACCCTGGTTTTGCATATTAATTATGTTAGTAAATTTTGTGTTACAAATAAAAGCTATTTCTTCAAGACATTTCTTAATTAGAAATTAAAGTATGAAGAAAGTAAGTACTTGGGTTATCCCTAGTTTGCTGGCCATGAGGGATGCCACCAAATTCCCATCTGTGTAGTTTCCAATGATTAAATCTGGCTTTGCTTCCATGAGATCTAATATTGTGGCAGTGGCATCCTAATATCAAACATGTTAGAACAAGATTTCAAAGGAAAAAGTTCACGACCCGTTTGATAAAGATTTTGTTTTTGGTTAGCCACCTCCAAAAAAAATATTTCTTTAATAAATCTTAACCAAATTTTGGAAGAATTAAGGTCTCGTATTATAAGTATTTTGTTTCTTAAATATTGCTTTTCACTCCGTTTTCTTTGTTTTCTACCTAGTTTTAGAAACTTTTTCAAATCTATGCCAAAATTTGGAAAGTGATTAAAAAATGTAGTTTTCAAAGTCTTTTTTTTTTGTTTTTGAATCGTGGATAAGAATTCAAATATGTTTCAAAGAGAAGTGACAACATATTAAAAGAAATTGTGTTCAAACAAGCTTAATTTTCGAATTACGTTTAGAATACTTACTTGTGCAAACCTCTCGAGAAAAGGATAAATGTCGAAACGAGAAACCCAACGACGAAGGATGCCTTTTTCGGTCCTAAACGGAACCCTAACAATATTAGAGTAGTTAGTCCCAAAGACAGGTTCTGACGATTGGTTGCACTTGGTCCCCTTGGCATCCGGAATAAGCCTTGTAATCTACATATTTATCAAATAATATATATATATAAGTATTCGACCTATCAACTTAAACTTTTAAGTATAACGATGATTTAACATAGTATCTAACGACATGCCTTATCTATCGAAAGGTTATTTTTAGTACTTACAATAATAATTTGAGGTTTGAAGTTGAGTCCTTGTTTCTTAATTCTGAGAAGCAATTCTTCTTCCATAGCTTTAACTTGATCTAGAATGTACACAACCTGAATAGCCACAAAAAAGCCACACCCATAAGTAAAGAATCAATATGAATATGAATATAATGTTGGCCTTTTTTATCTCTATACCTTCGGGTTCGAGCAAATAACATCAAAGAGATAACATTCTTACATTCTCATTAATTTCATCCTGATCGATGATACCACGTACCTGGCCTCCGGTATCGGGCAAACCAAGAACATCAGATTGGCCAAAGTAGCCATGGGGAGACAAAATGACAACATTGAAAATGGTGGGAAGCCTGCTGAAGAACTTCTCCATTTGGGTTGGATCATAGGCTTGGAATATTTCAGAGAGACATCTCATGGTTTCCTTTACTCTTCCTGCACAGTCTCCCCACCCTCTCTCGAAACCCCACTGCTTGAATCTGAAGTCCATAAAAATTGGTCAACATGATCAGAGTCGAAAATATTAAACCGTCGCTAAATCCAAAAACTTAAACCATTAAGTATATATTTAACACTTTCTCTCACGTGTAGGGTGGCGAGTCAGAAATAAAAGACATCTTATAGGAATTCGAACTCAGGACTTTCTATTAACAAGGTCGGTTACTTACTTGAGATGGAAATTTTCATAAGGTGTGTCTGGAGGAAGTGCAGAGAGGAAAATATCAGCAAGGATCAGTGCCATTTGAAGCTTGGAAGCTGTGTTCAGGGTCTCATTTATCATAAGTTTCTGTGTGACAATTAAAAAAAAAAATCACAATCAGAGAAAGAAAAAAGCAATATATAGAAGCCCCACATGTAAGTAATCAGAAATATGTCAGCTTCGCTTTCATTCATTTTTTGGTCCATTTGATAACGATGTCGTAGACGTGGGTTTCGAAATTTCGCCTTTTCTAAAATCATAGCCAATTTTTAAAATATAACCATTAAATTTTAGCTTTTGTTTTCTTTTTTTGTGCATACCTCTCCTTGATAATCAAGGGACAACAAGTAATCCACAAGGGGTTGTGAATTCTCCAACTTGCCACTTAGTTTTGAGGTGAGGAACTTTGTAGTGTAACTAAGACCTTCTCCAATTGAAGAGGGAATGGTTAAGTGGGGAGTTGTGAACTCAATTGCTCCAAAATCCACTTCCAATGCATTTTCATCATTTTCCCTACAATATGATCAACTTTTAGAATCTAAAACTACACATTTAATAATAATAATTAAAATAATTTTATGAAAACAACAAACACAATAAGAATATATGTATGTATGTATATACCATTCACTGTCGTAAATGGTTTCCTTCAACTTGAGAAATTGGGTAGAGGTGAGAGGTTCAACCGAGAGATCTATGGAGTTGACTTTGACAAATTCCCAGCATCCTGGTTGAGGTCTTAGGGCAAAGGCAACATATGGAGGAGACACAATTGCCACCTACACAATAATAAATATAATGCATGTAATTAATTACAAGTTTCATTTCACCCCTTTTATTTCTTCTCGTTGTTGAATAGCCAAATATTTTTCAAATGATAAAGTGTTAGAGAGAGAGGTTTAAATTAGAGAAAAATATGATAAAGAGAGAGAGAAAGACAGGTAAAAATAAGAGTAAGAGAAAATAATACTTTGAGGAATACAAGTGTCAAGAGAAGAGGAATCGAGCATTTCAGAAAAAGAGAAAGAGGCTAGCTTTTGAGGATTTTGTGAGAGAGAGAAAAACGTAATTTAGAGAGACGTGCTAGAGAGAAAAAAAAAAAGTAAAGTGAAAAAGAGCAAGGGAGAGAGAGAGAAGTAAACTAGAGCAAAAGAACCAGAGGGAAAGGGGATTCATGCTGCCCACTTATAAGGATAATTCGAAAAGATAAAGAAACCAAACAAAGTTTATAATATACAAGTGAGTTCGGAGGAACCACCATCTATGGGCCAAGATGTTAAGGATCCCACATTGAAAAGAAAAGCGACATGACGATAGTTTATAATAGACATAGATTACTCATCTCATTGCCAATTGGTTTTGAAATGGAACTCAGGAATATTAATACAAGATTGGTGAGTCTGACTTCAGTCAATGGAGAAGTATATATCGAGAAAGAGAGCAAGACCTGAGTGGAGGACAAGATATGGCCAAGAAGTCCATCCATGACCCTAATCCTTTCCATCTTATCATCAAAAGCCATCTCCATAGCCTCCATCAACTCCTTGAGCTTCATACTCCTACTCCTACTCCCCTTCTCAACCAACTTCCCAAAGCATCTCTTCATGTAGCCATGGCTCTGCCTCAGCGCCTCAGGCATCCCATTAATGGCACTGCCACCACCCACAGACACTGCAGAAGAAGCCATTAATAATACCTTATTCTCTCAGAAAAACCAATACCAACACCAAAACAGCAATATTTGCAAACAATAATAATAATGCAGCTTGGCTTGGAGAGGAGTGATTCAACCATTTGGGGCATTTATAGAGACACCCAAATGGCCATATTTGTGAATGGCGTAGGGGATTTGTGATTCTATCACAGAGAATTCAAAACAACAAAACAAAATTGAAAAAAGGAGGGATTTTTTTGGGTTGAAGACAAGGAGAAAGAACATTCTCGGATAAAGGAAAACAATTTCTCTAACTTACATCAGATTCTCTTCAATTCATCTTATGCTTAATTATTCTTTCCTTGTGATCTTCATCATCTTCTTCTTCTTCTGCCATCCTAATTAATATTTATTGACTCTAATTGCATTATCAACTGTGGACTTTTAATTTCATACTCATAGCATATAGTTTCTTCCTTTTTTTCTTGTTATTAAAAATGAAGGAAAAGGAACTAGCTATGAACTTTTTTTTCTGTGATTGTTAGTTTGAGCATATTACATTACAAATGTGAGATTCAAATTTAAACTACCAACTTTGTAACTTGACCACGAAGCTAAGTCCGCTTATAGCCTTATGAACAATTTTGAACTTAAACTTTTTCTCTTCATTTGTTTAATTGAAGTCAATTTGGAAAACGTTTTATTTTATAGATTAATCTTACTTATTCACAAATTAAAAAAAAAAAATCTAAATTTTTAACCATTTAAGAAAAATAAATAAATAGTAAAGTAACAAATAAAAGCATTGTGAACAAAATAGCTTAGATTTATTTCTTTAAACAAAAAAAAGGGTTTGATTAACCTTCTTTTGTGTACTAGTTTTTTAGTTTTGTGGTTTTTGTTTTTCCCTTTTCTTGTTTAGACACAAAAATATAATTTGATAATTTTTTTCTATTTTATTGCTCTTTGATAAAAAAAAAAATCTACTCTACAACAATGATGAAAATAACATTTTATTTTCCATTACAAAAATAAAATATAATGTTTTTATTTTCTAAATCCTTATTTTCAAACTCTATGTTATATTTATATTTATGTAACTTCATTATAAACATTTTGATGTATAAGACACCTATTACCTATTCAAGAGAGTTTTTTTTTAATATTACATTTCTCAAGTACGAGGGGTGGATTTTTTTTCTTTTTTTGCTACAACGACATATGTGGATGAGGGGAATTCTAAACTTGCGACATTTGGGTCGGGAACTTATGTCTTAATAAGTTGATTTATGCTCAAGTTGCCATTAGAGGTAAAGTTGAGTTTGAACTTATTACCTTTAACTATTGTTCTAAATTTAAGATCAAAGTACAGTAACCTTAAATTAGTTTGCCCTTTTTTTATTAAATTTTTTTTTCCTTTTTCCACAAACATACCTAAGGTATAGTTAAAGCTTATTCCTTATTCCAAGATTTGGTGTCCTTTACCAAACCAGTAGAATATACTATTCCTCATCAAATGGTTGAAAAGAAAGGAACTTTCAATCAAAACCACCAAAATCATTCATCTACCTATCTCCAAATTTTTGGTATTCAAATTGATCTTTTCCTCTCTCTCTCTCTCTCTCTCTCTAGGTGTCTAGTTTTGCATGTAAAGAAAAATGATTGTTGAGTTGATGCTTAGTTGTTAATATTTACGCTTTTTTAAATAATAGTTCAATTGATTAAGATATATAAAGTTTGGAACATTATTTTGGTTGTTAATTAAGTTATTGTCTAAGCATAACTTTATTTTAAAAACCAATTATAAAACATGATCTATTTTTCGATTAATGAGAATAAAATATTCACGTATCAAGTTGAAAGTTGTTTTAATACAACAAGCGATCCAAATATAGTTAGAATAGTCATCTTTTTTTCAATCATTCTTTTTTTTTTATTTGAAACCCTCATATTTTCTTGAAATATTTTATAATTCTACTTATTAATAATATTATAATAGGAATAATTCTTGTCATGTTTATCACTCTAATTATACTAGACTCAATATAAATAACAAGTTTTTTTATTTTTTGTTTTTAGTTTTTCGTTTCTTATTTCTCGTTGAATAAAGGAGGAAAATTTTTTAAAAGAAGCATCAGAGGATAATGGTCTTGTGGCAATTGGGTTGCCAACTATGGTGATAGATGGAAGATAGAAGGAGAAAAGAGGGAATGGGTAAGATACAAAGGTTCAAAGTGTGATGCATTTTCATATTCATTATTCTAGTTTTAAGAATAAAAAAGTTAATACAAATCCAACTAAAGTTTTGTAATCTTGTATAGCTACAAATCTAGCATAACTTAGCAAGTAGCGAGATTAATCGAGATGTATGGAAGTTGGTGCTGACACTCACGAAAAAATACGCATCCAATTATAGTCTAATCATTATATAATGAATTAATCAAAAGTTATTAGATTATAGTTAATCAATATCTAAATAAACATACTATTTTTTTTTCTTTGAGGTGGAAAAAAAAAAGATACTATTACCAAAACAATTAGTGATTAACAAAATCAGCCAATTTACCAATAACTTCTTTCTTTAAAGTATTACAATTATTCAAATAATGGAGTAGAGATATATAAAAGAGAATGTTAATATCTTGACTAGTTAAACTATGTGCCAAATATGTTCTAATGACATTTTTTAATTTTTTTTTAAATAATTTTATCGTGCACATCTATTTTTTTTTCTTTTTTTTCTAATTCAGCAATTGCAAAAATGGAAATCAAACCATCAATTTTAGGAATGGTGATAGTTTTTTTTTTAATATTAATATATAGTAAAAATAGTATATTCTATGGTATGTACCTAAAGCTATGAAGATATAAGGAAATATGATTGTAAACTTTAGACAAGGAGAACCCTATAGATGTGACACACACACCAAAACATGATATAAAAAAGACAAATATCAAAAGCTTACGCGGCAGAAGAGAATAAATTTGTATACCTTTTCATTTTTATTTTTCATTTCTAAGCTATTATGTTGTTCTATTTCCCCATTATTGTGTTTATTTAATCCTTGGTTTTAAAATACTTTCAATTACATCTTAGTCTATAGGAAAATACAATTAGGATTGAATTAGGGTTTAAAGTTTAATTATTATGGTTTAGAATATCTCTAATTACAGATCATGTCACTCACTTAAATTATATCTAATAGAATATGGACATTAGCATTTTAAAGGTAAGCATGATATGAATTTTTAGGATGTAGTTAAGATATTAAGTTCAATTTTCAAAGTAAAAAAATAAAATTTATAATTTAATCTATTGAAAAGTTTAGATCACCCTTCCTCAAACTGGTACTACTACTAAAGTTATATGCATATCATTTCAGACACAAATTATATTTAGTTTTTTTCTTTTTGAATTTTTTAAAATTTTGAATTTGATCCTAAAGGAATTTGGAAAATAAAAGTACTTCTATCAATTGATGGGTGGGTGGGTGAGAAGATCCAAACATCCCAAGTGAGTAAATGGAATCAAAGGACTTGAATTTAAAGAGAGAATGATAGAAGATGATAAAAAGAAATATAAATAAAAATAAAAGTCAAAAAGTTCAAGTGGAAAATAGAGAGTAGGCATCTAGCTGA
Source organism: Momordica charantia (assembly GCF_001995035.1). Next base: position 1,642,311 of record NW_019104505.1, read on the forward strand.
AAAGGGCAAAATATAAAATGAAAAATAAGTCAAGCAAATTATATTTTATGAAAATGCAAAATATTACTGAAATTGATTCCAAAAGTAAAATAATTGCATTATCAAAATTTAAAATGTGGAACTTTAATAATATAATTTTGGTGTCTCCAAAAAAAAATAATAAATAGTATATTTTTGGAAATTTTTGGAAATTTTTGTTCACTTTAACCATACCAATCCCTCCAACTTTTTTTTATCTCAGGGAAATGAGGATTTGAATTTATGGACATACGCCTAATGCCTCCCAACTTAGTTGATGTATTTTAAGCCTACATTTTTGTCATGTAGTCATAAATTTTTTAATAACAAAAAAAATTGTTGAAGCTATTAAAAAAAAATCAGAAGTATGAAAAAAAAAGGTAAATTACATTTTTTGTCCCTTAATTTGACCATTAGAAAATATTTTTAAAATGTCCCTTATTTCGTTTTTAAGCATTTTTCCCTCTTCTTCCTCTCTTCTCTCTCCAGACTTATGAACCAAATAGATATTTATCCTCAACAAAAAGTGTATTCTACCAAAAGCGAAAGACAAATTTATTATAAATAAATTTTTTATAAAAATAATTTTAGAAAATGATATACCCATCAAACTTTTCAATCTCTCATCAAAGACCTAACCAAGGCATTGAACAAGAGATTCTTAGAGGACTACAATATGAAGATGTAGAAGGAATCACAAGATGAGACTACATTATATGAAAGAGGAATAAAGTAAACCATAGCTTGAAGAACTGAACAATTTGGAAAAAGAATTTGATATTGAAAAGATGTTTCACTATGCAACAAACAATTTACAAAATGAAGCACAATGAGGCAAACAATTTTAGGTTGTTTTTTAATTTTATTTTGGGTTGTCTTTTCATGTTGATAAAGAAGAGTGGGATGAAGAAGGAAAGAACAAGACCAAAAGAGAGAATAACAAAGAGGATGACAGTGTAGAAAGAAAAACATGATAATATTCTTAGTGGCAGTGTAAGTCCAAAAAATATATTGTTGAGCGAGCAAACACGGATTAATTAAGTTTTATTTTTGCAGCGATGGGACTCTCTTTTTCCAAATTATGGAAAAATCAATCTATAGCATATTTTTATTTAACTTCCCCCATTGGAATCATAAAAAATGAATAATGTTAGAGACAAGAGACCATCCACATTTCCATAATGGTATAATACTATCAAAGATGTTACAGATGTTCATCACTTATATACCCGTGACGTCCTCATTTTCTAGCCTACGTGAAACTCTAGGTGCATACCCAACAATCTTTCTCTGGAATAAAGTGTCACCAACCTCACCTTATTGAACGGCCATTACAAACCAAGGCAATGAATGTAACATCAACAACAGCACAGCTGGCACAGTTAAGTTGAGGAGAGGAGGAAGAAACCTGAGCTGGAAAGAGAAATATAAAACCCCATTTGGTAAGTTTCATGGTTCTTGTTTATCTTCATTTTTATCTAAGAACAATGAGCATCCATTAAGTCAAATATGATAAAACAATTATTTTTATTAATGTTTTAAAAAACATTAGAGAAGAAACATGTTTTGATTATTTCCAAAACTTCTATATAATGGTAAGAATATTCTCAAATAAAGAGAAATAATAAACAAAATCAATTGCAAAATGCTTAAATTCCTTTAGAAAATAAAAAATCTGAGGACAAAAAAACATCTTTAATTTAAGACAACTCATCAAATCAACAATTTACCATTAATAAACCAATAGTAAAAGAAACTAATGCGCCATTTATGAACATTTTTCTAACCTCAAGAACTAGAAACACCTGTTATAAAAACCAAAATGTATTTTCCTAACGCTAATTTACTTTTTATGCAGTGCCTACGTTAATGGAGATCAAAATTTTACAGACCCAATTAATTAAATTGTTAAAGCCATATTGCTAGAGGATGTTTTCATTGTTCCGTATTTTATTATTGACGTATTTTGCTGCAACCATTTCTGGCTACAATCAAATCTCAAACATTGTTAGATTCTGAAAATCAATGCTAACCATTATTCGGTAATCAGTAGTCCTTCCACACAATTTTACAATAAATTTCGTACCCTCTCCCTAGTTAAAAAAAATTAATAAAATAAAAAAACTAAATAAATATAACTTCTCTAGCTTGACATTTTCCTAAATTGCTTTTTATCAACCTTATTCATTCTTTTCTTCTTTCAAGGTTATTTAAAAACAAATGGATATCCCTCAATTTCTAATTAGCTAGAGTCCGTTTTTAAAAAACTTGCTAAATAATAATAGGCATTATGGTATGCTCCCTTTATCTTGTTCTACCACCATTATTTGATACATACAAATGTGCCAATCAAACTTCCAACAAACACTGCTTTCTTATGAAAACTGCCAAATTATTATTAATTTGCAGGCCTTCTCAATTATTGATTGCATTTAACTTACCATGTTAAATCCTTCTAAAGATGAAGTTTGTTTCATTTATCATTGCTCAATCTATACTTCCTCTCTACTTAATTTTGTACAAAGTATTTTATTAAGTTGTCAATCTTATATATATATATATATATATATATAATTTTCTTCTAGAAAATTTTTTTCATAAAACTATAATGCTTTTATAGGTCAAAAATAAAAATGTAATTCTTATGTATATTTTTAAACGCTTACAAGAAAATAAATTGTGTAATCCATATTATAAAAGGGTCCACAAAAGTTAATGGTTAAACTTCCTCTTTTCTTTAAATTTTAAAATATAAAACCAAGTTATTTTTCACAACACAACCAGTTTAATTTTTATTATCCATTGATTTAAGCTACATACCACAATTAGAAGAATCAAATACTTTGAAGTTAACAATTCAAATAAATTCTTTGTAAAATTTCGATGTTTCAGCAATTACCAATTCCACAAAATATATATATATATATATATATATATATATATATATATATATATATATATCGTTTGTAGTCAAAGTGTATTTCAAATTATTAGTAGAAATCTTGATTCTGTAAATTTAACAAACCAACTTATATTTGAATGGAATTTCACAACTATAGAATGAAATGGAATTAAATTTTCAAAAGCAATTTAGCAAAAGTACGCATAAACAAGTAAAAATTAGGAAAGATTAAAAAACGATAAAAACACATAATAGAGGCAAAAAACTGAATCTGCTAGAAGATGGATCAGATAAAAGTGTTAAGAAACACCAGCAAAGTAAAATCAGCGTCGTTCGTATGGGGAAAGTATCATCACTTCCATCTTCACAGAAAGTATTCAATTTGAAACAACTCAATGCAAACATCACAAGTTAATTACCAGAAATAAAACTATAAAATACAATTACGGAAACAAATATAACTAAGAAAGAAATCAAATCAATCAAGATGAAAGATGGATCAGAACAAAATGTGATAAAAACACCAGCATAGTATAATCAGCGTCGATCATTTGGGGAAAGTATCATCACTTCCATCTTCATTCAGATAACTACTATGTACAAAAATCTCAAGTCAATTACAAGTAAGAAAATCGGAATTAGATTCGAAGAGCAGTAGCATTCGCATCTATGAATAATGTCAAGACAAGTAAATATGGAGTGAAATGAATTAAATAAAGAACAAAGAAGATGGATCAGAAGAGATTGTGATAATACACCAGCATAGTAAAATCAGCTTCGATCATTTGGGGAAAGTATCATCACTTCCATCTTCATTGCAAACATTCAGTTAACTACTATGTAGAAACATCTCAAGTCATCAACCAGTAAGAAGATCAGCAATAGATCAATCGAAGAGTAGTAGGTTCGCATATATGCATGCCAAATAGTAAGATGAAGATGTAAAGCCAAATTCAAATGGAGGAAAATCAATTCAATCAATATCAAAGTAGATGGATCAGAACAGAATGTGATAATACACCAGAGCATAGTATAATCAGCTTCGATCATTTGGGGAAAGTGTCATCACATCCATCTTCGATTGACAGTTATACGTTTCAAACAGTACAAAAGCAACATCAAAAACAGAGAACGCAGTAGTGGCCTTGAATTTTTCCAAAACTGCGATTCAGCGACCGGCTTCGTATGGAAGCAGTGAAAGCCTCTGCAGTTCACAGAATCGGAACAACTATCGCGTCGGCTCATACGCAGCATCCGATTGTGAAACAGAGTCTCGCGGATGTTCGTAATCAGTATTCGACGCCATTAAAACCACTACGAAGATGAGAAAGAAAGTACACCTGATTCAGATCAAAACCCTAACACCATACCTTGCAGATTGGCCGTGGAAACGAGGGGGTTGCTTGAGAGGACGACGGGCTAAGCAACTTATATATAGAACTGGAAGAACAACAAAACCCTAAAATCGGATTTTAGGGTTTACACAGCTATCGTTTATCTCATGCCACGTGTACGGACCACGTCTTCTCACTCTCGTTTACTTGCGCGCGTTTTTAAATTTCTTTTTTTTCCTTTTTTTTTTTCTTTTTGTTAGCCGTTTGCATTTGCCAACAAAACTAGGTTTTTGTTTTAAATAATGTAGTTTAAAAACTAATTTTTTCCCTTTTAGATTCAAAATAATGTGCAAATTATAAGCAGCTTGATCTTTTTTTTTCAACAAAAAATGTATCGTGATCAAAAGTATATATTCATAGCTAATTTTATTATGTTGAAGATCATTTTATTAAACTGCACTCTGCTAATAGTCTAGTATGATGAAAGCAAAAAGAAATAGATCACAAAAATACTCATTTGAAAGATAAATAAATAGATAAGAGCCKGTAGAGTAAATTGTTAAGAGAGAAAAAACAACATTATCAGGTTTACACAAAATACCAATCTTAACTTAAAAATATAGATTAGGAATCACAATCAAAATTAGAGTGTGGCTTTTAGCACGCTGTGCATCTAGCCATTGGGCTAAAATTACGCTAATTAGGTCGTATTTTTTTCACTCCAAGCTAGTTAATTGACATATCTTATCTATCGTCTAAAAAAATGGAAACAAAACCCTAAGTAAACTATGAGCTCTACGGCCATCCATCAAATAACACATTTAAATCACCAGCAACGATATTGCTAAAGAATATAGAYTGAAACGCCTCGATAATAAAATTTTGGAATCGACTMTGGCTAATTGAAGAAGGAATATGCTAATATACAAATTTTCTTGTTGAAATTTCATTGTGCTTGTTGAGTTGGTATAGTAATTAGTAGTGGTGTAAGTTCAAGAAGGGCCCATAAGAGACCTTGCATAAGCCATTGGCAAAGCCATCAATTTCTTGGCCTTGCTCACATAGGCCCTCTTTGTGAAGTTGTTGTAGTCATTTGCTTCTATCTCGTCCAATATTTGGCGATATAATAGCAATGATGCCCACACCTGCAAATATCATAACCAACATTCTTATTTTAAAGGGAACAAACTAAAGGATATAAGCCAACATTCTCTTCTTAGTCATTCAATTGGCGAGTTTGTGATAACAAATTTGGTTTTATTGAGATYGTTGTACGATTAGTCATTTGATCCGTGAGTTTACAACAACAACAAAAAMTTTTATTAGTCATCTTGAATATGACGCTACTGTTTAAAGCATATATCCCGACTTTGGTTGTGGGTTTGCCTCTCAACTTCCACATATTATTCACTCTGATCGTGCAAAGTTAAATTGAAATTATAAACATGTTGTTCAATTGCAATTTTATTCATGGTTTTCCTTTTTCCAATAATAAACAAACCAAAAAGAAAAAGTGAACTACTAACCAAGGTTTTAAGAGTCATTTTCAGAAATTTTAAAATCTTACAAAAAATATCATGTCTAAATTAAAACTAAACTTTTATTTTTTTAAGCACGTGGGTGGAGATTCAAACTTACTACATGGTTGATGATCTTTAACTAAAACTTAAATGTAGTGTAAGATAATATTAAAAAAAATGTCAAACTTATACTAAATTTGAAAAGAAAAAATGAAAAGTTGTGACATTTATTAAAATACATATTAAATTTTGAAATGAAATTTCTAATTCTTTCATTTATTTTTGTTTGTTAGAAGCGTTTTCTTTTTTTGAAGCCATATTGTTTTAAGAATCTAGTCTTTTAGGCTTTATTAGTAGCACTTTTATTGGATTTTGTTTTTCACTTTTCAAAAACAGTCTGAAGAATCCATCCTAATTATATATATATATAYATATATATATTTTAAAACCCATGAGGACCTTAATTTTATAACCGGTGAGGACCTATATATATATTTTAAAAGAACTCTCATTATCCATTTCTCGTCAACTAGTGTGATTAGCAGGTCTAAAAAGATCGTAAAAAGTAAAAATAGTATGGTTTACCGGCCATCTGCTAGCTTTGTTAAGCTCCAAGACTCCTTTCTCGGCGTCGTCGAAGAACATTCTGGCCCTCTTGATTTGATTCTTCATGAAGTTTCTCCATTTATCAGTCACTCTTCCCCCAAAAATGTCCTCTTCTGAAATTCCTGCCTGTGCTAGCTCATCTTGTGGTAGATAAATTCTTCCCCTTCTAGCACTTCACAACACCCACCACATGTATTCTATTAGCATCACATCTAACATTTTTCATCTCATTAAATCACAACACTCTAATTTCTAAACAAACAAACATAAGCCCTTAAAACACCTCACACCACCGAAAATTGTCTCGTCCAACATCTCCACTACCTCACCAAAACAACGTTTGCTTGTCGAGAAACTTGTAGGTAAAGGCTATTTGGGCCCTCAAAGTCTATTTGTTTTTTGGTTAAATTACAACTTCTGTTCTTGAACTTTTAAAGTTGTGTTTAATAGGTATGTGCCTAATCGGATCCTAACATTTCAATTTTGTCTATAATAGATAGGTAAAATTGTCMGTTAAAGACCTATTAGACACAAAATTGGATGTTTAGTTGTCTTTTGATAACTATTTCGTTTTTAATTTTATGTTTCTATTTTCTACAATTTCATTAGTAAGTTTTTCACCTCTCTTCAAAACATATTCGAATTTTTAGCCAAATTAAAAAAAAAAATGAAAACCATTTTTTTTTCCAAAATTTGCCCTATATTTTGAAAATTTTTATGAAGAACTATATAACAAAACAAAAGAACACAAGCTTATCAAACGGAGACATTTTCTAAAGTTCAGATACCTATTAAATACGATTCTCGAACAACAAATATCATTATTCTTTCTAATTGGCGTTTTTCTTACCTACTTAATTACCAATTTCATTATGTTTTCAGCTTAACAAAATTACTCAAGGGGGAAGGGCCATAGTACTTACTCTTCTCCAACATCTCTGAGTATGTTTGTAAGCTGATTAGCAATGCCCAAAGCCAAGGCAGCATTGTATACACTCTCTGTGCTTGCTTCTGAGTCAGGTGCAATCCCCATAACAGGAACACTCATCAACCCAACTGTCCCAGCCACATAATAGCAGTACAGATACAGTTCGTCGAAGTTCTTGTATCTCGACTTCCTCAGGTCCGTCCTCATCCCTTCGATCATATCTTTAAAAGGCTGAGAAGACACATGAAACTTATTAGACTTCAAACAACTTGCAGCCACACACATCTACTAGAGACACCAAATTTTCAAGAAATAACAACATATAAGATTGTGTATGGCATCTRCGTTGATTAAACCATCGCTAACCTGAATGTCGACGGGAAACTTAGTAACGGTATCGGCTAAAGCGGCATCGAGCATGTCGAAAGGCCTCCCCTGGAAAAGCTCTTCCAACCTCGCCTCCCATCTATCCAATGCTGTAGGTGTTATGTGCGAAGCATTTGGCCCATCAACAAGCTCATCTGTCCTCCTACACCACACTGCATGCCATAAACAAAGAATAAGGAGAAAATCAGTCCACAGTCAATCAAAAGAGTGTAGCAAAAACATTCCTTATATATCTGGTTATGACCTTCAAATGTATCTTAGTTCATAATTTACTATTTTAACCACTGGACTAATCTACGGTGGTTGATTTCGACAACGAAGCCATAACATAAGCACCCAATTTCTTGAGAACGAAAATGAAAACGTTCGTGAAACACATACTCGAAGAAGTATACATGCTTTAAGCAGGATGCACTCAGTAAAGCACAGTAATTCCAAAACCACACGCTGTATTTGCAGCAACGGATATGTATGAAAGCTACAAAGACGAAACAATGGAAATTCTGACCAAAAAAAATGTTCATACCACTTACCATATATTGCCCAGATAGCCTTTTGCCTCTCAGGTGTCATCAGCATAGTTCCTGAAAGAAAAAAAAAATGAATCAGAGAAGAATTTAAGCAACAGAGATACTTAATTCCATCTCCAAACATGGCTGAAATTTTTGGTAAGAATGTTTACAGAAAAGGCTAACCCAGATAAAATGTCTTGGCATACTCTGCACAAACTTCTCCACAGCGATCATAAGCTTCGTTCAACAAACTGAGAGTCCCCGGAAGAACAATATCCGGCTTCACGTCCAGTTCTCCGGCGGTCCGCAGCTGCCGCTTCACCAGAGCCGCCTGTTTCATAACTACGTTGTACACCTTCTGCTCCGATGAGATGGCCATTTCTCCGGCGGGATTCGCCACCATGCTCGCTGCTATAAGAAATGGGTATTTCAATTCTGTAGAGAGCGAATTGTTGCTCCATTTCTGCCTCTTACTCATCTGGTTCGTTCGATTTCGGGAGAAGAAGAATCTAGAAGAATCGGGAAATTGGGTTCCATCACGGACTGAATCAAGAAATCCGAAGCTCAGCGAAACTTCGACGTTGAGAGAGACAACCAACGATGAAGCAAAAGACATATCAAACGATTCAAATCCCACTTCCCACTCGACGATTCGGAGTTATAATTAGCAAATCGAAGAGGAAACTAGAAACCCAACTGCGAAATGAAATGGAAAAAGCAGCTTAAGAATCCGATTGAACCGCCCAAGAAATCCTCAGCGCTGATTCGACACAGAGGAAGCTCCCACTTGGTTATCTCTTTTGTATCGCGCCTGTAATTCGTCCAAAAGATAATACTTAAAATACACCCAATACAGTCCCAACAATATTAATTATATAAGATCCCGATTTCGAGTATTATTAAAAGAAAAAGTCCACAACCAACAAATAAAATACCCAACACCCACATGATGATAATCCTCGAGAAAGGGCAGAGAAATTGAACGCTGAGTTCACTGCTTCTCTTTTTTGGGGAAAATGGTAATGGGGTCGGTTTCTTTCGTCATTTGGGAAATTTTGACTTAAGGGTTCAACGAATCCCCAGAATCAGACGAAATATACCCTAAATTAAAAACAGAATCAAATGAAAAAACAGAGAGAAACACTCACGATTGTTGAATAACAGCAATGAAGCAGAGAAGAGGAAGCTCTCTCTCTCTCTCGCTCTCTCTCTCTCTCTGGGGTGTTCCAGAGGATTGGAGTTTGTGGGTTTCGTTCCCACTGCGAGAATTGATGTACAAAACTAAAAAGTGATTGAATTGGGTGTGTTTTATTTTCTTGTGGGGAATTGAGTTGCGGTTGCTGTGCGCTTTTTGGTGGTGTATGGCTTGAATTTGATGGATGGTGGTGGAAGAATTTGGTCCGCAAACTGCTTGAGCCCGATGGAGCTTTGCAAGTTGCGGCTCAGTTTTTAAACGGGGCTGAGACAGCACAAACTTTTGAATGATAGTGTCAGAATTGTA